>SJYE01014745.1:0-57619 GCA_006408755.1 Eudorcas thomsonii | reverse complement strand
GGGCAGGGGGGTGGCGGTGGTGGTCTTGTTGAAGCAATGGTTCAGTATTACACAAAATATTCAATAAAGAGTCTTATTAGATTCTGGTTTCTAATTCTATAAAGTATTAATAAGAGTTAAGGAGAGTCAAGAAAACTATCCTCATGTTCCATTTCCTAAGAGGAGCTAAGCCTGGAGGTTGAGTTTTAGTCACAAGGAACTGGAATCAGGTTTGTGTCTGTGTGTGTGCTCAGTCACTTCAGTAGTATCTGACTCTTCAGAAACCATGGACTATAGCCCGCCAGGCTCCTCTGTCCGTGGGATTCTCCAGGCAAGAATACTGGAGTGGTTGCCACTTCCTCCTCCAGAGGATCTTCCCAACCCAGGGATTAAAACTGTGTCGCCTGTGCCTCCTGCACTGCAGGCAGTTCTTTACCCCCTGAGGTTTGTGTGTAACTACCTTATCTGCTCATTCTTGGTGAAGCCGTGACGAGTAAGCAGATATCAAGGCCATATGAACCTGATTATTTGAAAGGGCTATTTCAACAGGCCTAGAATCATTTTCTCTCAACCCATTTTTTTTTCCTGTAGCCATAGCTTAAATGATCATCTCAGTTTCTAGCAAAATAAAGTGCTTTTTATGTGCACTGTCTGTGCTTGCTCTCTGCTTCTTCTTCATTTCATGTCAGTTACCCAGTTGTGTCTCACTCTTTTCCACCACATGGACTGTAGCCTGCCAGGCCTTTCTGTCCATGGAGTTTTCCAAGTAAGAATGCAAGAGTTGGTTGTGAAGCAGGTGGAGGGCTGGCAGTGGCGGGGCTACGGTGGCTCGGCCTGCAGGTCCCGAGCTCTGACTCCCACCTCTCCCCTCCCGGCCTGCCAGCCATGCCTGCCAGCCCTTTGCCTTTGCCGGGGCTCCCACCTGACCAGCCTCCCTTCCCCATCTGGTTGGGAATTGGGAGCTGAGCGATCTGGGTCCCTGGGGCTGATGCAGTACAGCTCCTCTGGGGCCTGGCCAGAGTCCTCCTCACCCTTCTGTGCATGGGGCTCCTCTCCCTACGGTACCACTCAAGCCCGTCCCCATAGCGTGTGCCTGACACCCCTGAGCTGAGCCCGCCAAGCCCTCAGCCCTCTGAGCTGCAGCTCCACGATATCTTCATCGCAGTCAAGATGGCCAAGGCCTTTCACCACTCCTGCCAGGAGCTGCTGCTCAACACGTGGGTCTCCAGGGCCAGGGAACAGACATTCATCTTCACTGACAGCCCAGATGAAGGCCTCCAGGAAAGACTGGGGTCCCACCTTGTGGTCACCAACTGCTCTGCGGAGCACAGCCACCCTGCCCTGTCCTGCAAGATGGCCGCTGAATTTGATGCCTTCTTGACCAGTGGGCTGAGATGGTTCTGCCATGTGGATGACAACAACTATCTGAACCCAAGGGCTCTGCTGAAGTTGCTGAAAACCTTTCCCTAGACCCGCGAGGTCTACGTAGGCTGGCCTAGCCTGAATCAGCCAATTCACTCTTTGGAGCCGCAACCTCACAACCACACAAGGCTGGTACAGTTCTGTTTTACCACCAGGGGAGCTGGCTTCTGCATCAACTGCAAAGTGGCTTTGAAGATGGCCCCCTGGACCAGTGGCTCCCACTTCATGGACACATCTGCCCTCATCTGGCTGCCTGAGGGCAGCACCATGGGCTACATTGTTGAGTGCAAGCTGGGCGGCCTGGAGACCCTGCAGCTGCTGGAGCAGGTCACCTTAGCTATGGCATCTTTGAGGGGAAACTTAACGTCATTAATCTCCATGGCCCCTTCACTCCCTCCATTGTCTCCTCTACCCGGATATTCCCTGGTGCCCACAGCTGGTGGCCTGATGAACCCTGAACCTCTGGGCAAAGACTGGGCTGAGGCTCTCTGGTTGTCCTTACCCTCCCAGGCAGCCTTGAGGGCCCATGGCAGGTTTTGTGTGCATGTTGGGGGGCAGTCCCTGGCAGGGCCTGTAAGAGATGACCAAGCCCAGGATTCAGTGATGACTGGTGTTGAATGCATCAGCCCAGGATTGGGGGCACCAAGTAAGGGCCAGAGAGGCCTCAATGGCTGAGCCTCCATGGGCCCTGGGTGGCTGAACTGAATGAGGATGGAGGGTCCTTAAGCAACTTGGACTCAGGAATCCTAACCCTCCAGAGAATTACCTGGGCCCCTGGGTGTGTAGAGCCCCCAGTTCTGGTCTCTCCGTTCCTCTCCTGGGATCAAGCACTGGGCCACTCACTCCTGGGTTCCTTGGCTAGATCATCAAGCGCTGAGGGGACCCAAGTGGAAGAAAGGCAGAATCCAGAGTCTGTGGCAGATAATGTTGTTGCTGACCAGTCTCTAGCCCCTGCTCCCAACCTGATGTTGTTTGGAGCATCAGCATGTCCAGATCCAGATGATGAATCAGAATGAGTCCCAGACCATCATGATGTTCCTGTTGCTCACTTTCCCAGCTTCTCTTGCTATTAGGAGCTACTACAAGGCAGAGGAACCAGAGATCAAATTGCCAACATCCACTGGATCATTGAAAAAGTAAGAGCTCCAGAAAAACATCTATTTCTGCTTTATTGACTATGCCAAAGCCTTTGACTGTGTGGATCACAAGGAACTGTGGAAATTTCTGAAAGAGATGGGAATACCAGACCACGTGACCTGCCTCTTGAGAAACCTATATGCAGGTCAGGAAGTAACAGTCAGAACTGGATATGGAACAACAGACTGGTTCCAAATAGGAAAAGGAGTACGTCAAGGCTGTATATTGTCACCCTGCTTATTTATATATTGTCACCCTGCTTATTTAACTTATATTCAGAGTACATCATGAGAAATACTGGGCTGGAAGAAACACAAGCTGGAATCAAGATTGCCGGGAGGAATAACAATAACCTCAGATATGCAGATGACACCACCCTTATGGCAGAAAGTGAAGAGGAACTAAAAAGCCTCTTCATGAAAATGAAAGAGGAGAGTCAAAAAGTTGAGTTAAAGCTCAACATTCAGAAAACAAAGATCATGGCATCTGGTCCCATCACTTCATGGGAAATATGATGAAACAGCGGAAACAGTGTCAGACTTTATCTTTTTGGGCTCCAAAATCACTGCAGATGGTGACTGCAGCCATGAAATTAAAACATGCTTACTCCTTGGAAGAAAAGTTATGACCAACCTAGATAGCATATTCAAAAGCAGAGACATTACTTTGCCAACAAAGGTCCATCTAGTCAAGGCTATGGTTTTTCCAGTGGTCATGTATGGATGCAAGAGTTGGACTGTGAAGAAAGCTGAGTGTCAAAGATGGCTGGATGGCATCACCAACTCGATGGATGTGAGTTTGAGTGAACTTTGGGAGTTGGTGATGGACAGGGAGGCCTGGCGTGCTGCGATTCATGGGGTTGCAAAGAGTCGGACATGACTGAGCGACTGAACTGAACTGAACTGACATGGCCCAGCTATGACCAGAGCCAGATCTCTGTCTGTTAGTGCAAATTAAGCAAAGCCAATAGACAGGCTTCTGGGAAAGGTTTTATAGCCGTATACCCCATCTTCCTACTGCAAATGTGGGTGTGATGTCCGGATCTAGGGAAGCCACCTTGCTGCCATGAAGGGAATGCCAAGACAGTTATTTCCGCAGCTGTCGCTTCCAACACCGTGTTCTGTGTTCTGTAAGATTACCCCTTATTTGTTTAAAAAAAAAAAAAAGAATTGGTTGCCATTTTCTATTCCAGGGATAGAATATCCAACCCAAGGATCAAACCCGAGTGTCTTCTGTCTACCACATTTGCAGGTGGATTCTTTAACACTGCACCACCTGGGAGGCTTGTACTCTCTGCACTACTCATCATTTCCACACAAATCCAAGAACCAGAACTGCACGAACTAATCAGTACTGTTCCTCTTTGCTTGTCTAAGTCTCCATTGCTCTATCCAGGACTTTGTCATTTCCAGGGAATTTCCACTCACCCAAACTGCTCATGGAGCCATTTTATTCCCTCTCCTCAGATGTATGCCTATCCATGAAATGTCTATGAATAATACTCTGATTTCATAAAGCACACTAAATAAGCCCCTACATGATTTTGCATCACTTATTCCCCCCTCCCCCTTAGAAAGTGGATAACTCAGAGCAAGCTGGCTGGCTACTAATAAATGTATAGCAGACAGCAAGCAACGCCGTGTCCATTGCTGCCTGAGTCCCTCCACCTTACACAAGATAAAGTCAGTTCATATCAGTGAAGGAGCTATCTGTGTGTTGATCTCTTTTACATGCATGTTCTTGATCTACTTACTCCTGCTCTTATAACAAAATACCACGGATTAGGTGACTTATAAACAAAAGAAATTTATTTTTCACAGTTCTGGGGGCTGAGAAGTCCAAAATCAAGGTACCAGTAGAGCTGGTGTCTGGTGAGAGTCTGATTCCTGATTCATAGATGGCTCTCTCCTTTTACTGTGTCCTCACATGGTTGAAGCAACAAGGGAGCTCTCTGAGATCATTTATAAAGTCATTAATCCTATTTATGATGCTCCACCCTCATGACTTAATCATTTCCCAAGGGCCTCCCAACCTTCTCACACCATCACATATGAATTTGGAGGGTAGAGTATACAATCATTCAGTCTCTAGCACACATCTTGACTGTGCATTGCTATATGCCTTAGAGTTAATACATACAGTTTTCTGAAAGAGTTTTGTGATGAAAGGTATGACACAAATGTAAGTTCTCACTATTGCTTGCGTTATAGCTTTGATATAATCTACTTTACTAGAACAATCATAAAATTACATATTTTTCCAATCATCAGGTGAAATATAGAATATTCTTTCCTAAGCACAACACAAACAAATATTGGATTTTATAACTTTGATAGATACTATTTTATTGTTACTCTTATATTATGCCACAGTACTTTCTTTTATGCATCACCTTTTCACAAAATGCAAAGAATGGTCCCTCAGTGATTGTTTAATCTGACTGTATTGCAAGTAAAAAGAAATATCTTCAATCACCTCTTCCTTCTTACAAAGGAAGCAATAGCCTCATAGACAAGGAAGGCTCGCAGACAGTATCAAAGGAGACCATCACTAAAAATGTCAAAGTCCCCTCATTTGAACCACATTGGGAAGAGGGCAAATGTAGGGATGTTTCAACCCACTGCCATGGGCTTCATGTGGTTCTTTAGAGCTTCACGTGCAAGCATCGTGGCATCTGCAGAAAAAAAATAATAAAGTTACAGTAATAGTTATAGAGATAAATAACTAAACATAAAAGTTATTGCTTTTAATTTAATCTATTTAAACTTCAAAATTTCATAGGAGAAAAAATGCATCAATAGTGTAGTTGACTTACCATAGAGGGCAATATGAACATCATAGTTGCCTTACAAAATGGTGAGATCAAAGCCATTTAAAAAGTTTAATTAAAGCCAGATGATAATTTGTCAGTGACACTGAAGAATGTATTCTAGGCATCCTTGATTGCTCTCTTTCCCTCTCATTGCATCTCCACCAGTGCCATGAGTTCTGAGGCCAACCATAAAGGTTAAAAAGTGGACAGTTGCCCAATTCCTCGAAATCCCCCCCCTTCCCCAAATAGTTGGAATAATCCTCTCATTCATGAAATTACCCAGCCCGTAAAAATTAACCATGCCATATTTCAAAGCCGCTGTCTCCTTCTGAGATGGCCCACACTCTATGAGTGTGTTTCTCTCTAAATAAATCTGCTTCTTACCTAAAAACAAACAAACAAGTAAATTCTTTCTAAAATCTTCTGAAAATTCTGCCTTTTAAATTATGTAGATCATGACCTAGTAGTTATATCATACAAACAGAAGATATTTATGGGCTGACAAAAAAAAAAATTCAGAATTACCCTCTGTCCTATGCTATTTTTTCCTCCCAGATACATTTGTGTGTGTGTGTGTGTGTGTGTGTGTGTGTTTCTCTGCCATGCTTTATATCTGCAGTAGGACTGCCTTTGTAAACAGCATTCCTCATATTTCCACGCCAGCTGGCAATGAAAGGTCTTCACTGGAAATTGGGAGATGAAAGAAAAAGATCACAGCGTTTCTTCCTTATTTGTTCCACTCCTAAGGACAGCTCAGTTTTTATGCTTCTGGTTTTCCCTGAACATTCCTTTTTGTTTTACCCCTTAACTAAAAAGTGGTCCCTTCTTTAAAGTCTTTCATCTGAACCATCTAAGGTGAGTTCTCTTTTGCTGTGTCCTTGACTTTTATACAGGCTCTCCCAGTAAATCAGATGGTAAAGAATCCACCTGCCATGCAGGGCACCAAGGTTTGATCCCTGGGTTGGAAAGAAACCCCACTCCAGGTTTTTTGCCATGGGCAGAAGAGCCTCTTTATGGGGTCATAAAGAGTCAGATAGGATTTAGCAACTAATGCTTTCATTTTTTTACTTGACTTCAATACATCTAGGATAACTTGGGGTAGCTAAGACAGCCAAATTCCCAAAGACATGAAGTTTTAAGGTAAAATTTCTCAGTGATCTGGAAGAGTTTAAGGAAAAATGCTGATCATTAGCATCAAGGCAAAGGTAGATAAGGTAAATCTAAAGTAAAGAGCTGAGAACAAATCCATAGTATAAGAGAACAATAGTGAAAAATGAGTGAAAAAAGCCCTGGGAAATAAGAGTAGTGATGAGAACTAAGAATGCAGAGTATTTGGGAAGGTGCTGCATCACTAAAGAAAACTCTCAGAAAGAGATATATTATTAAGCCTTATAAAATAAATACATTTAATTTTTATGTTGCAACATCATGCTGACAATTTTTTTTAGTTTCTTTTTTTTAATTAATTTATATATTTTAACTGGAAGCCAATTACTTTACAATATTGTAGTGGTTTTTTGCCATACATTGACATGAATCAGCCATGGGTGTACATGTGTCCCCCATTCTGAACTCCCCAGCCACCTCCCTCCCCATTCCATCCCTCAAGGTTGTCCCAGCGCACCGGCTTTGAGTGCCCTGTTTCATGCATCAAACTTGGACTGGTCATCTATTTCACATATAGTAATATACATGTTTCAATGCTATTCTCTCAAATTATCCCACCATCACCTTATTTCACAGAGTCCAAAAGTCTCTTTCTTCTCTCTGTGTCTTTTTTGCTGTCTCACATATAGGGTCATCGTTACCATCATTCTAAATTCCATATATATGCATTAATATACTGTATTGGTGTTTTTCTTTCTGACTGACTTCGCTCTGTATAATAGGCTCCAGTTTCCTCCACGTCATTAAAACTGATTCAAATGCATTCTTTTTAATAGCTGAGTAATATTCCATTGTGTATATGTACCATGGCTTTCTTATCCATGCTTCTGCCAATGGACATCTAGGTTGTTTCCATGTACTAGCTATTGTAAACAGTGCTATGATGAAAATGTGGTACATGTGTCTCTTTCAAGTCTGGTTTCCTTGGTGTGTATGCCCAGCAGTGGGATTGCTGGGTCATATGGCAGTTCTATTTCCAATTCTTTAAAGAATCTCCACACTGTTCTCCATAATGGCTGTACTAGTTTACATTCCCACCAACAGTGTAAGAGGATTCCTTTTTCTCTGCAACCTTTCCAACATTTATTGTATTACATACAATACAAAATTTTTGACAGCAGCCATTCTGACTGGTGTGAGATGGTATCTCATTGTGGTTTTGATTTGCATTTCTCTGATGATGAGTGATGTTGAGCATCTTTTCATGTGTTTGTTAGCCATCTGTATGTCTTTGGAGAAGTGTCTGTTTAGTTCTTTGGCCTATTTTTTGATTGGGTCTTTTATTTTTCTGGTATTGAACAACAAGGGCTGCCTGTATATTTTTTAGATTAATTCTTTGTCAGTTGCTTCATTTGCTATTATTTTCTCCCATTCTGAAGGCTTCCTTTTCACTTGATTTATAGGTTTCTTCTTTGTGCAAAAGCTTTTAAGTTTAATTAGGTCCCATTTGTTTATTTTTGCTTTTATTTCCAGTATTCTGGGAGGTGGGTCATAGAGGATCCTGCTGTGATTTATGTCAGAGTGTTTTGCCTATATTTTCCTCTAGGAGTTTTACATTTTCTGGTCTTACCTTTAGATCTTTAATCCATTTTGAGTTTATTTTTGTGTATGGTGTTATAAGGTGTTCTAGTTTTGTTCTTTTACAGGTGGTTAACCAGTTTTCCCAGCACCACTTATTAAAGAGATTTTCTTTTTTCCATTGTATATTCTTGCCTCCTTTGTCCATAGGTCTGTGCATTTATCTCTGGGCTTTCTATTTTGTTCCATTAATCTATATGTCTGTCTTTGTGCCAGTACCATACTGTCTTGATGACTGTTGCTTTGTAGTACAGTCTGAAGTCAGGCAGGTTGATTCCTCCAGTTTCATTCTTCTTTCTCAAGATTGCATTGGCTATTCAAGGTTTTTTGTGTTTCCATACAAACTGTGAAATTATTTGTTCTAGTTCTCTGAAAAATATCATTGGTAGCTTGATAGGGATTGCACTGAATATATAGATTGCTTTGGGTAGTATACTCATTTTCACTATATTGATTCTTTCGATCCATGAACACAGTATATTTCTCCATCTATCTGTGTCATCTTTGATTTCTTTCAACAATGTTTTATAGTTTCTATATAATAGATTTTTTTCTTCCTTTGGGTAGATTTATTACTAAGTATTTTATTCTTTTTGTTGCAATGGTGAATGGAATTGTTTCCTTAATTTCTCTTTCTGTCTTCTTATTGTTAGTTTATAGTAATGCAAGGGGTTTCTGTGTGTTAATTTTATATCCTGCAACTTTACTATATTCATGGATTAGCTCTAGGAATTTTCTGGGAGTCTTTAGAGTTTTCTATGTAAAGGATCATGTTATTTGCAAATAGAGAGAGTTTTATGTCTTCTTTTCTAATCTGGATTCCTTCCATTTCTTTTTCTTCTCAGACTGCTGTGACTAAAATTTCCAAAATTATATTGAATAGTAGTGGTGACCCTGGGCATCCTTGTCTTGTTCCTGACTTTAGGGGATAGGTTTTCAATTTTTCACCATTGAGGATAAGGTTTAGTGTGGGTTTATGATACATAGCTTGTATTATGTTGAGGTATGTTCTTTCTATGCCTGCTTTCTGGAGGGTTTTTATCATAAATTGATGCTGAATTTTGTCAAAGGCTTTCTCTGAATCTATTGAGATAATCATATGGTTTTATCTTTCAATTTGTTAATGAGGTTTATAACATTGACTGATTTGCAAATATTGATGAATCCTTGACCCTGGGATAAAGCTCACTTGGTCATGATGTATGATCTTTTTAATATGTTATTGGATTCTGTTTGCTATAATTTTGTTAAGGATTTTTGCATCTATGTTCATCAATGATATTGGCCTGTAGTTATGTTCGTGTGTGTGTGTGTGGCATCTCTGTCTGATTTTGGTATTCGGATGATTGTAGCCTCATAGAATGAGCTTGGAAGTTTACCTTCCTCTGAAATTTTCTGGAAGAGTTTGAGTACATTAGATGTTAGCTCTTCTCTAAACCTGTGAAGCCATCAGTCCTGGGCTTTTATTTGCTGAAAGATTTCTGATTACATTTTCGATTTCCATGCTTGTGATGAGTCTGTTAAGATTTTCTATTTCTTCCTGGTTCAATTTTGGAAAGTTATACTATTCTAAGAATCTGTCCATTTATTCCAAGTTGTCCATTTTATTGGTATAGTTGCTGATAGTAGTCTGTTATGATCATTTGTATTTCTGTGTTGTCAGTTGTGATTTCTCCATTTTCATTTCTAATTTTGTTGATTTGATTCTTCTGCCTTTTTTCTTGATTAGTCTAGCTAAGATTTTGTCTATTTTATTTATCTTCTCAAAGAACCAGCATTTAGTTGTGTTGATGTTTGCTATGGTCTCCTTTGTTTCTTTTGTATTTATTTCTGCCCTAATTTGTATTATTTATTTCCTTCTACTAACCCTGGAGTTTTTCACTTCTTCTTTTTCTAGTTGCTTTAGATGTAGCTGCTGCTGCTGCTAAGCCACTTCAGTAGTGCCTAACTCTGTGTGACCCCATAGATGGCAGCCTACGAGGCTCCTCCATCCCTGGGATTCTCTAGGCAAGAACACTGGAGTGGGTTGCCACTTCCTGCTCCAATGGATGAAAGTGAAAAGTGAAAATGAAGTCGTTCAGTTGTGTCCAACTCTTCGTGACCCCAGGGACTGCATCCTACCAGGCTCCTTCATCCATGGGATTTTCCAGGCAAGAGTACTGGACAGTTAGGTTATTTATTTGATTTTTCTCCTGTTTCTTGAGGTAAGCTTCTATTGCTATGAACCTTCCCCTTAGCACTGCTCTTACTGAATCTCATAGGTTTTAGGCTGTTGTTTTTTCATTTTTATTTGTTTCTACACATATTTTCATTTCTTTTTTTATTTCTTCTGTGATTTGTTGGTTATTCAGAAGTATGTTGTTTAGCCTCCATGTGTTTTATTTTTTCATAGTTTTTTTTCCTGTAGTTGACATCTAATCTTACTGTATTGTGATCAGAAAAGATGCTTGAGATGATTTCCTTTTTTTTGAATTTACCAAGGCTAGATTTATGGCCCAGGATGTGATCTATCCTGGAGAAGGTTCCATGTACACTTGAGAAAAAGGTGAAATTTGTTATTTTGGGGTGAAATGTCCTAAAGACGTTAGGTCTCACTGGTCCATTGTATCATTTAAAGTTTGTGTTTCCTTGCTAATTTTCTGCTTAGTTGATCTATCCATAGGTGTGAGTGGGGTATTAAAGCCACTAACCTTTTCTGTGTTTCCTGTCTAGAGAAGATCCTTTAGCATTTGTTGAAGAGCTGGTTTGGTGGTGCTGAATTCTCTCAGTTTTTGCTTATCTATAAAGCTCTTGATTTCTCTTTATATTTGAAATGAGATCCTTGCTGGGTACAGTAATCTGATTGTAGACTTTTCTCTTTCATCACTTTAAGTATTTCCTGCCATTCCCTTCAGGAGAGTTTCTATTGAAAGATCAGCTGTTATCCTTATGGAAATTCCCTTGTGTGTAATTTTTTGTTTTTTCCCTTGTTGCTTGTGTTTGTTATTTGTGTTTGATCTTTGTTAATTTTATTAATATGTGTCTTAGAGTGTTTCACCTTGGGTTTATTCAGTTTGGGTCTCTCTGGGTTTCTTGGACTTGGGTGGCTATTGCCTTCTCCGTTTTAGGGAAGTTTTCAACTATCATCTCTTCAATTATTTTATCATGGTCTTTCTTTTTGTCTTTTTCTTCTGGGACTCCTATGATTCGAATGTTGGGGTGTTTAACATTGTCCCAGAGGTCTCTGAAGTTGTCCTTATTTCTTTTCTTTCTTTTTTCTTTTTTCCTCTCTGCTTCATTTATTTCCTCAATTTTATCTTCTACCTCACTTATCGTATCTTCTGCCTCCATTATTTTACTGTTGGTTCCCTCCAGAGTGCTTTTGATCTCAGCTATTGCATTATTCTTTATTGACTGACTCTTTTTTATTTCTCCTAGGTCCTTTAAAAATTGCAAAAATTATAAAAATATATATACATGAAATCTGCTTTAAAAATAGGGTCTTTTTTTCAAAGTAATAGTAGTTTTTAAAAATTAAAATTAAAGGAGTAGTAAAGAACTTAAAATTTTTTAAAAATTAAAAAATGATAATAGTAAAATATATCTAGGAATTTCTTTGGAGCTTTTGAGGGCAGTGTGGGGTCAGTTCAGTTTCAGTTAGTTCCTTGTTCCAGCTTATACTTCTCAAGGTCTATAGGACCCTTCCAATGTAGTCAGTGCTAATTACAGGGTTTTAATCTGTTGCAGCTATCACTTCCAAAGCGATTTCCTCTTCTTTGTTTATTTTGGCTTATCTGTTTGCAAGTCTAATTTCTGCCCTGACACAAGAGGGCAAAGTTCAGTTCAGTTCAGTTCAGTCACTCAGTCGTCTCCGAAAGGGGGCAAAGGTGGTCATTTATTAAGGCTCACTTGTTCAGTTGTGCTGTGGGGAGGGAGAAACACTGGGGAGTGCTCGCAGTGTCTGGGCCACACTGGGTTTGCCCCTGCTCATGGTGTGTGTGCTTTCCCAGTCTATACCACTCAGGCTCCAGGTTGTTCTGCAGGGGAACTGTCTAAAGCAAGCCCTGTGTTGTGTGCACTTCCCAGGTCTAAGCCTCTCAGGTTCAGGTTCTTGGGTACTCCATAAAGGAACAGACTTGATTGGGCCTGTGTTTTGTGCCCTTCCCAGGTCTGAGCAGCTCAGGTACCAGGTGCTTGGCGAGTGCACTCTCCCCAGGTGGGCGGTGTGTCTTATCACCCCCTCCTTCCCAGCCGCTCAGTTTCCTGGGTGGACCACAAGAGCGCCGTCTCAGGTGTGCCATGTGTCTCTTCTGGGAAATTAATTTCTGACTGCGACCCTCCTGGTGGATGTCAACCGTCCAGGATCCCAGGAAGGCTTGGTTAGTAACTGGAAGCCTGCTCACAGTTTGGTGGAGAATGCCATCTCTGGGACTGAGATTGCCCATCGCCTTCCGGCTCTGGCTGTCACCCACCTGTCTCTCTGCCTCCAGCGGGGAAAGGGTCTGTCCGCACCTGCTAGCTTCCTCCTAGCTTCCTGTGGTATTTGCTCAGTCCTTTGTTCGGTGAGCGGGCCAGTCTGTGCCTTAGAGCTTTTCATGGGAAAGTTCTCTCTCTCTCCCTTTTTTTTTTTTTCCTCTCTCTCTCTCTGGCTATCCCACAGTCTGGGTAGCTATCTCACATAATCTCCCTCAGAATGTCCTCAGATCATTCAGGCCTGGTCCTTACCCTAAGCAACGCAGCCCGCACCTCTCTGTTCAGCCTCCACTCACTGCTGGCAGACGCGTGCATCTGGGCTACTTTTCCACTGGGAGTTGCGGTTAGCTGTATAATCTATGGTCCCTCCCCTCTCCCGGTTATGTTGCCCTTTGAGATTCCAAAACTCCCCACAGACACACCTGTGAGAGCATTTCTTGGTATTTGGAAAAGTGTCTTTCACAACTCCCTCATGAAGGGGTCTCTACTCCTAACTGTTTTGTCTCTTTTTATATTTTATATTTTGTCCTACCTCCTTTCAAAGAGAGTGGGCTGCCTCTCTGGGTGTCTGGTGCCCTCGCCAGCATTCAGAAGTTGTTTTGTGGGATTTGTTCAGCATTCAAATGATCTTTCAATGAATTTGTGGGGGAGAAAGTGGTCTCCCAGTCCTTTTCCTTCATCACCTTAGGACCGCCAGCTATAGTGCCCTTATGTTAAAAATGCACTTCTTAAAGAAGCATATGTTGGTCCTTGCTTTTTATTCAATTTTACAAGCTTTGTCTTTTATTTGAGGGTATATGATCCATTTACATTTAATGTGGTTACTGATGTGATTAGGATTAACTTTATCTAGAAGACAATTTCTTTTTTCTCTACTCTTTCTGCTTTTGGATTAACTAGTGGCTTTTTTAAAGTGTCTTTGTGTTTTTGTTGTTGTTGTTTTTGAATTTTTAGTTATAAATCTGCCATGTTATTTTAGAAGCTGATCTGGGGGTTGTAGCATCCATTTTTAACATATCAGTCTAGTTACAAGTGATAATATACTGTTTCACATAAAACATAAGAAACTTATAGTAGTATACTTCAGCATCTCCCCTTCTGTCCAATATGTTATTATTGCCATACATTTCACTTTCACATATGTTATAAATCCCACTACATTAATATTATTTTCTTTAAATGTTTATTATAATTTACCTGCTTAAATAGTAATATTTTCTTATTCTTGTATATTTTCCCATGTTGCAACTGTTTCTAGCGTTCTTCATATCTTTACTGAGGTTCAGCTTATCATCTGGTATTGTTTTCCTCCTCCCCAAAGACTTCCTTTATCATCTTCTGTGAGTTAAGTGTGCAGATAATGAATACTACTTTCAACTGCTATCTATCTGGAAAAGTCTTTCACCTTCAAATTTGAAAACTATTCTTGCTGAATATAAAATTCCAGAATGATATCTTTCTCTTTCAGTACTTTAATGATATTGCTCTACTGTCTTCTTGCTTGAATTTTTTCTTACAAAATAAATACTATTTTGGATCCTTAGAATTAAATGGGCCCTTTGTCTCAGTCTTCCTTTGTCTTTATTATAATAAAGATAATCTCTTTATTACTTGAGCAAATCATTGTACTTTGGTATAATTTTCTTCATGCCTCTTGTGCCTAGGATTCATAAGATCTTATTATCTGTGAGGTTATAGGTTTTATCGGGTTTAGTAAATTTTTGGCCATTATTTCTTCAAATATTTTTCTTCATCACTCCCTGCTCTTCTATGGATTCTATTTATATGTATATTAGGTCTCTCATGGCTTTTCAAAACTCACTAATATTGCTTTAATTGCATGTTTGTTTTTCCCCCTATGTTTAATTTGGAATATTCCCACTGCTTTATTGTATTACATTTATTGATATTTTCTTCTGCAGTGTCTAATCTAATCTATGATTCATCTCAGAAATTTCAGTTTTTTACTTTATCTTTTTAGATGCTGGATATTTTTGTTTTCCTATACAGAGTCAAATTTTTTTCTAAAATTAACTTACTTTAAGTCAATTAAACTTTGAGGGGTCTTGTTTCTACGATTTGTTAAGCAAGTCTAGATAATGATTAATCTAGAAATAAATATTTTATACTATTGAGGCAATATTCCTCTGTATATTCTACTCAAATGTTTCATAAATCATGTGATTTTCTAGTCTTAATGGTGGGGCCAAGAACATTTCCTAAATGTGGGTATGTTGCCTCTACTTCCTTCAGATGATTCTTTCCCCAATCTGCCAGTTTCCTCACACACCTATGTTGATCATTGCTCCAGTAAACACTCAAGAGTAGCCCTTTACATATATCTGAAATTTTCTGGCTGTGCAACTTTCTCTTCTCTAGTAGTCTTTCCTATGAACTCTAGCTACCTTCATCTTCCTGCTTTCTCAACAATATCCCCTCTACTCAGCCAGAGGGCTAGAATCACCATCAGTTATCCTTTCTTACACCATGACCCATGAACTTTCCATACAATAACATGAAACAATCATATTTCACCTGATTGGTTTGACTGATGTCCAGTGACTTATATATCAGCTCAGTTCAGTTCAATCACTCAATCGTCTCTGACTCTTGGCGACCCCATGGACTGCAGCATGCCAGGCCTCCCTGTCTGTCACCAACTCCCAGAGTTTACTCAAACTCATATCCATTGAGTTGGTGATGCCATCCAACCATCTCATCCTCTGTCATCCCCTTTTCCTCCCACCTTCAATCTTTCCCAGCATCAGGGTCTTTTCAAATGAGTCAGCTCTTTGCATCAGGTGGCTAAAGTATAATTTTTCCTTTACTTTGTTCAATTATTTTATGTGGAAAAAAGAAATACAATTTCTGTTATTCCATCATGTTTCAAAGAGTAAGTACTGTGGCTGCTTTTATTTTTATATTGTTTTACTTTTTAATGCAGAGTTTGGAAAATAAATAGTTTAAGTCTAGAGAGTAAAAAGAATAAAGCAGTAGCCAAAAACGAGTGAGAGACTGGGAAAGGCAAGATCTTAGTTCTCAGGAATGACTCATGAGGGAAGGGAATAGGAAAGAAGAAAGAACTATAAATATGATTTCTCTAGGCTTCATTCATATGAAAATCTAAGAATAAGCAATTAAATGTGCATTATTTTAAAATTACTTTTTGTTGTCAGCCTTTTTGTTTTTATTTATTTTAAATATTGCACTACGCATAAACTGAGCCACTGGCTTTTATGCAGGTTATAAATATTGTCCTGCACTTTCAAAAGTCTACACTTTTCCACATGTAGAGTTTTCTTTCCATTTTGGAATCTGATTCCACCTGGACCTCACTCAACTTTTTACATCCTTTTATATTCAGCCGATTTCCTCTGTGAAGCCTTTCCCTTCTGCTCTGAGGCTAAGCCTGTTTCTCTCCCTTTTCTGCTTCTATAGTTCTTTGTTCATGTATACACAAATTCTAGCACATACTATTTTGTATACCACTAAGAGTTTAAACAAGATTTCCTCAGCAGACTGAAAGCATATGAAAGGTAGGAACCACATCTCAGTCACTTTGGATTGAGCTCCTCAGTACTTCTCTGAAGTATTGTATACTATTCCCCTTTTCTCCATGTTTAATATTTATCAAATATTCTTTATCCAGTAGAAATAGTTTATTCCTTAATTTTAGTCACAAATTTAATCTTACAAAAGCTACAATTATTATTTGGTGCAGTCTTACAAGCTTGTTAAAGTAATTAATTGCTTTTACCAATTTGTCATTACCTGAGGTATATATTTTATCCCATAATTCCAAACCTGGCTGTCATCAGAATCTCCCATCAGAGATTTAGCAAATAAAAAATTTTATAAGAGCTATTCATAGGAATATATATATTTTTAAATAGTCACAAGGATGAGTGTAGTCATTGACAAATATCTGAGTTTGTTCCTGGTTAAATATGCAAATATCTGGGACTGCATTTCTGAGCTAAAATATTTTAGAAATGTTGGTTGCCCAGGGAACTACTTAAATTTGAAGATTTATAATAGAACCAAGATGGTAAAGAACAAAAAGTGGGGTGGATATATAAAAATTAATATATACATGTATGCACCTCTATTTCCTACCTAGCATGGTAAGCATAGTTAGTAAATATGTATGCATTTATTGAAGGATAGAAAGAACAAAATTATAGTACATGCTATTTCAATAGTGAGTCTATCGAGAATAAATCATGCATGGTCACTTTTCCTTTTTGTGTGTGTGTGTCCCTCTTTTGCCATTTTCTAGGAATTGCATCCCATAATTTGGTTGTAATAAAATGTGACTGCTTGGGAAATGTTCACAGGGTTGGCATTCATTTGCATGCTGGTGCCATTTCAGCCCAGGGCATTCTCTCCTTCCTGGTTCTCCCTCATCTCCCCTGCAAACCCCCCTTGCAAGGCACTGATGAGATGTGACAACAGAAAACACAAGTGCATTTCCTAGAGATTTACCAACATCCAGAAGGAAAGCTCAGAGGAAAAAGAACAATAGAAAAAGGGGACTTGTGGAGGGAAGAAAGTTCCTAAGCCTATCATTTGCAAATGTCAGCTCCATTCTCAGGGAGCTCTAGAGACTGTTAAGCAAACCTGTTTCTAATGAATACAACAAGAGCCATTTGAATCCTCCAGACTTTAGCCAGTCACATTTAACAGATCACCCAGTCTATCTTCTATTATCCTCAGGGGCAGCCTGGGCCTTACACAGTCTTTTCAATTTCAGCTTCAAATGGCCCAAGCCAAGCATTTTCAAAGAATTCAATAGGAAAATGATGTCAGAAGGTTAACATATTTTCCCCACAACATTATATAATTGCTATATGCTTATAATATTATGTACCATATATATGTATATATGTATATTATATAATTGTTATAACTTTATAATATTATCCCCCATAATTTATATAAATATTATGTACAATATTACATAATTGCTGTTTATTTTAGTCATCCCACTCTCTTTGCGCTTTGGTTTCAGTGACCAATTAGTCTTTATTATTTATTAATAGTATCTGGACAGCAGCACTAACACATGCAGACCCAGTAGACCTAGATTTTCTTCTCCGCTTCAGCATTCATTACTTGCTCATCCTTGGGTAAAATACATCCTCTCCAGGCCTCAGTTTCTACATCTGCATGAATGAAATATAATTTTATTTTACCTAAAATGCTTGCTGAAAGAGTAAAAGGGAAGGATATATTTTATAAAGTATTATAAAATGTGAGCTAGTATAATTAATGGCATAGTGATCTCCAAATAACTAAAGTTGACTTTTCACCTTATTGAGCTCTCTGTTGAGTCACATTCTATAAAAAAAAGTATTTTCTTTTTCAACATTACTGAGTTGAGCATGCTCATCATTCCTTTAGTTGGCTGTTTTGATTCACAAATCATTCTTGTCATTCCGAATTCTCTTCTCTTTACCACTATATATCTGATCCTAGGAGGTCCATTGAGCAAGAATATTAAATAAGGCACAGAGCTGGTAAAATTCTCCATCACCTTCTTCCAAGGACATTACTTCCACTGAATCCAGTCCATATTTACTTACTCCTGTGAAACTACAAGCTTGACTATAATTTTCCCTTAATATAAAAATTATTGCAGTTCTCCAGAACCAAAAAAAAAAAAAAAATGATGATTATTTTTTTAATGAATCAAGGCACCAGCCCTGAATAAGGATCTATATACTTTTGGGGGTTTGTGAAATTATTTACATATATTGATGCTAATACATACTGTCCTACGTTAAACGGTAATTAGATAAATAGTTACAGACACTATCATGTTATGCTATGAACTGCTTCATGTACAAAGTAATTGAGCTAAATACGCCACCCCACTATTGGAAATTTCTTGAAGAACCACATGACTTTTACTAGTCTTGATGTTGGAGTTCCACTTACAATCTAACATGATAATGTTCTTGTTTTAGCTACTTTTAAACAGAAAGAAAAGACAACTCATCAGCAATCAAGGAAAAGGAAAGAAAAGGAGATGAGCAAGAGGACAATGATTAAGAAGAAAGATAAAAGAGAAGAAAAAAAGAAGAGAAGCTGTAAAGTATGAGGAAAAAGTTGCTGTGGGTTGTAGGTGGCATACTGGTATATTTTTGAGAGGAATATTCATTTTAATATATATTAAACACAGATTTTTTTTTTTTCTATTCCTTTCTCAGGTCCCATTGGCAATGTCTGGAAATGTGAACAATGAACATGTGTTAGAGTTTGCAGATTCAATAGCAAATGCTAGGGGATGCAGAAATGGAAACATTTTCTAAGACAAATATAAAGGCCATGTTAAACATGAACTATAGTGATGCTTTAAATGTTTAAAGTGCTGAAGACTCATTTTTCAGTGCTAGAGCATCTCCACATTTCATTTTATTTAATGAAAAGTGTCAACAGAATCACACTGAATATTTTCTTTGGGAGGTGGTTGACACCCCTTCAAAATCTTGGTCCAAACTTGTTTCCACAAAATCCAGATTCAACCCCACTCAAACTAATTGAACTTCTTGAGATGATTATAATTAGTAGGTTATATCTGTTAAGATGGTATAAATAGGGAAAAATAGTTGTCATAGACTGTTCAACCAGAGATAGTAGCATGTTCAGTCCAGCCAATGAGCAGGGAACACTGAGGCTATGCTAGTAGTTTATGCCTCACTTTTCCCTGACAAACTCTGGGTTTCAGGTATCATCATGAAGAGGGGACATGAAGAAAAGGAGACTGGCCTGGATAGATTTGAAAAATGGCCCCCAAGTAGAGATTCATTCTTAGTTGAAAAGAAGAAGTATTATGAGGATTATGATACAAATCCTAAACCACCGAAGCTGGCTTTATGCTGAATGAGGTGAATATTAAACAAAAATTTCATAAATCCCTATCATGGAAAGGAAGGATTGGCCCAGATATTGAGGCAAGATGAGTTTACAGATATATATCTATGGAATTAAGGAAGATTATAAACTCAAGATGTTGCTACCTTCTCCAGTGTGGGGCTAAGATTCCCAAATAATCCCATTTATCCCACTGAATTATAATACCTAACTTTCATAGTAAAATTGAAATTTGGAACTGGTTGAAAATTTGAAAAACACTATACAAGCCAAACAAAACATTTCTGAGGGCAGTCAGAAATTGCTGTAATCTTTTAAATTGGTGTAATCTTCTGTGGAATTTAGCATCTGTTTCTATTCACTCCTATAAATTTCTCTGCTTTTTACTATATGTTATTGTTTTCTTGTCAATTAAATTTTAGGCCAGACTGTCATCTCATTGCTATTTATAGGTCTCATAGTACTCAATGCTGCATCTAACAAATACTGGAAGATTCAAGTACTATCATATGAAACTATTTCATATCACATGTACTACTTCATATAGTAGTATATGAATGAAGATTAAAATACAAGAATTATTGACATATTGCTACTGGAATAAAAAATAATAACTTTTTGCTAACATCACTTAGGTGTTAAGAAAGCATGAGTGAGTGAGTGAGTGAGTGAGTGAAATCACTCAGTCTTGTCCGACTCTTTGTGACCCCATGGACTAACCAGGCTCCTCCGTCCATGGGATTCTCCAGGCAAGAGTACTGGAGTGGATTACCATTTCCTTCTCCAGGGGATCTTCCCAACCCGGGGATCAAACCTAGGTCTCCCGCATTGGAGGCAGACGCTTTAACCTCTGAGCCACATACCAGAAGGAAAAGATCTCTGTGTCAATAAAGACAGGAATATGGCAATTCATTGTTTAAGGGGGAAAAAAGAATGTTAAAATCTGCTGAAAGGAACAACATGACCAAAAACCCTGGGGCTATTTATGGGAGAAATATTTGTAGATGATTCATTAGTTAACTGAAAACTGGAGAAAAGCGGGAGAGGATTGGGGAAAGGAGGGATGAAGGGAAAAAGAGGAGAGAGAGAGAGGAAAAGAAAGAGAAAGTATGTTGAGGCAGATTAAAAAGTAAAAGTTTGAGAATATTCCAGTATTCCAATACATCAGACATAACCTCAAGCAAGAAAAGGTAATATAATGTTCCCAGAGCCATGTCAAACTGGCTGGTAAGAGTTGAGGTCTCCCATTTCTACCAACAGCTTGTCCAGTGACTCACACTCACAGCTTGAAATCAGCTGTCACCAAAGCATTGACACCATGGAAATCAGCAGAAGCTACCATGGAAATCAGCAGTATTGACACCATGGAAATCCACTTTCACCCCCAAACCCTCTTCCCAGCAGATTGTTAAACACTTACAAATATATCAATGTATCATAGAGAACTGTGATTTCCTATTGTTCAAAAATAACAATTGGGAATTTAGAGGTGTTGACAGTCAGTAGACAATGAAGAACCAGCCTGAGCAGCCAACAGTCCCAAGTTCTGGGAGACATTCAGTACCCTTGCCCTTTCCACCATCCCCCAGCTCACTAGAATTCTCTCACTGACTCCCTGACCTCACTGATGCCCAACTTTGTTCCTTCCTAGAACAACATTACTCACCTGTCTCTAGGATAGGACCTATGGTAAGTTTCAGGTCAGTTACTGGACCTATCCCTATCTTCCCAGCATGATATATCCCTACCTTCCCAGCATGTGTCAGGGTGATACAAACAGAGACTGACAAGCCTACACTAAAGGCGGTGCCTCTCCTTAGAAACTTCCACCAGTCTATGAAATAATGCCTTTTCATTCAGCAGGGATCAATGTGGATATGGCTCATTAAACAAAACCCCATACAAGAAAAGGTAAATTTGGTAACAAGTCTTTATTTTAATAAAGAGTTCACCATAGGACAACATTAAATAACTAGCTTTCTAAATGCACTTACATAAAATCTCTTTAAGAGCACTGCCATTATAGAAAGTGAGCTAATATTTAAACTGAATATACAATGACACTTTAGGGGAAAGAGTGCTTAACTACTGAGAATAATTGTGGGACTGCTTTAAAATTTAGAAAGTCACTGGTTTCTGTGGCTCCCTATAATAATTTCTCTGTTCTGCACTATGCCTGACCCATCAGAAAATGTGCAACTGAAATAGAAGATGGTATCCTAGATGATGGTTATCTTTAAAGGATAGAATAAAGTAGGAAAATGGACATAATTTCAAATTCTATCCCTTTGTCAACATAAATGAATTATCATTTATATCTCAATTGAAATGAACATTGAACACATTTGCAACAACTCAGTAGATTCCCATGTCTAGAAAATATTGAAATTGAAATTCTATAAATACAAAGTCATTAAAAATATTAAAGTTCAGTAACAAAGCAAATATAAATCTTGTCCAGTTTTCATTGATCAATTTTGTCCTGCTATTCTTAAAATTCTGCTAAAATTGCTATCCTTTATATGATTGTTTGAAATTTAACCAAGTACTACTAGGCAAATGTAATTTTTTTCCCCCCAGTGCAGGAAAACTGATGCAGTGGAAGGTGGCAGGAAATAAGAGAAGGGATAAGAAGGGAGAATTTAAAGAAGACTTATTCTATGACAGATTGCAGTAAGCCATTTCATGTTATTTTTTCCTCATTTTATTTTTCCAAAAAAACAAAACAAACAAACTTGAAGACATTTTGGTACATCTGTTTTACAAATGTGTTAACAAATTCTGAGAGGTTAAATAGCTTGTCCAAATTCACAGAAATGATTTTCCAGTGTCAGATGGGATTTTGAGTCTATTTGACTCAAAAACCTGTTATTTGGGTAGACACTGTTGATGTTCCCAAAATAGTGCATATTCATTTTATAAATTTAGAAAACAATGAAAATATTCAAAAATTAGAAACATGGGCTAATTATTTAACCTAGATGTGCTTATGGTTTACAGGGAGCCATTGCCTTTTAGTTTCCTTTTTGCACATATTTTTCTGTTTTATAACATTTTGTTTTTCTTCTTGTAGAAAGAGTACATCTTCATTATAGAAAACACAGAAAAGTGTAGAGAAAGTAAAAGACATCTATTATTAGCTATAGTTCCTGGGCCATACACAATAGATCATTAATAAGTGGTGTGACTTTTATTTAGATTGAAATTATACTATATATGTATAGAATTCTGTACCAATTTAATAGATCTCTTGCAGGACATTTATTGCTTTCAAAACGTTTATTGAGAATTTTGGTCCATTATTCATTAAATGACACAAATTTTAACTGTGTTAAAGCTGTATTTTGCATTATTTTATTGTAATTCATGATGATTTTTGGCTTTCACATTTACTCTTGTTCTTCCTAGTCATGTTCATCAGGATTTCTCTTAAGTCACTGAGTGATTGCTCTCAAGGATACATTGGCCTGATCATTGGTCTTATAGCCAATATATCTGTCAACAATTTTCATTATATGGATTTATTTTGTTAGTATTGTCATGAAGCTAGTGGACATATTTGAGTGTGACCGCCAAGGACCTGAGTCATAACTGCTTTGCTTTTCTTCATTTAACACTTAAAAAAAAAAAAAACACTCCAAATTGAAGGATGATGTATTACCATCAGCTTTTGAAATTTGCTATGACAGACTTCCACTGTGGTGTTTGTTCTGTGATTGCTGTTCAGTGCTGATATAAAAATATTCCAAGTTTCTGGTGGAAATCTTAGAACTTGTGTTCTTATGCCTCTGCCAAGACTTCCACAGACATGTACACTCACATGATCCATTAGGTCATCCAAATTTTTTTCTGCATTTTCCACAATGTACCCCAAAATTTCATTTACATCTCCAAAGACACAGATAGAAGTCCAGATAGCAGGGATGCACACTCATGGGAGTTACTTTCTGTTGTCATATTCTCAAATATCAGACACAAAGAAATTTTTCACCACAGTGATAGTGAAAAGTGAATCAAGCGCCCTTTTCCTCCTGCATTTGACAGTAAGTAAAGTCGCTCAGTCATGTCCGACTCTTTGCGACCCCATGGACTGTAGCCTACCAGGCTCCTCCCTCCATGGTATTCTCCAGGCAAGAGTACTGGAGTGGGTTGCCATTGCCTTCTCCAGGGGATCTTCCTGAATCAGGGATCGAACCTGGGTCTCCTGCATCCCAGGCAGACGCTTTAACCTCTGAGCCACCAGGGAAGCCCCGTATTTGACAGGTATTGTCAAATCACATTCATATTTGCAAATCTCAAAATTCATTAGGCATAATGAAAGGTTATTGTTGAGATTTCTTTCTGTACAAGGGCAAGTATTTTCTCATTTGCCTATCTATAAGTGTTTCCTTGCCTTTTCACTGCTAGTGCATAAATCAATGGCATAGTTTCACCCAGTAGTACACGGTGCACAGTAAATAACTGAGTGAACTGTGTTGGTGCCATCTTGAAGGTGCCATCGCTGAGTAATGTTGCACTGGCACTTGTGTTGAATATAGCCATAAAAAAGAATTATTTCCTCATCTCAAGCACTGGAATCATGCAATAAGAACTGGGTCTCTACTGGTTGCTGGAATACTCCTCTGGAATTTCAGCTCCATGCAATGAAGTGGGGTCCAGGGATTGATGTTTGCTTTAAATTCTGTCTACTCTCCTCTTTAATGAGTTTCTTTCTGATAGTATTAAAAGGACCTCTTCACCATAAATAACATGATGAGGTCTTCATAGCACTTGCAATGGTATTGCATTGCTTCTTATTCTGTCATTGTAACCTAGTCCACGTTCCCTTACTTCCCCTTCAAGACCAATGTTGTGCTGATGTTTTCCTGTCTCACCTTGAATCATTCAAATGTTATCCAAGTCTTGACTTTATATATCTGGTGTAGAAGGTTTTCCTCTTTTCACAGCTTCAGTAGCTTTACTACAATTACTGTTAAGGATTGGAAATGGTAACAAAAACCATTAAGATATAACACTGGTTTTTCTTTCTGAGAGTACACTATTTCTGCCATATTTTGCCGAGAAATTTCAAATAAAGGTGTCAGATTTCCAAGCAAGATGAGAAGTTATTTCTTTGTAAGCATCTGACCCATGGTTACTGGTTTGCTAGCTGGGTAAACCTTACTGATATCTTATGCATCTGACACACTGTTCAACCAGGCTGAATCACCAGTATGTAGGCACCAGCTGAGGGCATGGTGGTCCACAACGATTGAGAGGTAAGTGTGGAAGTCATATCAACTAACATTTTCCCAAATAGCAGTAGGAAGCTCTTGCAGGCTACTGCAGGTGTACCTCTGTAGGACATCAATTCAAGGGAAATATTAACCAATAACCTTGAGCAATGGAATAGTTGTGCGTGGGGGTGGGCGGAGGGAAGATAATTAGATGCTGGGTATTCACTGAAGTTGGAGAAGCTCAATACATTCAGCAAAAACAAGATTTGGAGCTGATTGTGGCTCAAATCATGAGTTCCTTACAGCAAAATTCAGATTTAAATTGAAGAAAGTGGGGAAAACTACTGGGCCATTCAGGTATGACCTAAATCAAATCCCTTATGATTATACAGTAGAAGTGACAAATAGTCAAGGGATTAGATCTGACAGAGCGCCTGAAGAACTATAGACAGAGGTTTATAACACTGTACAGGAGGTGGTGAATAAAACCATCTCAAAGAAAAAGAAATGAAAAAGGCAAAAAGGCTGTCTAACAAGGCCTTAAAGATAGCTGAGAAAAGAAGAGAGGGAAAGGCAAAGGAGAAGGTGAAGGATATACCCACCTGCCTGAATGCAGAGTTCCAGAGAATAGCAAGGAGAGATAAGAAAGCCTTCCTAAGTGAATGATGTAAAAAAAAATAGTGGAAAAGAATAGAATAGGAAAGACTAGAGATCTCTTCAAGAAAATTAGAGATATCAAGGGAACATTTCATGCAAAGATGAGTGCAATGAAGGACAGAAATGGTATGGACCTAGCAGAAGCAGAAGATATAAAGAAGTAGCAAGAATACACAGAACTGTACAAAAAAAAAGCTCTAATGACCCAGAGAACCATGATGTTGTGGTCACTCACCTAGAGTCAGGCATCCTGAAGTATGGTCAAGTGGGCCTTAGGAAGTGTTATTAAGATCAAAGCTAGTGGAGGTGATGGAATTCCAGTTGAGCTATTTCACATCCTAAAAGATGATGCTGTTAAAGTACCATACTCACTATGCCAGCAAATTTGGAAAACTCAGCAGTGGCCACAGGACTGGAAAGGTCGATTTTCATTCCAATCCCAAAGAAGGACAATGTCAAGGAATGTTCAAAGTACCATACAATTGCAGTCATTTCACATGCTAGCAAGGTTATGCTCAAAATCCTTCAAGCTAGGTTTCAGCAATACATGAACTCAAAACCTCCAGATATAAAACATGAATATAGAAAAGCCAGAAGAACTAGAGATCAAGTTGCCAACATCTGCTGGATCATAGAAAAAGCAAGAGAATTTCAGAAAGAAACATCTACTTTTGCTTCATTCACTACACTAAAGCCTTTGACTATGTGGATTATAACAAACTGTGGAAAATTCTTAAAAAGATGAGAATATCAGACCATCTAACCTGCCTTCTAAGAAACCTACATGCAGGTGAAGAAGCAACAGTTAGAAAAGGACATAGAACAATAGACTGGTTCCCAATTGGGAAAAGAGTACATCAAGTCTCTACATTCACCTTATTTATTTGCACCTTATATGCAGAATACATCATGTGAAATGCTGGACTGAATGAAGCACAAGATAGAATCAAGATTGCTGGGAGAAATTTCAATAACCTCAGATATGGAGATAATAATACCACTCTAATAACAGAAAGCAAAGAGGAACTAAAGACTCTCGTGATGAGGGTGAAAAAGGAGAGTGAAAAGGCTGGCTTAAAACTCAACTACAGAAAACTAAGATTATGGCAGCCAGGCCCATTACTTCATGGCAAATAGATGGGGAACAAGTGGAAACAGTGACATATTTTTTCTTGGGCTCCAAAATTACTGTGGATAGGACTGCAGTCATGAAATTAAAAGATGCTTGCTCCTTGGAGAAAAGCTATGATGCAACTAGACAGCATATTAAAAATCAGAGACATTACTTTGGCAACAAAGGTCTGTATAGTCAAAGCTGTGGTTTTTACAGTAGTCATGTATGAGTGCGAGAGTTGGACCATAAAGAAAGCTGAGCACCAAAGAATGATGCTTTCAAACTGTGGTGCTAGAGAAGAAGCTTGAAAGTCCCTTGAATTGCAAGATCAAATCAGTCAGTTCTAAAGGAAACCAACCATGACTATTCACTGAAAGGACTAATGCTGAAGCTGAAGCTTCAATAATTTGTCTACCTGATACAAAGAGCCAACTCATTCAGAAAGACCCTGATGCTGGGAAAGATTGAGGGTAGGAGCAGAAGGGAGCTGCAGGGAATAAGATGGCTAGATGGCATCACTGACTCAGTCCATGGGGTCTCAAAGAGTCAGAAATAACTTGGTTACTGAATAACAACAATCTCCCTCATGACAGCTATGATCACTTGACCCCTTCTCACTCCTCCCAAAAAAGGAAGACAATTTATGGAAAATTTGCCTCAAAGTATTTTCCATCTGTTTTACCCAGAAGCTTGACCAAGCTCCTTCTTTCAAGCTCCACCCTTATTGAACAATCCAGCTACAGCCAACTAAAAGCCCAGTAACCTATTAATACACCATGCATCACAAGAGTCCATCCTCGAGTTATTCTCAGTATATTTCTGTAACTGTAGGATTCTTCCTTGGTAAACATAATAAATATAAATCCAGCTTTTCTGCATGGTTTGATCCCAGGCCCATCTACCTACATGATTACCAGCTAGGTTACTAAAGCAAAAAGTGTTATTAGTGGCAGTATAGACCTAACACAATTATTAGACCAATAAAACATGATGAATGGTATTTTTACATAGTAATTTATAAACTAAAAATATAAATAAATGTCATAGGCTATTGGAATCCAGAGATGTTTTCTGAGAGTGGAGGTTTTAAGAGGATCAAATATCAAGGATTGTTTGACATGGACCTGATACACTCATGGACATTTTTGACAGGACCAAATTTTGGTGTGGACCAAATATCTCAGTGAACATTTTGGACAGGACCAAAAGTCCACTTATCAACAGCTCATAACTATCCTTTGTAAAAGACTTCATGATTTTCTTTTTTATAAATTTACTCTAATTTATGGAACCATTCTCTTTTTATTAGAAAGTTAGTTCATTTTCAGTTGTTCGTTACTTTAATGCTGCAATGAATATGCTGGCTCATAGCTCTTTAGTTCATCTCAAATCACTTTTGTAGGATAAATTTTTACAAATGAATCATTAGGTTAAAGCACCTGAGAATTTTCTTAAAGTTCTTGAAATATAGGGGCCAAACTGCTCTCTGAAGTGATTGTACCAATTACAGTCCCATTTGCAGAAACCAAAACTGACTTTAGCTATAATGAGGTTTTCACATTGGTCAAAATTTGTTGCCTCTTATTATTTCTATGGACTCTGGTCTTTTTTTCTTAGTACTTAAAACTTGTAAGTCTTTTTGCTTATTTGTTGAATATAAGCCTCTAATTAACAGTAACCCTGGTGAAAATAAGAAATGAGTCTTTTTTTTTTTTTCACCATTACACAGCCAGGTCTAACATAGGGTCTAACAGAGATCACTATATTTATGTTTCCTGAATAAAGGGAGAAATTTGTCCAGTACAGGATTATTTTTCTGA
Source organism: Eudorcas thomsonii (assembly GCA_006408755.1). Lineage (NCBI taxonomy): Eukaryota > Metazoa > Chordata > Mammalia > Artiodactyla > Bovidae > Eudorcas > Eudorcas thomsonii. The sequence goes on along the minus strand of SJYE01014745.1, from coordinate 29,389 downwards.
ACATTTAAAAACCAAAATCAACTAAACAAGATAATAGGTCTAAAAGAATTTTTTAAATAATCATTTTTTTAAAGTTTTCTTCATAATAAAAGATGTATTTGCTCTAGGATCCAGCATGTGATCTAGTGCCAGACTCTGAGAAAGTAGACAGTGATGTCACAGCAGCCCAAACTTTGTGAGATGCACAAGGTATTGTAGATTGCAGGAACCTCCCACTATACTCTCATGGTGGAAAGTGAGGAGAGGGAGGAAGAGTGGAGGGGTGGCCTCATCATTTACACAAAAGTTGTGATGGCTCTATTAGGTACTTATAAGTATAACCCATACAAAGCAAAGACTGTAGTCTTAAAAGCCAGTGTCCTTCTTAAAAAGAAACAACACTCACAAAATCATTAAAGGATAATGATAATTTTTGCAACCAAAACAAAAATTATTAGACACAAATTGTGAGATGGTCCCATACGTAGCTGAATTGCTTTCTCCCACAATTTGTGTGTTTGTGTGTGTGTGTTTCTTCAAAGGATGAGCTTAACTCTTGCCCTTGGGTAAAATCCTTGACAGCTCCATGAGTTTCCTGGCCCTTTGTGATATTATTGATAGTCACTTAAACTGAACATAGCTAATACTTTTATGGTCACTTTAAGTTGCTGAGTCTTGATTCAGAAACCGGAACACCCAGCCCAATCCATATGCAGCACACACTTCAATTCTCCTGGCTTCAGCTAGGGCCTCGTAGAAGTTTTGTTCAAGGACCTCCTTTAAGGAAGGGAATGTGGTGTATTTTTTCTGTCTCTCTCCCAAAAATCTCCTCTCCAACTTTTAGGTTTTATTAATTTCTAGGAAATGGGGCATGAGCAGAGAGGAAGAGTAGTGAAGATACAGACATTTTTTTACTTGTGTAACTGAGATTATATAACTCTGGGTTTTCTGGGTCCTGGCAGATGTGTGAAGCAGTCTTTCTCCTGCAGCCACTGATGCACCATGCTCTGATGTGCTCTTCCAGGTGAACTGTTTTTTACAGAATTCAAGTCCCGATTTCACAGGCAAAGTCTTGTATTGCTCCAGCTGCCCACTGCTTCCCCACTCAAGGACTCTCCAGGTTCCATTGATCTTCCAGGCAGTTTTCCTGAGCCAGAATCAATGGCTTCAGCCAGTGGTCCCTGCCTTTCCCCACCCATAGCATACATCTGATTTTTCTGAAAAGCACTTATAGATCCTTTGCTCCCACAAGTGGGTCACAGTGCAAGAGCTCCTCTCCTTTGCTTCCCCCAGTGCAGCACAGACACTTGCTTCTCTCTGGCCATGCAGGAGGTGGCATTTGTCCTTGTACTCAGTAATCTTGTGGAAGTCTTCATCCTCTGGTTGAAAGGAAACAGGCAGACCCTGTATTTCTACCCACTTCATTCACCTTGGAATTCGTATTTACTTCACAACTCTTTGGGGATATAAATGATGTAGATATCCTCATTAGGCACAGGGAAGAACCCACCATTGCCAGATACCTAGAGGCTTCCAAAGGTATCCAACATTTTAAGCTGAAAGTGGTAGGGAGTGAGAGGATACTCAAGAAGCAAGATAAAGACCAGTTATGGTGGCTAGGACTGAACAGATGTGAGTGCTTGGTATCAAATGCTACACAGAAGCTGAATAGTTTGAGGACTGAAAGAAGGCCATTTAAAGAAAAAAAAAAAACTGGAAAACAGTGTCACTCTTTGAGAGAACTATTCTGGTAAAGGTGTAGGAGCCAAAGTGAAAATATATGTGCTTCTTTATCGCTGTCCCCAAGTTCACATCTGATGCAAATGGCATGTTAAAAGCAAGCACAAGTGTCTAACCTGGCTTCATTCAGTATGCTTCAGTCTTTTTTCCTTTCTTCCCCTAGAAGTGCATCCTTCTGGTGCACACCTGGCTCTCTTTTTCTATATCCATCCATTCACTGCACTATTTATTAGCTCACTTGTACATCAAGGCCTCTAGTGAGTCTCCAACATAAGCCTCTCCCCTGGCTTTGCATGCCTGGCCAAAATGAAGCTGTAAACACACCCAGGCTGACAATCCTCTTCCTGTCCCATGTGCCTCTGTAATATCTACTGTGATCGTCTCAGAATAAAATTATCCCTTCACTGTTCAAGTTCTTTTTACATGCTCTCTTATGTTCATTTTCTTTCCATCTGCATATTTGTCTCCTGAAATAGAGTTAAGACTTATACACTTGAGAGATGGACTGTGTCTGATGCAGTGTCTCCACACCAAGCTGTTCTGCCTTAATTTTAAACATTCCATTTTTTCCCCTTTTCTACAGGGCAAAGTCTAACGCTCTGAGCATACCCTACAACTCCATTATGTTATAACTAGTTGTAACATAATTGGAGTTTTATGCTTCAAAGCTTTGCACATGCACAGATGGAAAGCAAACTCCTGCAATTCCCTTAGTAACCATGATTTAGGCTTAGTTGCTCAACACAGAAATATTAAATATTAATTGTGTGCCAGACCCCAGACACAAAGGAACTATCTTTAAGCAGCTTGCATCATGCTGCTTGTATTAGTTCTCTATTGCTATTCTTAAAAAATAGAACAAGCTGAGTGGTTTTTAAAACAACACAATTATTATCTCACAGTTCTGGAGATTAAAAGTCTGAAATTGCTTTCACCAGGCTCAAAACCAAGGTGTTGGCGGGGCTATATTCCTTCTGGAAATTCTTAGGGAAAATCTGTTTCCTTGCCTTTCCCAGATTCTAGAGGCTGCCTGTTTTCCTTGGCTTATGGCCTCCTTCCATTCTCGAAGCCAGCAATCAAGCGTTTAGACCATATATCACATTACTCCAACTTTGTTTCCACCACCATATCTTTTCTGACTCCATCTTTTCTGTCTTCTTTTCCACTACTTTTAAGGACCCTTGTGGCTGCACTGGACCCACTTGGATAACACAGGAAATTTTCCTTATTTCAAAATCAATTGAATATCAACCTTAATTCTCCAGTAGCCTGTAATATTACACACTCACAGATTCTAGGGCTTGGCACGTGGACATCTTTGGGGAGCATTATTCTACCCACCATACTGACAGAGCTAGTCTGTCATACATGAGTAATGTAAACTATCTTATGATGTAAGTGAAGTCTGTAAGGAAAGAAGTAGAGCAGGAAAGACAGAAACAATCCTGTGATCATTTCTGCCTGGTGGAGGGTCAGATACTACTCTAAAATGAGAAGTCATTGAAATTACAGTCTAAAAAATGGTATAATTTCTTACTAGGCTGAAGAGATGAAATAGAGTTAGAGAAAAGTCACTCTCAGCAAACACGACAGCAGGAGCAAAAATGCTTATTCATGAAACAGCATGACAGGTTAATGCAAATTGAAAGAATTTTAAACACTGTGCAAGAATGAAGCATACCAAGAAATAAAATTAGAGAAGAAAGCAGAGGCTGTTTCAGGGAAACCCTTGCATTATACATTAAAAAGGTGGGAATTTGCCTTAAAAATAACTAACCCTTGAGAAGTTTTTACCAATAAATCAGTATGATAAGGTTGGTGTTTTTAGAACAATTACTCTAACCAAGATTAACACAGGACTGGAAGTAAGAAATTCAGTCAAGATATAATGACAGCCTGAATTAGGGAGTGGCAGTGAGAAGGGAAAAATAATTTGATGAAAAAATAATGAGTAGAATTTGTTAGACTTGGTGACTGGGTGTATACAGTAAAAGAGGAGAAAGTTTCCAGGATGAGTCACAGGATTTGTTTTGAATGACTGGTATGATCCAGTGAAGAGGGATCATAAAGATGAAGAGCATGTAAGATAAGGTTGAGTTCTATTTAAAGATACTTGTAGGAAATCCAATTATAATTCCCAGGAGGTTAGTTAGTTGTACTAATCTAGAAATAAGACACATATAGGCTAGAAATTTAGATATAAGAGACATTATTATACAGATGCTAGTTGAAACAATGAGTATAAAGTAAGAGGAAAAGCTGGCCAAGGACAGAACCCTGGGTACCAGCCACATTTATAGGATGGATAGAACAAAGGATGCAACTAAGGAAGCTAAGAAATACTGAGGAATATGAGGGGAAGCTGAGAAAGAGGTAAAAAACTGCCATGGAAGTCAAAGGAGGAAAGAATTTCAAGAAGAGAGTAATCAATAGTGTCAAACATCAGAAGAAGGTCAACTAAGAAGATGATGATTAAAGCCCACTGGACTTGGTGATTAGGAGAACACTGCTGACCTTTGCTAGTTCCATGGGAGAGATGGAAGAGAAACCTCATTGCAGTGAGTTAAAGAATAAACTGATCGTAAGCAAGCTAAGACTATGTTTTCAGTGTTATTAGCTTTGAAGGAAAAGTCGGCAATAATTAGAATCAAGAGGTTTGTTTTCTTTTGCAGATAAATACACAAGGATTTCAAATCCTCACAAAAATCTTTCCAAATTGCTTCAAAAAGAATTGAGTGCTCCTCTGAACTCCCATAAAACAGCATATACCATTGTGAACTTCTCAGTAACATAGACAATATCCTGCTCCAAGAGGTCAATAAACATTTTAAATGAATAAGTAAATGAATGAACCAATGAGTGAAAATTTCTTTATTGGTTGACTGAAATTTGGAACACAAAAATGATGACATATGCTGGTCAAAAAATAAATTTCAGTGATGTTGTTTGCTCACTGGACACCAAGAAATATGATGCTTAGGCAGTATTCAATATATTTCTTTATAACCAACAAGCAATAACTGGCAGAACATTTTCTACCTTAGGGATTTAATTTTCATTACAACGCTTTCTTTATTGCTCACACTACCCTTTGTGATAAGTAATCTGAAGTTAAAGAGGATCGGAGAGGTGATTCTTTGGAGAGAATTTCGCAATTCTTGCTACCTGACCCTTACCAGCCTCAAGGAATAAGTGGGACTACTTTATTTCCACATTAAACCCAGTGAGAGGAGGACTTCTTTGACACCCGTTGGAGGATTTGGCATATTTCCCCTAAAGTCTGAGGTATTTGTCACCTAAGAAAGACTAAAGGAAGAAGAGATACCTGCTTAGAGAAACAGAGAAGAGGAAGGCACTAAATTCAGATGCACTGCTGCCAGTGGTGAGATGAGAATATGCTTTGTGAGTACAAGCTGCAGAAGGGCCCCCACCGCACTGTGTGGGGTTGTCCACCAGACAAAGACTCGGGATGTGCAGCAAATGATGAGCCAGAAGAGAGGCATTTCCAATGCTAACAGAACAGGAAGAGTTGTGATCCAGCGTGAGGTGGGAGTGTATGAAATAAAACAATAGAAGCAAGTAGTGGAGGATTCAAGAGACATTTTAAAAGCAGAATAAACAGAACTTGATGACCTATTAACTGGGGCATATAGGTGAACAGATCAAAGGATGGCACTCAGGTAACATGTGATGCCACATACAAATGTCAGGCAGACAGAACATCAGATTGGAAGGAAAGAAAACAAGAAGTAAGCTCATCAGATATGTTTTCATCATTGATGCTTTAGTCATAAAGCAGGAACAGTTAGTATCTCAACATCGTGCAGCCAGACTTGCTTTTTTTATCATTGTGGTAAGAACACTAAACATGAAATCTACCCTCTTAACACATTTTAAGTGCATAATCCAGTATTGTTGACTGACTACAGGTACAATAGCACACAGTATATCTCTAGAATATATATTTTTTAGTATGTAACTGAAGCTTTATACCTATTAAATAACAGCTCTCCATTAAAACCCTTAAATTTCAGTCCAAGAAAACTCTCTTCCTGGCTTGTAAACAGCTGCCTTCTTGCTGTGACCTCACATGGTAGAGATAGAAAACTTGGGTGTCACTTTCTCTTCTTATAAGGGCATTAGTCCCATTTTGAGGCTATCCTGGTGGCTCAGCTGGTAAAGAATCTGCCTGCAATGCAAGACCTGGGTTCAGTCCTTGGGTTGGGAGGATCCCCTAGAGGAAGGCATGGCAACCCACTCCAGTATCCTGGCCTGGAGAATTCCATGGACAAATGAGTCTGGTGGGCTACAGTCCATGGGGTCGCAAAGAGTGGGACATGACTGAGTGACTAAGCACAGTCCCGTCATGAGTGCTCCATCCTCATGACGTCATCTAAACAAATACTTGGTCCCAAAGGCCCCACCTCCTAATACTATATTACTGGGGACTAGAGCGTCAACATATGAATGGGGAGGGGGAACACAAACACTCAGTCTATGAATTCTTCTTCTTCCTTTCTTCTCAAGTTTGACATATGTCCTGGAAGTTGGAGAGGAAATTAAATGTCATTCTTGAAATTGGCCCTGAGGTCAAGGGAGGACAGGTCATACTTAATCATAATAATCTCTCCTCTCTATCTTCCAGTATGATATAATCCATGTCAACAGTCCTTCATATGTGTGCTCAGGTCCCCAAGATTACCCAACATTAATTCTCTTTTCCTGAATGCCAAGTGCCCTTTGAGATTTACAAGCTTACTCTCAGATTTCTCATGCTCTTCTTCTGAGCTCAAAAACTATCTATGAATAAGTTCTGGGGACATAACATATGGCATGCTGACAATAGTTAATGATACTGTATTGCCTATTTGAAAGATGCTAAGAAAGCAGGTTTCAAAAGTACTCATGAATGCACGCATGCTAAGTTGCTTCAGTCCTGTCCAACTCCTTGCTACCCCATGGACTGTAGACTGCCAAGCTCCTCTGTTCATGGAATTCTCTAGGGAAGGATACTGGAGTGTGTTTCCATGCTGTCCTCCAGGGGATCTTCCCAACCCAGGGACTGAACCTGAGTGTCCTGCATTGGCAGACTAGCGCTACCTGGGAAGCCCTTAAAAGTATGCACCAACACACACACACAAAATGTAACTATAGGAAGTGATAGATATGTTAACTGGCATTATTGTGGTAATCATTTCAAAACACATACATATATCAAATCATTGAATCATTTATACCTTAAATTTACACAATTGTTTCTCAGTGGCTAAGTTGTAGCAGACTCTTTGTGACCCCATGAACTGCAGCACACCAGGCTTTCCTGTCCTTCATTACATCCTGGAGTCTGCTCAACCTCATGTCCATTGAGTCAGTGATGCCATCCAATCATCTCTTCCTCTGTTGCCCCTTCTTCTTTTGTCCTCAGACTTACACAACGTCATATGTCAATTGTACCATAATAAAGCTTCGGGAAAAAATTCTGTAGCTTTCCTCACATCATCCTGTAATGGATAACTTTGTACCAGAATAAAAACTTTTCCTTGACCCTCTTAGAGTCCTTGGCTGGATCTGAAAATTAGACCAACAAAGACTAAAGAGATAAACCAAAGGAGAAAATCATATAAACATACTTAATATAAGTTTCACATGATACAAGAGGCTTCAAAAGGAAATGAAGACTTGAAGACCACTTTAAATCTGAGTGATTTTTTGCTAAGTTTGATGAAGAGTGGAAAGTCACAAAAAGATGTGATAGGACGAAATCGAGCTAATGGTAATAATCTTAGCAACTCCTGTACTTTCAGATTCTTCTCTCCATTTCTTCTTCAGAGACAAGAATGCTCCTTTCTTCTAAATATAGGACAGACACATCTCATACGACTGTTTTATAACATATAAGAAGGTCAGAAACTTCTTGCTGCACATGCCATTTCTCAAATCTGTCAGTTTGAAATATTCAATACCCCATGGTGCCATATTGGGAGGACAGTGTGTTTGGAATCCCACCACCTTGTAAGGCCCATCTCCTAGGTGCTTCTCAATCTTGGTTGCTCTTCTGCTGTAACAAAATTCTGAATTCTGGCCTCAGACTTCTACATCCTTTACACAGCCTTCCCAGGCTACATGCTGGAAAGCAAACTACAGTTTTCTTGCTCTGAGATTCCCCTCATAAGGACCTGGGTTTATATTTTCTGCCTACCCATGCCCAACCATCCTATGATGATAGAGGACACTGCGCAGAATGACCATCGACTGCCTTTTTACTCTACTCCTTCTCCACAGGAGACAAAAACTCTCGACGTACTCTAGGAAGAGTGTATGGAGAAGGCAATGGCACCCCACTCCAGTACTCTTGCCTGGAAAATCCCATGGACGGAGGAGCCTGGTAGGCTGCAGTCCATGGGGTCGCAAAGAGTCAGACACGACTCAGTGACTTCACTTTCATTTTTCACTTTCATGCATTGGAGAAGGAAACGGCAGCCCACTCCAGTGTTCTTGCCTGGAGAATCCCAGGGACGAGGGAGCCTGGTGGGCTGCCATCTATGGAGTCGCACAGAGTTGGACACGACTGAAGCGACTTAGCAGCAGCAGCAGCAGGAAGAGTATATAGCCCCTTTCTTAGAAGGAGTGGAAGCAGGAGACTAATTAGGAGCCAAAATCCTGATTCTTAATGCTGAAAAACCTTTTTCATTGAGAAATTTTACCCACCATCAAATTGGCACAGTATTATCTGGAGAAGCTGGGAGGCTCACATTTTGACTCTTTGTTCTCTCCACATTTTCCCTTCCCTAAGAAAGGTAATAGAATGGCCATACTACTGCCTAAATGTTGGGGAAAGGAAATGTTAGGGAAGAATCTTTAGTTAAAATCTCTGAATTTTGTCTGAGTTATATCATAGGTCCACATAGCAGCCCTTTTGTTGCTGTGGCCACACAAATGTGGCTCGGGCTTTGATCGGTTTTCCACACTTCCCCAATAGCTCAGTGGTAAAGAGTCCACCTGCAATGCAGGAGACGTAGGAGATGTGGGCTTGATCCTTGGGTTGGGAAGGTCCCTTGGAGAAGGAAATGGCAACCCACTTCAGTATTCTTGCCTGAAAAATCCCCATGGACAGAAGAGCCTGATGAGCTGCAGTCCATAGGGTAGCAGAGTCAGACATGATTTAGAGAGTAAACAAACACTTTAAAAGGCCATGTTTCCTAGCTCCCACCCAGTGACATGAGGATCTACTGCCTGATTAAAACTTCCAGTTTGTCAATAATTAAGGAATCAGGATCACTGTGTCTCTGAGCCAGAAATGGAGACTAAATCTCCCAGATGATTGTGTTTAGAGAAGTCCGGGTGAGCACTTTTCCCCATAACATCCGTCCCTGCAATCCTTGAGAAAATATTTTAAATGTTATTTTTTAATGGAATTAAGAAAACGTTTATCCCATTTCCTTTCACAAAGGAACAGTCGACCTCTCACCAAGGGGCTGATGTTGTCAAGTCTCTACTTGGAGAATACTACAGAATGATCGAGCCCCCCTCTCTGGCTGTCTCTCTCCCTCACACACACCCTCTGGATTGTCAGGAAAATTCTCTGTGCCTCTCTTCAAAGGCACCTCAACAGCTGTGAACTCCTGACCTAATTGTTCTAATGGCATTCCCAAGCTCCCCTGCTCAAGGCCAGAGAAATCACAGCCCTTTGGACCTCTGGCTAGTAATTCATGGTGCTTAGTCAAACTCCCTCCCCTACGCCTCCAGCCCCTCCTGCTGCCCCTCTCCTTCCTCCTGTCCCCTTGCTCTCTGGCTCTTCTCCTTCCTCACACTAGTCTGAAGCAGCTTGATCACCTGCCAACCGGTATTGATTTTTGCTTCCCAATCTCCAGGCTGGATGGAAAGAAAAGATTAAAAACAGTTTGTCAGTTTGAAGTTGAATAAGAATTCGGCACAAGGGACATCTTAGAAATGTGAGGAAGTGGCGGGGGAGGTTGAGAGTGTAGGCAGTCAAGGCCAAAGCAAATCTTAAGGGATTTTAACCCTTTGTCCCAACCAGCCCCAGAATTTCTGAGGCAGGATTGAGCTATAACCCTGCACACTCCCCTTTTGCTGTGTCTCATACACTCAGATCCTCTCGTGGTTTTCTTTTAGCCCACAGTATCAGCATAGATTTGGTTGGAACTAGCCCAAGTTCTTGGCTTCTCTGGTGGCTCAGATGGTAAAGAATCTGCTTTCAATACAGGTAGACCTGGGTTTGATCCCTGGGTCAGGAAGATCCACTGGAGAAGGGAATGGCTACCCACTCCCCTATTCTTACCTGGAGAATTCCATGGACAGAGGAGCCTGGCAGGCTACATCGGGCTGCAAAGAGTCTGACAACACTGAGCAACAAACACTTTAACTTTTTCATCCCAAGTCCTAGGAGAGGGCCCTCATCAGCTCAACTGATACCTCCTGTCAGGTCAAGTGGACCTTACCAGGAGGGAGTGTCTGCAACTTCTCAATTGTAGGGGTCACTGGGCCTGTACATCTGAGCTCTGCCAGGGGACTCTGTTAGTATTCATGGAGCAGGGTTTGTTGCGGTCCTTGTCAAGACAGAGTGGGGAGACCAGAGAAATTTTCCTTTCAAAAAAATGAGTACCGTTGACTCATGAAGGATCTTTTTGGTTTCTTTCTCAGTGGTAGAGATGACAAATGATTTACAAGCATCAGTAGAAAATCTGAAGGGCCAGAGCACAGACAAACAGCATGTGAAGTCAAATCCAGGGCACTAAAATTTGGCTCAGTCAAAAGCCAGGTTACTTACCAGTCTGCTAAGAGCCCAGGGGCTGAGCTAAAGCAGGAAGTTCACCTTTCCCTCCCATGTAAGCGTAACAGTTAAAACCAGGTCAAACCAACTTGTGGCCAAGGAAAACGGAAATGGGAGATATCTGTACAATAATGAAGACTATGTTAGTTATTCAAAACATAGCTCACTGATGGGATCCAATTCCCTTTTCTTTCCCTGTTCATTTCTACAGGATTTGGTATCAGTGATTTGTACAGTGTACAGCATAATCAGACAAAGATCAGTCTTGTTAACAAGTCTGCATGGTGGGCTCTTCTAACGATTTTGCACAGTTTGTACACTTATATTTGTATGTCTCTAATGAGCAACTATATTCTACCTTATCCAATGGTCTTTTTGTGTAAAACATAATACTTAGCAGTGTTCTATAAGTCAGAATCTCATGAAGGCAACAAAATATGTGAAGAATGATTAAAATGATCCTGAATATTAGGAATTCTACTCCATTTATTCAAAATATTTAGGCAAAATCAATAATTAATAGGAATCTCTAGCTCATCCTCACCATACTTGCTATGGGAGGGTTTCTGGTCCAGATAGCTTTCTATTTGCTTCACACTTTCTTTGTTTCATGCCATAGGCTTTGCTATGTCAGTTAATTTTCCCAAAATCTTTAATATTTGGCTCAGATTTATCTTTTGCACATGTTCTAGCTGTCATCCTCAAGTCCTAACTGTTTCACTGGGAAGCTGAATTTTCATTGCTTGAAATTACAGCATACTATAAAGCCACAATAATATAAACATTATAATACTAGTGTAAGATAACTAGTGAAGCAGAATTCCAGGGAAAAGAGCTGGCATTCTAAAATAATAAAGAAGTATGATTTTTCAACCAACTAGTTCTGGAAAAATTAATTAACTTTAAGAAAACATAAATTAAACTCTCTTTAATAGCANAACTAGTGAAGCAGAATTCCAGGGAAAAGAGCTGGCATTCTAAAATAATAAAGAAGTATGATTTTTCAACCAACTAGTTCTGGAAAAATTAGTTAACTCTTAAGAAAACATAAATTAAACTCTCTTTAATAGCAAAGTAAAATCTAGTTAAACTATCTAGAACTACATATGAAGTAAGACATAATGAAATGATAAGTAATATAATTAATGTTTTCAAAGCATCAAGAAAAAAGAAGAAACAAGAACTTATATATATTCAAACTTTTGCACATGAAAAAATAATTACTGTAAACAAAGCAAATGGGAAATATTTTAACTTACATGAGAAAGAAAAAGGTTAACATTCCTACTGCTTAAAGACTAACATCCCTAAAATATAATAATTCTTAAATAACAAGAAAAGTACATAAAAAAAGAATAAAAGGTTTGCAGAATGAATATATTTACACATCAGTACATACATAATGCATCAGTTCAGTTCAGTTCAGTCACTCACTCAGTGTCCGACTCTTTGCAACCCCATGAATTGCAGATGCCAGGCCTCCCTGTCCATCACCAACTCCAGGAGTTCACTCAAACTCTTGTCCATCGAGTCGGTGATGCCATCCAACCATCTTATCCTCTGTTATCCCCTTCTCCTCCTGCCTCCAATAACTCCCTGCATCAGAGTCTTTTTCAATGAGTCACACACATACAATATAAAACCAAAACCATGAAAATGCAGTCAACCTCATGACTGATCAAAAATGTGCAATTTTTTTAAGAAAAAAAAATTTTATTTATCAAATGGTAAAGCTTTTCAAAGAGATAAGTCCAATGTAAGAGTAGATTTGAGGAAGAAAGTTATTGTATTATTTTAGTTGAGTTATAAATTACAGTAACAAATTTGAAATAATTTAAAATTATGTAACATAAAAAACTTTAAATAATCTCCTACACACAATTTTATATATACTATATTATATAAACATTGTGAAAAAGCAAATAACAGAAATGCACATTTAAAATAAAAAGAAATTTTGTAAATAACTGTAGTGTCTAATAAGTTAATTATATTCCATTGCATTGCATATTTGCATTAAAACTCTCATTTCAAAAGAATATTTGATGAAATGAAAACCATTGACCAATATATTGGCAATGTATTGTAGAATTAAGGTGGGTTGCAAAACAATCCTGCAATATTAATCCAATTTTCAAAATATGGGTGTGTGTTTTGTTCTTGTCATTTAGCTGCTAAGTTGTGTCTGACTCTTTTGTGACTCTACCAACTCCTCTGTCATGGGACTTCCCAGGCAAGAATACTGGAGTGGGTAGCAATTTTCTTCTCCAGGGGATCTTCCTGACTCGAGGATCAAACCCATGTCATCTCCTGAATAGGCAGGTGGGTTCTTTACCACTGAGCCACCTGGAAAGTTCGTGTGTGTGTATATGAAGTTATTACTAAAACTACTAATAAGGGCTATTTATTAAAGACTATTTTAAGATTTTTTTCTATATTTATATCTATATTGTTATCTATATTTCCTGGATAAAAAGTTATAACCTTTGTAATAAGAGAAAAAATTCCTATTTTAAGATCCCAATTATTTAATCTGAAGCACTCTGATAATAACATTTGAGAGTTTTCAGATTTGAGGGGGGGTGAGAAAACTATGTTTCTAAAAACAAGTAATTTTTTTTAATATTTAAATACTGTCCATTTAATTTGAGATACAAACATTTTACCACTGTTGATTTCTGCATGCTACCTTAAAATTTCTAGGAAGCAGGGACTATGAATAGTTAATTCTGGTATCTAAGGTGTGATTTTAAAGAAATCACTTATGAGGAAGAATTTCCAAATTATGAAGAATTTCAAATTGTTAGCTAATAAACACATATGCTTTTCCTGTGTAAAGTGAAAGTGAAGTCACTCAGCAGTGTCCAACTCTTGGCGACCCCATGGCTCCTCCATCCATGGGATTTTCCAGGCAAGAGTACTAGGGTGGGCTGCGATTTTCTTCTCCCAGGGATCTTCCCAACTCAGGGATCGAATCCAGGTCTCCTGCACTGCAGACTAACGCTGTACCATCTGAGCCACCAGATGTAAACAAATATCAGACTATGACTCAATAGCTACAAACTTACTTTGCAAAGTTTGATTTTGAATATGTAGATTCAAATAAAATACTTGAAACTTATTTGTGGAATCAAGGGTTGGCCACAGCAGCTCTGTACCTCAGTTTTCCTTCTTTTTTGTTTTTAAATCTTCAATGAATTTGCTACAATATTGCTTCTGTTTTGTTTTGGTTTTCTGGGGGGCAGGGACCTGAGGCATGTGGGAACCTTAGCTCTCAGACAAGGGATCGAACCCACACTCCCTGCATTGTAAGGCAAAGTCTTAACCTGTGGATCACCAGGAAAGTCCCTATACTTTGGCTTTTCTCATCTGACAAATGCACCAGTAATCACACTTCACAAGATTGTTGCAATGATCAACTGTGTACATTCACGTAAAATCACTTTAACAGATATAAAACATAGATAAAACATCTGTCATAATTGATAAATATACATCTGTTTACTTTTTTCATTGTTATTATCTACTATGCATCAGGATACGATCCAACCAGTCCATCCTAAAGGAAATCAGTCCTGAATTACTGGAAGGACTGATGCTGAAGTTGAAACTCCAATACTTTGGCCACCTAATGCAAGGAACTGACTCATTGGAAAAGCCCCTGATGCTGGGAAAGATTGAAGATGGAAAGAGAAGGGAATGACAGAGAATGAGATGGTTAGATGGCACCACTGACTTGATGGACATGAGTTTAAATAAGCTCTGGGAATTGGTGATGGACAGGGAAGGCCGGTGTGCTGCAGTCAATGGGGTGGCAAAGAGTTAGACACAACTGAGCAAATAAACTGAACTGATGCATCAGGAAGCCTTATAGATATTTGGGAATCATTATTAAATAAAATCAAACAGTCCATCTATTCATGGAACTTAAATTACATTTCAGTGAGAGAAGATAGGTAAGAAGCAAAGAAGGATCTGAATTGTGGTGGTGCTAAGTATTGTAAAGAAACATATAGCTCAATTAATGGGTTGAGGAATGCAGGAAAATCTTACCTAAGAGAAAATAAAACAACTGGAAAAAAATATTGTTTAAAACTATTGATGGAATTAAAGGACCAATATGATAATAGGGATTTACCAGAGCAAGAGAACAGAGACCTAAAGAGTTCAGTGTTGTGTAGCTATCACTTTTTAATGAAGTTTTAGTACATTCCAGAGTGGGTGCTAGGAACTGCACTATGATTTTGAAAGACATACATGGCTATTAGAGTCTGGGAACCAGCAAGTGAGAAGACTTTATCTGGATAACTACCTTCCCCTCTTTGGGTTGATATCAGAAATGTCACACCCAAGAGTGAGAATAAAATTATAAAAGACCACTCTTGAGGTGCCTGTAGCTCAGATTCTGATTGATTCAGTCTCTAGATTTGGAAAAAGATGATGCTGAATTTCTATTACTTCAAAACCCTGACTGAAATAAAATTAAAATCTTCTTGGAAGAATGTAAAAATATATGATCTTAAATGATTGCTATCAACAATTTTATAAATAAGATATTTGGCATAAAATGAAAAGTAACAACACAATAGAAAATCAGCTAAACTAAACAGAAGCCAGCCAGACACTCCAGTACTGGAGATATCAAATAGTGACTTTAAAATAAAATGCTTGTTATTTTCACAGAATATGAATAAGATTGAGAATTTCAGCAGAGTTCTAGAAATCACAATATAAGAAAAAGAAAGAACAAACAAAAATTCTGTAATAGCCAATATTAAGATTGATTGATTTAGGTCAGACCTGAATGGTCTAGTGGTTTTCCCTACTTTCTTCAGTTTAAGTCTGAATTTGGTAATAAGGAGTTTATGATCTGAGCCACAGTCAGCTCCTGGTCTTGTTTTTGTTGACTGTATAGAGCTTCTCCATCTTTGGCTGCATATAATATAATCAATCTGATTTCGGTGTTGACAATCTGGTGATGTCCATGTATAGAGTCTTCTCTTGTATTGTTGGAAGAGGGTGTTTGCTATGACCAGTGAATTTTCTTGGCAAAACTCTATTAGTCTTTGCCCTGCTTCATTCCGCATTCCAAGGCCAAATTTGCCTGTTACTCCAGGTGTTTCTTGACTTCCTACTTTAGCATTCCAGTCCCCTATAACAAAAAGGACATCTTTTTTGGGTGTTAGTTCTAAAAGGTCTTGTAGGTCTTCATAAAACTGTTCAACTTCAGCTTCTTCAGCATTACTGGTTGGGGCATAGACTGGATAACTGTGATATTGAAAGGTTTGCCTTGAAGACGAACAGAGATCATTCTGTCGTTTTTGAGAGTGCATCCAAGTACTGCATTTCGGACTCTTTTGTTGACCATGATGGCTACTCCATTTCTTCTGAGGGATTCCTGCCTGCAGTAGTAGATACAATGGTCATCTGAGTTAAATTCACCCATTCCAGTCCATTCTTGTTGCTGATTCCTAGAAGGTCGATGTTCACCCTTGCCATCTCTTGTTTGACCACTTCCAATTTGTCTTGATTCATGGACCAGACATTCCAGGTTCCTATGCAATATTGCTCTTTACAGCATCGGATCTTGCTTCTATCACCAGTCACATGCACAATTGGGTATTGTTTTTGCTTTGGCTCCATCCCTTCATTCTTTCTGGAGTTATTTCTCCACTGATCTGATCTCCAGTAGCATATTGGGCTAATGACTTGGGGAGTTCCTCTTTTGGTATCCTATCATTTTGCCTTTTCATACTGTTCATGGGATTCTCGAGGCAAGAATACTGAAGTGGCTTGCCATTCCCTTCTCCAGTGGACCACGTTTTGTCAGCCCTCTCCACCATGGCCCGCCCATCTTGGTTTGCCCCGCAGGCATGACTTGGTTTCATTGAGTTAGATAAGACCAGGAGATGACTGTGGCTCAGATCACGAACTCCTTATTACTAAATTCAGACTTAAACTGAAGAAAGTAGGGAAAACCGCTAGACCATTCAGGTATGACCTAAATCAAATCCCTTATGATTATACAGTGGAAGTGAGAAATAGATTTAAGGGCTTAGATCTGATAGACAGAGGGCCTGACGAACTATGGAATGAAGTTCATGACATTGTAGAAGAGACAGGGATCAAGACCATCCCCATGGAAAAGAAATGCAAAAAAGCAAAATGGCTGTCTGGGGAGGCCTTACAAATAGCTGTGAAAAGAAGAGAGGTGAAAAGCAAAGGAGAAAAGGAAAGATATAAGCATCTGAATGCAGAGTTCTAAAGGATAGCAAGAACAGATAAGAAAGCCTTCCTCAGTGAACAATGCAAAGAAATTGAGGAAAAGAACAGAATGGGAAAGACTAAAGATCTCTTCAAGAAAATTAGAGATACCAAGGGAACATTTCATGCTGAGATGGGCTCAATAAAGGACAGAAATGGTATGGACCTAAAAGAAGCAGAAGATATTAAAAAGATGTGACAAGAATACATGGAAGAACTGTACAAAAAAAGATCTTCATGACCCAGATAATCATGATGATGTGATCACTAAACTAGAGCCAGACATCTTGGCATGTGAAGTCAAGTGGGCCTTGGAAAGCATCACTATGAACAAAGCTAGTGGAGGTGATGGAATTCCAGTGGGGCTGTTTCAAATCCTGAAAGATGATGCTGTGAAAGTGCTGCACTCAATATGCCTGCAATTTTGGAAAACTCAGGAGTGGCCACAGGACTGGAAAAGGTCAGTTTTCATTCCAATTCCAAAGAAAGGCAATGCCAAAGAATGCTCCAACTACGGCACAATTGCACTCATCTCACATGCTAGTAAAATAATCCTCAAAATTCTCCAAGCCAGGCTTCATCAATACATGAATTGTGAACTCCCTGATGTTCAAGCTGGTTTTAGAAAAGGCAGAGGAACCAGAGATCAAATTGCCAACATCTGCTGGTTCATGGAAAAAGTAAAAGAGCTCCAGAAAAACATCTATTTCTGCTTTATTGACTATGCCAAAGCCTTTGACTGTGTGCATCACAATAAACTGTGGGAAATTCTTCAAGAGATGGGAATACCAGACCACCTAACCTGCCTCTTGAGAAATCTGTATGCAGGTCAGGAAGCAACAGTTAGAACTGGATATGGAACAACAGAGTGGTTCCAAATAGGAAAAAGAGTACATCAAGGCTGTATATTGTCATCCTGCTTATTTAACTTCTATGCAGAGTACATCATGAGAAACGCTGGGCTGGAAGAAACACAAGCTGGAATCAAGATTGCTGGGAGAAATATCAATAACCTCAGATATACAGATGACACCACCCTTATGGCAGAAAGTGAAGAGGAACTAAAAAGCCTCTTGATGAAAGTGAAAGAGGAAAGCAAAAATGTTGGCTTAAACCTCAACATTCAGAAAACAAAGATCATGGCATCTGGTCCCATCACTTGATGGGAAATAGATGGGGAAACAATGGAAACAGTGTCAGACTTTATTTTTTGGGGCTCCAAAATCACTGCAGATGGTGACTGCAGCCATGAAATTAGAAGACGCTTACTCCTTGGAAGAAAAGTTATGACCAACCTAGATAGTATATTCAAAAGCAGAGACATTACTTTGCCAACAAAGGTCTGTCTCGTTAAGGCTATGGTTTTTCCTGTGGTCATGTATGGATATGAGAGTTGGACTGTGAAGAAGGCTGAGAGCTGAAGAATTGATGCTTTTGAAATGTGGTATTGGAGAAGACTCCTGAGGGTCCCTTGGACTGCAAGGAGATCCAACCAGTCCATTCTGAAGGAGATCAGCCCTGGGATTTCTTTGGAAGGAATGATGCTAAAGCTGAAACTCCAGTACTTTGGCCACCTCATGCCGAGAGTTGACTCACTGGAAAAGACTTTGATGCTGGGAGGGACTGGGGGCAGGAGGAGAAGGGGATGACCGAGGATGAGATGGCTGGATGGCATCACAGACTCAATGGACGTGAGTCTGAGTGAATTCCGAGAGATGGTAATGAACAGGGAGGCCTGGCATGCTGCGATTCATGGTGTTGCAAAGAGTTGGACACAACTGAGCGACTGCACTGAACTGAAGATTGGTTGAGTTGAGAAATGGTTAGATACAGCCAGTGAAAAAAATACGTGAAATGAACAGTACGTGAAGAGAAAAATAACAGTTCTAAATGTGTATATACCTAAAAAAAAAAAAAAGTAAGATAAAGCTAGTTTAGTTCATTTCAGTTCCCATGAAGTGATGGGACCAGATGCCATGATCTTAATTTTCTGAATGTTGAGCTTTAAGCCAACTTTTTATTCTCCTCTTTCAATGTTATGGTGAGCAAAAAATGAAAGACCAAAAGAAGAAGCAAAATGATTTGCTTCATTTTTAATATATTTAATTAAGACTACACAGAAGAACTATACAAAAAAGATCTTCATGACCAAGATAATCACAATGGCATGATCACTAACCTAAAGCCAAATATTGAATGTGAAGTCAAATGGGCCTTAGGAAGGAAGCATCACTATGAACAAAGCTAGTGGAGGTGATGGAATTCCAGTTGAGCTTTTCAAATCCTAAAAGATGATGCTGTGAAAGTGCTGCACTCAATATGCCAGCAAATTTGAAAAACTCAGAAGTGGCCACAGGACTGGAAAAGATCACTTTTCATTCCAATCCCAAAGAAAAGCAATTACAAAGAATTCTCAAACTACCACACAATTGCACTCATCTCACACACTAGCAAAATAATACTCAAAATTCTCCTAACCAGGCTTCAACAGTATGTGAACTGAGAACATCCAGATGTTCAAGCTGGGTGTAGAAAAGGCACAGGAACCAGAAATCAAATTGCCAAAATCCTCCGGATCATCAAAAGAGCAACAGAGTTCCAGAAAATCATCTGTTTCTGCTTTATTGACTATGCCAAAGCCTTTGATTGTGTGGATCACAATAAACTGTGGAAAATTCTGAAAGAGATGGGAATACCAGACCACCTAACCTGCCTCCTGAGAAATCTGTATTTTGACTGTGTGTATCACAATAAACTGTGGAAAATTCTGAAAGAGATGGGAATACCAGACCACCTAACCTGCGTCCTGAGAAATCTGTATGCAGGTCAAGAAGCAACAGTTAGAGCTGGACATGGAGCAACATACTGGTTCCAAATAGGAAAAGGAGTACATCAAGGCTGCATATTGTCACCCTGCTTATTTAACTTATTTGCAGAGTACATCATGAGAAATGCTGGACTGGATGACTGAAGGGAGAAATACCAATAAACTCAGATAAGCAAGTGGCATCACACTTATGGCAGAAAGCAGGGAACTAAAGAGGCTCTTGATGAAAGTGAAAGAGGAGAGCAAAAAGTTAAAACTCAACATTCAGAAACCTAAGATCATTGGATCTGGCCCCATCACTTCATGGCAAATAGATGGGGAAACAGTGGAAACAGTGACAGACTTTATTATCTTGAGCTCCAAAATCACTGTAGATGGTGACTATAGCCATGACATTAAAAGACACTTGCTCCTTGGAAGAAAAGTTATGACCAACCTAGAAAACATATTAAAAAGCACAGGCATTACTTTGCCAACAATGGTCCATCTAGTCAAAGCTTTTGTTTTTCCAGTAGTCATATATGGATGTGAAAGTTGGACTGCAAAGAAAGCTGAGCACTGAAGAATTGATGCTTTTGAACTGTGGTATGGGAGAAGACTCTTGAAAGTCCCAAGCTTGGACAGCAAGCAGATCCAACCAGTCCATCCTAAAGGCAATCAATCCTGAATATTCATTGGAAGGACTGATGCTGAAGCTGAAACTCCAATACTTTAGCCACCTGATATGAAGAGCTGCCTCATTTGAAAAGTCCCTGATGCTGGGAAAGACTGACGGTGGGAGGAGAAGAGATAACAGCAGATGAGATGGTTGAATGGCATCACCAACTCAATGGACATGAGTCTGAGTAAGCTCCAGGAGTTGGTGATGGACAGGGAGGCCTGGCATACTTCCATGGAGTTGCAAAGAGTCGGACATGACTGAGTGACTGAACTGAACTGAACTGAACTGACTGAATTCAGTAATTAATCAGTTCAGTCTCTCAGTCGTGTCCGACTCTTTGCAACACCATGAACTGAAGCACACCAGGCCTCCCTGTCTATCACCAACTCCCTAGTTCACTCATACTCACGTCCATCGAGTCAGTGATGCCATCCATCCATCTCATCCTCTGTCGTCCCCTTCTCCTCCTGCCCCCAATCCCTCCCAGCATCAGAGTCTTTTCCAATGAGTCAACTCTTCGCATGAGGTGGCCAAAGTACTGAAGTTTCAGCCCTAGCATCATTCCTTCCAAAGAACACCCAGGGTTGATCTCCTTCAGAATGGACCAGTTGGATCTCCTTTCAGTCCAAGGGACTCTCAAGAGTCTTCTCTAACACCACAGTTCAAAAGCATCAATTCTTCAGCGCTCAGCCTTCTTCACAGTCCAACTCTCACATCCATACATGACTACTGGAAAAATAATTAATAGAAAAAATTAAATACTAATATAAAGTAGAATATTGAATAGCTAATTTTATACTAGCAAAGTGAAAGTTAAGTTGCTCAGTTATGTCTGATTCTTTGTGACCCCATGGACTGTAGCCTACCAGGTTCCTCCATCCATGGGATTTTCTAGGCAGGAATACTGGAGTGGGTTGCCATTTCCTTCTCCAGGAGATCTTCCTGTCCCAGGGATTGAACCCAGATCTCCCATATTGTAGGCAAACGCTTTACCATCTGAGCCACCAGGGAAGTCCAAAATGCCAGTAAAATGAAGAACATATGCAATATTAGCAAACTTGCCTAATTATGTGCAGAATACCAAATAACTGCAAAATAAAAATATTCTATAACAAACAGAATTTTTATAAAATTAATCATATAGTGATCATTAGGATAGTTTCCATGAATTTCAGAGACTGAAATCAATATAGAGAATGCTCTTTAACAAGTGAAATAAACTAGAATTTTTTTTTAATGAGAAAAAAATCTCTTCAAATATTTTGAAATTAAGAAATATTAATATATTCCAGAATAACCTATGGGTTAAATATAAAAGTCACAATAAAATTACAAAATATTTTAACCAAATGACAACAAAATCATGCATATCAAACCTTTTGAGATGCTATTAAAATTATTTTATTTTAAAAATCAATTTCTGTAGTTGTATTATTAGAAAAAAAAGAAAGGTTAAAATCAAGAACCTAATGCCTACCTTAAGAAATTAGAAACTTAATAGTAAAATTAAGCTCAAGGAAAGAAAAAAGGAGATAATAGGGATAAAAACAAAGACATTATTCAGAGAATAAACAAAGCAAATGGCTCTTGAAAAAATAGAAAAACAGAAAAATTAATGAATTTCTAGCAAGTCTGATCAAAGTAAAAAAATAGGCAGTACAGATAGTAACCAAACTCAATTTTTAAATTGTATGAAAAAGCATATGCAAATAAATTTGAAATCTAGATAAAATGAAAATGTTTTTTATCAAAAATTACATTAGAAAAAAATAAAAGAAATAAAATTTGAAAAAAAAACCCAAAATACTAAAGAAATTCAATTCTTTTGCCAAAGAAATACATAATCCCAGATGATTTATTTCCCTGGTTAATTTTTACAAACATTTGACCAAGAAATAGCATCAATCTTAAAGTTTTTCAGAGAATCAAAGAAAGAATATTTCTAAATCCATTTTTATACAATCAAAATAACTTTGATATCTACTTCTGGAAAGTACTTTACAATAATAGAAAATTGCAGGCCAAATAGCATCAATAGGTTAAAAGCCATAATAAAAATATTAGTAAAACTAATTCACTGATATAGAAAATGGAAAATATATATCACAAATTCAGTATTGCAGTCAAGTGAGTGAAACATCTGAAAATCATGCAATGCAATTCATATTAACAAAGAAAACTAATAAGGTCATTTTAATACATGAAAAGTCATGTAGTACAATTCTATATATATTCAGTTTTTTAAAAATCTAAGAATGGAAGAGAAGCTCCTTAGTCTAATAAAACATTTCTGCAAAATAACCTATAGTATGTCACATTTTATTACAAAACTTGAAGTTTCCGTTTTGAAAAATCCAGTCAAAAATGCCTGTTTCATTGTATTGGGTGTCTTGACCAACTTGGTAAGACAAGAAAAATAAATATGTTATAAACACTGAAAGCAGAGAAACAAAACTTTTTTTTTTGGCAGATTATATAAATCTACATGGAAAAAGCACAAAGGAAACCACAGATAAATAGTGAGAATCAATGTGGTGAGCAAGGTTACTAGATACTGGGTCAATATTCAAAAATTAAGTGCATTTTTATATCAATATACCAGCAAAAAATATTCTTGAAAACTGATCCTATCTGAAGCTATATCAAAACATCAAGTCTGTATGAATAATATCAAAGTTGTATAAGATATCTGCAAAAAACAATAACAACAGCAAAAAAAATACCTAAACCGTAAAATGTTATTGAAAGAAACCAAAGATCTAAGTGAATGCTCATCAGTTGAAAGACTCAAGTTGTGCTCAGTCGCTCAGTTGTGGCCTACTCTTTGTGACCCAATGAACTGTAACCCACCAGCTCCTCTGTCCATGGGACTTTTCAGTCAAGAACACTGGAGCGGGCTGCCATTTCCTAATCCAGGGGATCTTCCTGACCTGGAGATTGAACCCACGCCTGCTGCATCTCCTGCACTGGCAGGCAGATTTTTTCCCACTGAGCCAACTGGGAGGCCCCTCTTCAAGCTGCTATTCCAATCTAATCCATCCTATCTATACTAGAACATACCTAAAATAGAATTCAATAACAGCTGCATTCTGAAGAGTTAACTTAGCCTATACTATGAAACGCTATTTCTTTAAAAATCACTCTTAAAGAAAAGACAGCATGAATTCGAAGCCACTTAAAATATTCCATTTGAAAAATAGATTTGGTTTCACTACCTCTGTCAAACATTTACTTTTCTTGAGGCAACCATTCACAAATATAGTCCTCTTTGGAAAGTTCTGCCAGCAAAGGTTTTGGGGTTTTTGTTTGTTTGTTTGTTTTTTAATGTAATCTGTCTCAAAGTCAACTCAAGTGCATCACTGGCAAACATTTTAAGCATTACTACTGAAATAAGACTATTTTAGTTAGATCACACCCTCCACACACCTCCAAAATCCACTCACCACTATTTTTAAATGTATATTTCATCCATCCCAGGAACTCTATAGAGGGTATAAAATATGCCCACAAGAAACTATAAGAAAGGCAGGGTATGGGTGGAAACACAAATACAGCCTCTTTGAGGGAAACGTGTCTTAAAGAACTTTTACCATTCAAAGTTATACTGGCTCTGTCTGGAATCTGAAGCAAAGTTAACCATGAACACCATGAAAAACTGCAAAACCAAAACAATAAGCTTTACTGTTTTAATCTTGTCCCTACTAAAAGATTTTACTTTCTCACTTGGATCTTCACAATCAGGAACTAGATTTTCTGAAGACTGAACCAGGATATTCTAATGATAAAAGCTTATTGTTTCAAGTGGGTAAGGTGAGGAATGCGGATCACTTACCTAAAGAACAGTTCCAGGTTCAAATTGAGAGAACTAATTTATCTACAGAAACTCTTACTCTTAGAGCTCCAAAGACAAGAGTGAGAATTAAGTAATTTCTTAAAGACATTCCTTTTCCCCCTTAATTGATGACTTTATCAGAGGGGTAAGAGATACAGTAATAAAGGAAGGAGATGTAGGTCAGTGAGGACAAGTGTCCCACTGAATTCAACTAGAATGTATTAATGCTCAGCACTGTTGCAAAGAAACTTGAAAGATGAAGTCTTTGTGTTGAAAGCTCTGTTGACGCCAACCCCTTGACAGGTTAATGTAATTAACCTGAAGGCTACAGGTTTTATTTGAACAAAGGCTGGAGGAGAAAAGGAGATAGGTTACAGGAAGGGAGCAGATGGGCAGGTAGGCTACGGGGCCCAGGAGTTGCCCGGGAGGGCTCTGAGCCCTTCTCAGTAGGCTCATACCATATTTTAAACATGGGCTTCCCTGGTGGCTCAGATGGTAAAGAACCTGCCTCCATTGAGGGAGACCTGGGTTCAGTCCCTGGGGTGGGAAGATCCCCTGGAGGAGCGCATGGCAACCCACTCCAGTATTCTTGCCTGGAGAAATTGATGGACAGCGGAAGCTGCTAAGCTCCAGTCCAAGGGGTCGCAAAGAGTTAGACATGGCTGAACAACTAAGCACGTGTTTTAAAGATATCAAGATTCTCCAGATCAATCTATAGTTTTTAAATGGTTATAATCAAAATCCCCAAAAGAGATCATGTGTCTTGAAAGTTGCCAAAATAATTATCAAACTGATATGAAAATGACCATTACAAAATATCACCAAAATCTTCTGAAGAGTTACAAAGTGACATCAAAATGTATTATGGATCTACAATAACTAAAATGTGAAGATGGACACTTAAAATTTATGACAGAGGTAATGCTGCAAATCAGTGGAGAATGGTAAATGCTGTTGTATCAACTGAAATATCTGCATTAAGAAAAAACGTCGATTTCTATTTATCAAATCAGTTCAGTTCAGTCACTCAGTCAAGTCCGACTCTTTGCGACCCTATGAACTACAGTATGCCAAGCCTCCCTGTCCATTACCAACTCCTCGAGTACACTCAAACTCATGTCCATTGAGTCGGTGATGCATCCAACCATCTCATCCTCTGTCATCCCCTTCTCCTCCTGCCTCTGCTTTTTAACTCAGTTTCAGTTAGCCTGCAGATCTAAATGTGTAAGGTAAATCAGTAATTTCTACAAGATAACATGGAAGATATTCATGACCTTGTGGTGAAGTCTTCCTAAACAGGACATAAAAAGCAAACAAATGCTAAAGAAAGAGATATATTCAGAGTATATTAAAATTACAAACTTCTTTTCATCTAAAAGTACAATGCATGTGTGATAAGTTGCTTCAGTCATGTCCAACTCTTTGCGACTTTGTGGACTGTAGCCTGCTAGGCTCCTCTGTCCATGGGATTCTTCAGGCAAGAATACTGGAGTGGGTTGTCATACCCTCCTCCAAGGTATCTTCCCTGTCCGAGGGATCAAACCCATGTCTCTCATATCTCTGGCATTGGCAGGCGGTTTCTTTACCACTAACACCACTGGGAAGTCCATTAAATTACCATAAAAGAATGAAAAAGTAAGATATGGAATGGGAATTTTTTTAACACACTTAAATTAATTAAAAATAATAACACCTGAAAACCAAATAAAACACAGGCAACGTTTAGAGCTAGTGTTACAAAAAAACAAATATTCAAATGGCTAATAAATATTAACAAAAGCAGTGTCCAATGTAATTAGCAATCAGAGAAATTAAAACGAAATAAAATGTTACTACATATCTAGCAAATGAGTTAATATTTTTTAACTGACAATAAAGGCTTCCCAGGTGGCTCAGTGCTAAAGAATCTGCCTGCCTAACAGGAGACACAGGTTTGATCCCTGGGTTGAGAAGATGCCCTGGAGAAGGAAATGGCAAACCAGTCCAGTATTCTTGCCTGAGAAATCCCAGGGACAGAAGGAGTCTGGCAGGCTACAGTCAATAGGATCTTGAAGAGTCAGACCAGGCTTAGTGTCTACACAACAA
Organism: Eudorcas thomsonii; assembly: GCA_006408755.1. NCBI lineage: Eukaryota > Metazoa > Chordata > Mammalia > Artiodactyla > Bovidae > Eudorcas > Eudorcas thomsonii. Next base: position 3,210 of record SJYE01014745.1, on the reverse strand, counting down.
AAACAATTGATATTAGGCAGGAATGTAGATTAATGAACAGTCTTGTGCCCTGCTGGTAAAAGTGTTAATTGTCACAGTTATTTAAAGAACAATTTGGAATTATTCACTAAACTTTCCATATCATGCTGTTGCTGCTGCTAAGTAGCTTCAGTTGTGTCTGACTCTGTGTGACCCCAGAAACAGCAGCCCACCAGGCTCCCCCGTCCCTGGGATTCTCCAGGCAAGAACACTGGAATGGGTTGCCATTTCCTTCTCCAATGCAGGACAGTGAAAAGTAAAAGTGATGTTGTTCAGTCATGTCCGACTCTTAGCGACCCCATGGACTGCAGCCCATCAGGCTCCTCCATCCATGGGGTTTTCCAGGCAAGAACACTGGAGTGGGGTGCCATTGCCTTCTTCCATATCCTATGACTCAGCAATTCCACTTCCAGGTAGAATCCAACAGAAATTCATGGTCATAGCTTTATTAATCATAATGCTTCAAACTGGAAACAACTCAAATGTGCATCAATAATAGAATAAAAAATAAATAAGCTATAAATAATCACACAATAAAATAAAATATTGCAATGAAAATGAAGAATTTAGAGCTATGCATAATGACATGAATGAATCTCAAAAAGCAATATTGAGCAAAAAGAGTTAGGTGAGGAAAAACAATGTATAGGGTGAGTCCATTTTACATGAAATTCAAAGAGAAGGCAAACTTAACTATTGTTATATTGCACACTCACATGATAGAATTTTAAGAAATACAAAGAAACGGTTACCATAAAGATCAAAATGGCTGGAAATTGATGACTGAGAAAGATACAGTTAGGAGATAAGATCAGAGAGTTTTCAGTGCATCAGATTATGCACAGTCTTGTGGAACATTGTGAAGTGTTTTCATTCTATTCTGAGTCAGATGGACAACAGCTGGATAGCTTTGAGCAAAAGAGTGATATGAAGGAAAGTGCATTTCAAGAAGCTCATTCTTGTCTCTGCAAGGCAAAGAGACAAATGCAGAAATGGAAGAAAGACTAGCTGGAAGGCTGTTGGAATAGCCAAGGTAAGAAATGACTGAGGCATGAACCCAAGTAGTAGTGGAAATGATGAGACGTGCTTAAACACTAGATATAATTCAAAAGTAGAACTGATGGATTGGCAATATACGGAAGCCAAAGAGAGAAAAGATGCCCAAAATTTTGGTCTGAAAAGCTGTATAGATGGAGAAATACACAAAATATGATCATTCTCTGCTAGAGTGTAATGTACTAGGAAGTCATTAAATAGCAGCATCAATATTTCCTATGAATAAATGAGAGCTTCTTTTAAGGTACTTTATTACATATAGTATAGCCAGTGGCTAATTGAATGAGCCCCATTAACCAGAGTTTCTAAACAAAGTTCTGTAGTGTTCAGAAGGTTGGTTAGTACGCTGTCTGCTTTCTTAGGATCTCTGATGTACAATCCTTCCATTTCATGAACTTTAATGATTTTTTTTTTATTTTTTGAAATGCAAAATAAAATGAGTTAAATATTCAGGCTTAAAAAATGTTTAGTTTAAAATCACAAAATATATTTTCCTCTACCCACTGAGATGTGTGCTCCTGAATTTTTCTTATACTTCTCTGAAACTCAGATGACTATGCAGGAATCTTGGATTTGAGGATAAATGAATTCACTTTGAGGAAATACCTGTCTATTGAGTTTTCATGGTTGAGTATAAATTTTCATTGCTTGTGGTTTTTAAGAACAAAGTGCGAGTAAGGTCAAAGTTTGAGGTTCTGGCCATAAGTGAGCTAATAAACTTGAGACATAGGAAAGATTAAAGTCATAATCAACACCGTAGTTAAGAGTTTACACTCTGGAGCTAGGCAGTCATGGGATCAAATCCTAGTTCTGCCACTTAAAGATAGTCTGACTTTGAGTAAATTACTTAATTACTTTGTACTACAATCTCTCCTTCTGAAAAATTGAGTTAAAAATAAGGCCTTCTAGTGTATTCTATGGGCTTCCCTGTTGGCTCAGATGACAAAGAATCCACCTGCAATGCGGGACACCTAGGTTCAGTCCCCGGGTTAGGAAGATTTCATGGAGAAGGGAATGACTGCCCACTCCAGTATTCCTGCCTGGAGAATTCCATGGACAGAGTAGCCTGGTGGGCTACAGTTCAAGGTTGCACAGAATCAGACATGACTGAGATAGTTTCACTCACTCAGTACATTCTATAGTGACATTGGCTTTCAGAAAGCCCTTTAGCCTAAATAGCCCTTTAGCCCGTTTATCTAAGGACTATTGCTAAAGAATCTACCTGCAAGGCAAAAGATGAGAGTTCAATCCGTGGGATTGAACCAAGATCTCCAAGATCCCCAAGAGCCCCTGGAGAAGGAAATGGCAGCACACTCCAGTTTTCTTGCTGGAAGACCCCATGGACAGAGGAGCCTGGCAGGCTACTGTCCATGGGATCATAAAGAGTCAGACACAACTTAGCAACTAAACAACAACAACAATACAGACTGCTATTTTTTATTTGTTTGTTTCTCTTCAAACATGAAATAAAATTTTTATAAAAGTGGGGGAAAAAATTAGGTCTTTCTTAGAGAATTGCTGTATTAGATAATATGATTCATGTAAAGAACTTGACACAGTACCTAGCATATAACTTGGAATGTTTAGTAAGTGGTGGGCAAATATGTTTGCCAGAAAACACAGTAAGGATTCAACTGACTCAGATAGGAGCAACTTGTTCATTCAGTTCAGGTCAGTCGCTCAGTCGTGTCCAACTTTTTGCGACCCCATGAATCACAGCATGCCAGGCCTCCCTGTCCATCACCAACTCCCAGAGCTCACACAGACTCACGTCTATCGAGTCACTGATGCCATCCACCCATCTCATTCTCTGTCCTCCCCTTTCCCCCAATCCCTCCTAGCATCAGAGTCTTTTCCAATGAGTCAACTCTTCACATGAGGTGGCCAAAGTACTGGAGTTTCAGCTTCAGCATCATTCCCTCCAAAGAAATCCCAGGGCTGATCTCCTTCAGAATGGATTGGTTGGATCTCTTTGCAGTCCAAGGGCCTCTCAAGAGTCTTCTCCAACACCACAGTTCAAAAGCATCAATTCTTCGGTGCTTAGCCCTCTTCACAGTCCAGCTCTCACATCCATACATGACCACAGGAAAAACCATAGCCTTGACTAGATGGACCTTGGTCGGCAAAGTAATGTCT
>SJYE01014734.1:179061-198369 GCA_006408755.1 Eudorcas thomsonii | reverse complement strand
CTTCCCAACCCAGGTACCAAAGTGGGTCTTCTCCATTGCAGGCAGATGCTTGATCATCTGAGATGCCAGGGAAGCCCTTTGACTGTGAGGGTAACAACAAATTGTGGAAAATTCTTAAAGATATAAGAATACCAGACCACAATATCTGTTTCCAGGAAAGTGTGCAGGCAGGTCAAGACACAGCACTTGGAATTGGTCAACAAATGATGAACTGATACAAAATAGGGAAGGAAATACATCAAGGTTATATATTGTCATCTAGCTTCTTTGACTTCTGCTCAGAGTACTTCATGGAAAGTATCTTGCTGAAATAATCTGAAGCTGGAAATGTGAGAAGTATGAATAACCTTAGTTATAAAATGAACACTAAAAAGGCTGAAAAAGGCTAGGAACTTAAAAGCCTTCTGATGAAGGTGAAAGGGAAGATTGACAAAGTTGGATTAAAACTCAAGACAAAACGAAGCAAACATAAAAATAAGATCATGAAATTTGCTCCCACCATTTTGAGATATTTTGATGGGATACAGTTGAATTAGTGGCAGGTTTCACTTTCTTGTGTATCAGATGGTAAAGCTTCTCTCTATAATGTGGGAGACCTGGGTACGATCCCTGGGTCACGAAGAGCCACTGGAGAAGGAAATGGCAATCTACGCCAGTACTATTGCCTGGAAAATCTCATGGACAGAGGAGCCTGGTAAGCTACAGTTCATGGGGATGCAAAGAGTTGGACATGACTGAGCAACTTCGCTTACTCACTTATTTCACTTTCTTAACCTCCAGTATGACTGTGTGATCTGTCTACAGCCATGAAACTAAAAGGCACTTGCCCCTTGGGTGAAAATCTATGATCAAACTAAAAACCATGTTACAAAACTGAGAGATTATTGGAAAAACCCCGAATAGTAAAATTTTTAGGAGTAGAATTTTAGGAATAAGGAGTATGGAGGAGTTTGCAGGAACACGAGAACTGACTGCCAAAATACGAATTATTTGCAACAGTAGGGTTGGAGAAGACGTGTGAGATTTCTGTGGTGAGCATGGAGTTCAAACTTCTTAGAAGGACTGATGCTGCACATGAAGAGCCAGTATATTGCTCTTCTGAGGACAAGAGCAAAATCACTAGGAAGAAACTGATGCTAGGAATGATTGAGTGCAGGAGAAGGAGGGAACGACAGGGGGCAAGATTGCTGCAAAGCATCCCTGATTCAAAGGTCTTGGGGTTTGAATAAAACTCTAGGATATTTGAAGGGCAGGCAAGCCCAGGGTTCTTGATATACATGAAGTCAAAAGAGTCTGACAAATCTGTGTGACCGAACAACTTCAAAAAATTAGAACTGGCAGTGCTTGGGAGATGGTTTAGATGACAGGTAAGTCTGTCATTGGAAATGGAATGATCAGTGAGATTCAGGACAATTAGAACACAGCTCTTGTCAGTTTTGTTGTTTTCCTCCCTCATATTATACTTCCCACAATGTCTTTTTAAAGCTTCCAAGAGAAGGAGAACACCTGCGGTGTCATATGGTATCATGAGATGGAAACCTTATCTCACCTGCCACTTGGATCTACAAACTTGGCCTTAGGCAGAAGGAGGCATTGTCCATAAATATCTGCTAGATCTGCCCATCTTCTGATGTGTTAACATGTATCCTATGTGATCTTAAGCATGAAGCTGGAATTAAACTAACTTATAACTTCTCAATCAACCTTTCTAATCCTGGGAGAAGCATCTTTGAGTTGTTTCTCCTAGTTGCCCTTAAGAATGCTTACAAGGGGTTCCATTACTGAGCATGGAAGTATGTAGGAGATTGGACCCGGTTTGACTTTTCCGCTTGCCCTCTGTGTGAATAGACCATTTGTCTTCTATTAATGTCAGTTTTTGACTTTAGATAAAGGTTGAGGCTTGTGGAAATGTGTGAATGTGTGTGAAAGTCTCATAAAACTGAGGACATGGAGTACAGTTTTCCTCTTTAAATCAGATCTCAAGATTTTTGGCTTAATAGATTTGCACTATTGATGCATCTCAAATAGTCATACAATTCGTATATGATGATTGCCACAGAGAGTTGAAGCCAGAGTCCTGTATTATCATCTTAGCGGTGTGGTGGGACTTGGGTATTTAAGGTATTATGTAAGAAGTGTGTGGGCCATGTCATAATTTCCTTCTATTTTAACTGTCGGTCTGATACTCTTGGGAAGGGGGGATAGAAAGTTTATCTTGTGGGAACAAAATTACAGATTACATCCTTAAGTTCCTTGATTCCTAAGAGTGTTCTTTCTTACTGGTGAGTGTGTACGCTCCCATAGAAAGGTAGTATCCTATTAGAGGAAGGCCTGGTTGAAGCTCCAGGCATCTACTTAGCCTTCTCTGCTACTGATATATTAGGGGGTGGGTGTTTTGTTATTGCCAGATATAAGAGATATCTAGGGTCCCACTCAATTTTTGCTGGGTGATTGGCAGTGTACCATAGTTTGTATCAATGTTACGGTGGAGTAGCTTGGCTATTATTGAAAAGCTTTCAACCTCTTAAACTCAACCAGTTGTCTATCACTTTGAAAAATGAAAGCAGACATTTGTGCCTCTTTATATTTTTGAATTAGCCAATTCTTCAGTTGAAATCTCTAACATAAAAGCCCAACGGAGAACCTAGACATGCACTCACAAACACATTCTTCATCCGGTGTGCACATACCCACAAGCAGAGTCTCAGTCTCATGTGCTCAAATTACAGTTATGAAAGGAAAATTAAACCCATGGACTCACAGAAGGATATCTATGAACTGCACAGAGTACTCTGTTATTTGTTTTTAGGCTTAAGGTAGGAAGTTATGTTGTAGTTGAATGATTTCATTCTCATGACATTTTAAATCAGAATGTTTTAAAATACATAACTCTGTTCTGCATCCCATGAGATGTTAGAATATTTTCCACGTAAGGCTATTCTGTGATTTACTAAAACAAAAATAATGCAGGGTAAGAATATGGAAGTCATATTGACCTTGTTAGGCCCTGCAGTTACACTTTTGTTTGTTATATTTTAAGCATCCAATTTTATCCTGTAAGGTTCTCCCATCAATATTTCTACTTTTGCTCCAATTTGCTGCATTTACTTCACTTGAAGTTTTGTTTTATTTTCAGTTCAGTTCACTACATTTCAGTCAGGCAGGTCCAATTCTTTGCGACCCCATGAATTTCAGTACTCCAGGCCTCCCTGTACATCGCCAACTCCAAGACTTCACTCAAACTCACCTTCATTGAGTCGGTGATGCCATCCAGCCATCTCATCCTTGGTTGTCCCTTTTTCCTCCTGCCCCCAATCCCTCACCACAGTCTTTTTCAATGAGTCAACTCTTTGCCTGAGGTGGCCAAAATACTGCAGTTTCAGCTATAGCATCATTCCTTCCAAAGCATACCCAGTGCTGACCTCCTTTAGAGTGGACTGGTTGGATCTCCTTGCTGTCCAAGGGACTCTCAAGTCTTCTCCACACCACAGTTCAAAAGCATCAATTCTTCAGTGCTCATCTTTCTTCACAGTCCAACTGTCACATCCACTGGAAAAACCACAGTCTTGACTAGATGGGCCTTTGTTGGCAAAGTAATGTCCCTGCTTTTCAATAGGCTATCTGGGTTGGTCGTACCTTTCCATCCATGAAGTAAGTGTCTTTTTATGTCATGGCTGCAGTCACCATCTGCAGTGATTTTGGAGCTCCTCCCCCCTCAACCGAAAGTCTCACCCTGTTTTCACTGAAAAAGTTTCTTTGTTTTACAGTTTTAGGCACCAATTATAAATATATAAAGGAAATAAAATCTGAATTCATGTACAAGGTTTCCCTAATGTATCGAGCTCTTTATACTTTTGAGAATTAAAGGCACCAATAATTTGAAGCCATCTGGGAATTGATCACCAAAGCAAAGGAACATGGAACCAGGCTTCCTTTGGTTAAACAATTAAAGTACATTTAAATAATATGCTTTCATGAAGAAACAAAAACAGTCTTTTCAACATGATATATTGAATATCCTTATATATTCCTCTTCCAAGTTATCACAGAGGACTAAGTGAATTAATCATCATTTTTCAGAAGGACCTGACACTCAAAGAAGAATATGAAAAGAAGGTAAAAGGGACTGAGAAGAATGAATAAGTATGTGACAATGAAATGGAAGATGGAATCGCCTTTAAGATGATATTGATCAAACCATGCAAATTTGACTACACAGTAAGACACCTGAAATCTAAAACAAGGCCATTGAACTTTGGTCATGAAATGATAACTAAGGACCCCAATTGCAATAGCTCTTGCAATGACTTCAAAGTGCTCACCTCTCTAAAGCATAGTATTCTCACTTACATTTAATGAAACATTTCAGTGAAAGGCAGAGTGTGCTTTGTCGACCACTTCCTTATCTACAATGATATTTGACAGATTTCATTGTCCATTAGCTGAAAGAATGAGAACGTTGAACTTAACTTGGTGATGTCCTACTGTGGTTACCATACCAAGCAGGGACATGACATTATTTTGCCACTGCCATCTGAGGGAATGTCCACAAATTTGAGATTGCCAATATTTCCAGGTAGTTTTCATGACAATATGGATAGTCCAACAAGCAAGGATTCTGCTCAGCGTATTTCAAAATGAAATATATTTAGAATCAACCATTGATTTTGATCCTTGCTTACTCCATGGGGACCATGTGTTGCCTCTCTCTTGCAGGATAGGAAAAGGACTGTTGCTTGGGCTGAAATATAACTATATCTGACTGGACATTTAGAAGGCTCCACCATCAGTCCAGAATAACTGCTCTGTAATGGAGATACAATGTGGTTCTGAGAAGTATTTGTAGTTGTAGTAGCAAAGTCCTCAACGTGGTCATTTACTTGAGTGTACCTGTTATGTGAGTGCCAATTAAAAGTGCACAACATTTATAAAACAGCAGGTTGATCTACCACAATCTGTTCTTGTCTAACTGATATTGCTTATAGAGAAGCTAAGTCACGTCGAGATACAGCACTTGTATTAGCAAATATCTGGCTGATACATGAGGCTTTTGGATGAGGCTTTTGTATGAGAGGCACAAGTAAACTTGTGGAGGCTGAAAATGCACTCTCTCCACTCGTTTCTGGAAGAAAATAAGTTATGATCATTTTTGTTGACCCTTCCTTTAACATACTTCTTGCTATCTAGAACTAATGGAGATATTGGAGACACACTGTTAATCCCAATTCTTCTTTGTGTTCTTACTAAAATTTGTAGATTACTTGTTTTGAATTTTGATGTATAGTAGGATCTGTAACTAAAAGCAAAGGATTAAGTTATTTAGTTTTTTACAAACCAAGGTAAAACTGACATTCAAAGCTAAGCTATAAAAATGTATTCCTTTAATGACACCAAATAAATAGTATAAAATAAAACACCCCCATTAGTAGTTTTAACGGGTAGCATGCTAGAAAAAAATTATGCTTCTCAACTAAAATATGTAGTATATATACAGTAAATACCTCTTTATGTAGCTTCAGGACTTGTATCTCGTTTCACTATGCTAAGAAAGTTATTTAAACATCCAATATTTTAACCCTAGCTGTTCTCAAAATAAATAAATAAAACTTTCAAAAATGTACTATCTCAATTTCAAATTCCATTTTAACTACCTATGTGAACAAGCTTTCTAGGCCACATGATTTAATCTTACATATTGCCGATAATGAAATTTTTGGGATCCCTTGCTCAAAAGAGATTGTTTTTTTCTTCCATAAAGAATGGTAGTGAAGCAGAACTTTGAAAAGTTTGTCACTTTTTCTAAACCCATAAATGTTGTGCTGTTAAACTAGCCTTTCATACTATTGGTTTCAAATATTCTGAAAGTCTCCTTGCTTTCCAAGACCTCTTTCCTAAAAAGTTTTCATTGATCACTATCCATGTGCCACTCTCATGCCACCAAATAGATTCAAGCTTATAATCTGCCACTATATTCCAAAGATTTGCAGAAATGTGAATGAAAGAACATCATTCAGCTCATCTGTTTCAGAGACAGAATATGTATAGCATGGTCTTTTGATCACAAGTTCCACAGACAAAGCATGAAAACTGGATTCTTCAATCATAGATCTCAAAACCGAGTTCCTAGTAAGTGTATAATCATACAAAGAAGATCTAATGGAGCTTTCTGAACCAGTTGATCCAGGCTTAGGGGGCTCGTCTTTAATTTCTGAAGAAATTAAACCTGCTGTATGTGCCATTTCAGAGAAATCTTTCTTCAGATACTTTTCTCATATTTATGATTTTGTACACTGCAACTTCAAACGCCGCTTCGCTGGCATACAGAGAGATACTCTCCTGACCATCACAGTGGTTTCTCAAGTCAAAAAGCTGTGACATCACTAAGACACTGGTCTCCTAGCAATTGAAGGGTAACTGTGACTTCACAAAGCCACTGATCTAGCAATTGAAGTGTAATGTTCAACCAGGGTTTACTTCCACATCAACTTAAAGTATTGATTGCTTACAGCAATAGTAACCAAAGCCATGAATCCTGTAAAACCTCATTCCTAAAGAATATTTACATGGAAAAATCACATCAACAAATATACTTGATACTGGAAATAAAAGTGATTTATCATCCATCTATACACACATTCTTAATATCCATTACTGTTACTCAAGCAAACTTGGGTCTACTCACTACTCTGCAGTAAAATTAATCAACTCACGGTGGGTTTCAGTGAAACCACATGTTTATTATAGGACTGAGCAAGGTATCCTAGCAGTCTTTGGTGCTTCAAAAACCCAAATCCCCAAATACTTTCAAAGGAGGGATTTTAATGACTCACCACATGCCACAGTTTTTGCACATTCTACTAATGTCCTGTTGCTGAGGATACTGGGAGTCAGCATCACCTACGGTCTGTTTCCAAATTCTCTGTGGTCTATGTACATGCATTTCAGCCTGGTTGGGGCTTTAGTATCTCTAAACCTGTTCACAGGATGTTGCTCAGGATGTTACTGATGGCTCTTGAAGAGGAATTAAAGACCTTCGACTTTGCTTAATGGCTAAATTGTTACTATTCTCTAACTCATGAGTATTTTCCTTTGTTTCTGTTTGTTTGTTTGTTTGTTTGTTTTTCCCCTAGCTCTGATGAAAATTAATCTTGGAACACGAAGAAGAATACAGGCTTCCAGATTTTGAAATGTTTGAATCAGCAACAGTTTTGGCTATTTCCTGTTGACATGGAGCATAGAGTTGGAAATAATTCTGCAAATAATTGATCTAAGGTTTGTATAAATATTTTCTGTTATGGAAATATATCTGTCTGCTATATATAGATATTTGTATATCAATATACATAAATATATTTACATATAGATATATATATTTCTATATATATTTTTATATATCTATATGTCATTAAACCTGGACAAATTTTGGAAAATTGGTAGATATTTATGAAAAGGAGAGAGGGGACTGATATAAAGAGTCCTCATACTATACATGCTGCCAATAAAACATATTTTGAAGTATTTCCACTTACATATATTCAGTAACTGTGTAGACTTATGAAGCATTCTACATATGGGTTTTAATTTTTTCCATGCTGTTATACCTAACAGGAATTAAAAGCCATTATGCTTGTTTTATATGCACACGTATACAAACATATGTATATATGTGGATATGCCAAAATAAAATTTTAGGCAACTTTATGTGGCCAAACCCTTTGCTTTCTCCCAAGACCTTAAAGGACTGTTTGGGTAGCCCAACATTGCTTAATAAATTACTGGATGAATACTTAATATTCTGTTGCTGAAAGGCTATCCTTTAATCTAACTCATCTTCCACTATTTTTTTCTGTAATGAGATGGGTTTCATATATGAGAACACCTTGAGGCCATAAAATCACAACTCCAATTTACTTAGAGATAGTGTTTGAAGAAAGCTGTTGTTCTCCCCACGTTGAATACCATTTTAGACATTCAAGTCTGTAGTAACGTAAGAACATGTCAGAACCACATGCACAGTGGTCACCCAGCTGGATTTGGCATAACAACCACCAACTTAATGGGTAAAACAGATGTGCTGTGCACTGTCCATAGATCATAGATAGGTTCTTCTGACTAGCTGAACATTGAAATTATACAATGTGAACATAAGAATCACTTCTTCATAATTTGGTATATAACATTTTCTTTCATCACTTTCATCTTCTAGTACCATTATATTTCAATAGAAATCATTGATGATCAATATAGTTCTCACTTCATGCCACAGGAAACCAGCTTCCTGTCCCCATCCACATAATTTATCTTGTTCCTTGTTCTCCACTGTATTTTTGAAGTAGCCATATTAGAGAAAACCTAACTAGATAACATGAACAGGCTCAATATATGATGTTAATGGAAAATACTTTATATGCTGTGTATTTTAATATATTTTACCTAGCTGTCACAGAACTATGGCACAAATGTTCCTGCTGGAAACTTAAAACCAGTAGTATTATATAAAATGAGTAACTATCATCTTAGAATATTCTCTAGAAAATAAATTTTTTATCCAAACATTGAGGGAAAAACAAGGTACAAGAATACAATAATTCTCAATGTTCATAGGAAAATATAGGGCAAACAGTATATTTGAATTATATGCTGGTGCTGCTGCTAAGTCACTTCAGACATGTCCAACTCAGTGTGGCCCCAGATATGGCAGCCTACAAGTCTTGCCAGTCCCTGGGGTTCTCCGGGGAAGAACACTGGAGTGGGTTGTCATTTCCTTCTCAGTATTAAACAAAGTAAGATCATGACATCTGGTCTTACAGTTTTATGTAAATAGGAGTGGAAAAGACAGAAGCAGTGATAGATTAACTTCTTTGGTTCTAACCTCAGTGTAGATGGTGATGGCAGCTATAAAATGAGAAAATTGCTTCCTGGAATAAAAGCTCTCACAAAGATATATAAGCAACTTATGCAGCTCAACACCAGAATAATAAATGATCCAATAAAAAAATGGGCCAAAGAACTAAATAGGCATTTCTCCAAAGAAGACATATGGATGGCTAACAAACANTGGGCCAAAGAACTAAATAGGCATTTCTCCAAAGAAGACATACAGATGGCTAACAAACACATGAAAAGATGTTCAACATCACTCATTATCAGAGAAATGCAAATCAAGACCACAATGAGTCACCATTTCACACCAGTCAGAATGGCTGTGATCCAAAAGTCTACAAGCAATAAATGCTGGAGAGGGTGTGGAGAAAAGGGAACCCTCTTACACTGCTGGTGGGAATGCAAACTAGTACAGCCATTATGGAAAACAGTGTGGAGATTCCTTAAAAAATTGCAAATAGAACTGCCTTATGACCCAGCAATCCCACTGCTGGGCATACACACTGAGGAAACCAGAAGTGAAAGAGACACATGTACCCCAATGTTCATTGCAGCGCTGTTTACAATAGCCAGGTCATAGAAGCAACCTAGATGTCCATCAGCAGATGAATGGATAAGAAAGCTGTGGTTCATATACACTATGGAATACTACTCAGCCCTTAAAAAGAATAAATTTGACTCAGTTCTAATGAGATGGATGGAATTGGAACCGATTATACAGAGTGAAGTAAGCCAGAAAGAAAAACACCAATACAGTATACTGACACATATATATATGGAATTTAGAAGACAGTAATGATGACCCTATATGTGAGACAACAAGAGACACAGAGATATAGAGTGGACATTTGGACTCTGAGGGAGAGGGAAAGGGTGGGATGGTATGGGAGAATGGCAATGAAACATGTATATTTTCCTGTAAGAAACGAAACACTAATCTATGTTCAATGTAGGATTCAGGAGGCATGGGACTGATGCACAAGATGATTCAAGTAGAGGATGTGGGGTGGGAGGTGGGAGGGGGATTCGGCATTGGGAGATTGTGTTCACCTATGGCTGATTCCTGTCAATTTATGGCAAAACAAATACAGTAATGTAATTTAAAAAATAAATAAATTTAATTTAAAAAAAAGCTCTCACAAATTTAGAAAGCATGTTAAAAAGTGAATACTTGGCAATGACTTGAGCAATGGAGGCACTTTGAGTCATACCTATGGTCTTTCCAGGAGACATATACAGATGTGAGAACACCAAACTGCTTTGCTACGGATGACTTGTGATTGTCCAATGGATTGCAAGGAGATCAAGCCAGTCAAACATAAAGGAAGTCAACTCTGAAGATGCATTAGAATCACTGATGCTAAAGAAGAGTCCCCAAGGTTTGGACCACCTGAGCAAAGAATTGATTCACTAGGAAAACAAACAAACAAAAACAAACAAACAAACAAACAACAACAACAACAACAACAAAAACCTTGGTACTTAAAACAATGAAATCAGGAGGAGGCATGGGTGAGAAGGAAGAGGAAGATTGTAGAGCTTCACCCATTCAATGGATATGATTTCAGGCAGACCTTGTGTGATGGAGAAGGCCTAGTGTGCTGCAGTCCAAGGAGTCACAGAGAGTCAGATATGGCTTTGTGACTGAACAGCAACAAGATTTTACCTAATAAAATTGATCTTCTGGGATCGTGGTGGGAGTCTTATAATGTTGCAGAAAAAGGAGGTACTGTTCACTTTCTCCCACACAAATCTATCAAAGGATCGACTGCACATGGAACACCTTCCAGAAATCAATTTGAATGATATTGATGGGCCCTAGAAACCGAAAAAAGAAAACCCATCTCTTAAAAAGGAGTTAAGACAAAATAAGAGAGCTAAGGAAATAAAAGTTTTTTTGGGATCAAGACCCCCCTCCTCCTTGCAGAAGGAGTTGTAAAGAAGAAAAGTTAACACAAGATAGGAAAGCCTTTCTCATAGATTTCAGTGGGAAATCACACACACACACATACAAACCAAGGGGGAAAAGGAACAAAAACATAAATTATGCCAAAATGCAATTACTAGCCAAGAAGTGGCTCAGATTCTTCTGTCCACTGTCATACATGAGGCCTGCAGAGGGAGGCCTGTGAGGTATTAAACACACTATGATTAGAACCAGGATTTAGTATCCTGAGGGTAATCTGATGGTGACAAAGAAACATAAACCATGAGGACACTAGAGACAGCCACTTTAGAAAGGGCCTTTCCTACAAGAAGGCTCTAAGGCTACATAGTGAACCATGGCACACTCACAGAACAGAAGACTGTGCACTAGAAAATACAAAAGGACACTAAGCCAGCTTCCATTAAAGACCCTTTCTTCCACGGAGATAGAGAGAAATGTGTACAATTGCCAGAGGCAAAAGGAAATGGGTTAGTGTTATCTTGGTCCAGAGACATCTCCTACCAAGTCTAAGCTGGTTGACAATGGCTAATGATAATTCCTGGGTTCATGGATAGTTGACATAGGCCAGGGTCATGGCAGCCTGGGATCAGCTACCTTGTGAAGACACATGGCACACCTGAGACTGTGTGCTCTGGCACAGGTATCCAACTGTGTGGTTGAGACCAGAGAGCTGTATAAGAGGCATGGCCCACCTGAGACTGTGCCTTGCCCTTAAACCAGCCACCAGAGATTTTGGATTTTGAAGAGTAAATTGTATTCAGTGCCCTTGCTATACAGTTAAGTGTCTGACAGGCTAGGAAGTGCATGAAACACAGGACCCACTTGGGATAGTGCCCACATGTATCAACCGGGAGGCTGAGAAGGGTGGACCCAGGAAGGCCATGTCACGTTTGTCACTGGCAAGCCCAATGTGATTAATCCACCTCAAATACCCCCACATATCCCAGAGGCATTTGTTTACAGTGTCCCACTTCACTGCCAAAACACTGAGCAAGTGAGGTCAAATAAGTGGCTACTGTACCATCGTTTCATGTTGAAAACCAGATATGGAGAGGCTTTCAAATAAAAGAAGGAAATATAAACAAAGAAGCATAAACCTACCCAGAAGTGAGAGGTTCAACAGAATAAGTCTTCAGTTAATGTCAAGAGTAGTCAATTGAGGGACAAGAGTAAAATCTGACAAGTACAAGCTTCAAATAGGGACTATCAGACACTAATGACAACAGAAAACAAACTTTTTTTTCTTTCTTTTTTTTTTTTTTAATCTGAGGTCATTTCTACATGATTTCTTTAACTTTTCACAATGTGAGTCTTTTTCAATACCCTAAACATTAGCTCTTATTACCTTTCAAATAAAAACACATACATCTATTATTAAAACACTTCTTTTATGTATATAAAGATGAATTTGCCACTTTTTTTTTTGCACTATTTAAACGAGTCTAGCTTTTTTTTTTTCTAGTTTCTTAAATTTTCTTTGCAAAAATTGTTANTTTAATCTGAGGTCATTTCTACATGATTTCTTTAACTTTTCACAATGTGAGTCTTTTTCAATACCCTAAACATTAGCTCTTATTACCTTTCAAATAAAAACACATACATCTATTATTAAAACACTTCTTTTATGTATATAAAGATGAATTTGCCACTTTTTTTTGCACTATTTAAACGAGTCTAGCTTTTTTTTTTCTAGTTTCTTAAATTTTCTTTGCAAAAATTGTTATCAATGTTGTAACTTTATGAATACAATCTTTGGTGCCAGAGTCCAGCCCCAGTGGATTCAGGGTAACTCAAAGCAGGGACCATGTGGAGAGGAAAACTTTATTTGGAAATATAAAATAAATTATGAAATAATTGTGTAGTAGGAAAATTTAGTGGGGAAAAGATACTGAATAAGTTGGTTTACGGAAAAAGCTAATAAAATTTCAGGACAAGAAGTTTGCACAATCTAAATTAGGCCACCAACGCTCATTTGAATAGCAGAGGGTACACCACCTTAGGCTCCCTCTGTCACGGGACTTAAAAGCCAAGGCAAGCTAGTAGATGTGGTGAGCCTCCCTGATCCAGATGGGAACTCAGCTGGAAAAGGAGAAGGAGGAGAGGAAGAAAGAGAGAGAGAGATCCGACAGGTGGGGAGCCAGATTTCCAAGAAACTAGTTCAAGAGACTGGTCCGAGAAACTGATCCATCCCTTATTGTTTAAAAGGATTTTTATATTTTTTTATTGTACATAGAGATCAATGGGTCATACAAAATTATGCAGTATCAGCAGCCCTGACTCATCAAGACATGGCTTTTTCTCTGCACACTTATTTGTACACACAAATCTTAGGTGATTTACATCATCTTCTGGTCAGAAGGCCAATTAACATTTTATGGCCTTTTTCTGATAAGGGTTTGTCAACCAGAAGATTTGTCTTAAAAATGTTGTTCTTCCCAAAGTGTGCTGCCACTCTCAGAAAGCACTAAATAAAGTTACACTCTTACATAGCAAGGATACAACAATTTATAACATGTAAAAGGAGTACAGTGATTTATAACAAAGTTAAAAGTAAGGAACTCAAAAGTGTAGTGTTGTTAACATCAAAACTACTATATTCCTATCACTTCATCATGATTACATTAATATTGCCCTAGGCCTAAAAGATAAAGAATATGGAGGCCTGGCAGCAGTCATTGAGTCAACAGTGAAAACCCATCACCAATTTAAATTTATCTCTTTTAAAAAAGCTGTGTATCTTTAAGATTTTTTAAGCTTTGTGCCTCTTGCAGTTGGGGGCCTGTAAGTGATTCAAACATTGTAAAAGTTCAGGGGAATCTGTCAGGCACTTTAGAGAGTCATCAAAGGGATTTGAGCTGAAACATTCTTTTCATATGCAGGAGACTGAAGCCCTGAGGTAACTTTTTTCCAAGAGAATGTCAGAAGAGTGGAAGGCACAGTACAATAAAATAAGGCTGACTCTGGTATTTTTTTTTCCTTTTTTTTTTTTTTTGCCATAGATGTTCAGGATAACCCAGGGGAAACCCCTAAACCTGGATCACGCCTTTGCGTTTTGTCAGGCTTTCTTCCTCATGACCTTTGTCATAGGCAGTATTCCTTACACAGGCTCCTGGCACTTAAGGATCTGATTTCACTTATAAGGGCATCAGATTACAGACACACTGAAACTATAATCTCAGAAAACTAGCCAATCTTGTTACATGGACTGCAGCTTTATCTAACTCAGTGAACTAAGCCACGCCATTTGGTGCCCCGCAGATTGGCGGGTCATAGTGGAAAGGTCTGACAGAATGTGGTCCATGGAGTAGGGAATGAAAAATCACTTCAGTATTCTTGCGTTGAGAACCCCATGAACAGTATGAAAACACAAAATTATAGAATACTGAAAGAGGAATTCCCCAGGATGGTTAGTGCCCAATATGCTGTTGAAAGTCAGTGGAGAAATAACTGTAGAAAGAAAAAAAAAAAAGAAAGAAAAAAAAAGATGAAGACAAAGAAAAAACAATACCCAGTTGTGTTTGTGACTGGTGATAGAGGCTAGGTCTGATGGTCTAAAGAGCAATATTACATAGGAACCTGGAATGTTAGGTCCATCAAGCAAGGCAAATTGGAAGTGGTCAAATAGGAGGTGATAAAAGTTGAAGGTCAACATTCTAGGCATCAGTGAACTAAAATGGGCTGGAAAGGGTGGATTTAACTCAGAACCATTATATCTATTACTGTGGGCCGGAATCACTTAGAAGAAAGGGGGTAGCTATTATGGTCAACAAAAGAGTCTTAAATGCAGTATTTGGATGCAATCTCAAAAATGAAAAAAATGATCTCTCTTGATTTCCAAGGCAAACCATTCAATATAATCGAAATCCAAGCCTTCGCTCCAATGACAAAAGCTGAAGAAGCTGAAGCAGAATGGTTCTATGAAGACCTACAAGACCTTTTAGAACTAATATACAAAAAAGCATATCCTTTTCATTATAGGGGACTGGAATGCAAACGTACAAAGTCAAGAAACACTTGGAGTTACAGGCAAATTTGGCCTTGGAGTACTGAATGAAGCAGGGCAAAGGCTATTAAAGTTTTGCCAAGAGAATCCACTGGTCATAGCAAACATCCACTTCCAACAACACAAGAGAAGACTCTACACATGGACGTCAGTAGATGGTCAACTGAAATCAGATGAATTCTCTCTTTGCAGCCAAAGATGGAGAAACTCTATACAGTAAAAAAAAATAATAATAAAAAGAAGACCAGGAGCTGACTGTGGCTCAGATCATGAACTCCTTGACAAATTCAGACTTATATTGAAGAAATTAGTGAAAACCACTAGGCAATTCAGATACGACCTAAGTCAAATCCCTTATAATTATACAGTGAAACATATACTTAAGGGACTATACCTGATAGATTTAAAGGACTAGATCTGATAGACAAAGTGCCTGATGAACAATGAACAGAGGTTTGTGACACTGTACAGGAGACAGGAATTAAGACCATTCCCCTGTAAATGAAATGCAAAAAAGAAAAATGGCTGTCTGAGAAGGCCTTACAAATAGCTGTGAAAATAAATAAATAAATAAAGAAGAAGAAGAAAAACGAAAGAAGAAAAGAAAAGATATATGTATTTGAATGCAGATATCCAAAAGAATAGCAAAGAGAGGTAAGAAAGCCTCCCTCAGGGGTCAATTCAAAGAAATAGAAGAAAAAAAAAAACAGAATGGGGAAGATTAGAGTTTTCTTCAAGAAAATTAGAGACGCAAAGAAAATAGTTAATGCAAAATGGGTTCAATAAAGGGCAGAAAAGGCATGGGTCAAGCAGAAGCAGGAGGTATTTTGAAGAGGTGGCAAGAATATCAAAGAGTATTGTACAAAAAAAGAGTTTCAAGACCCAGGTAATCATGATGATGTGATCATTCACCTAGGGCCAAACATTTTGGAATATGAGTCAAGTAGGCCTTTATAACCATCACTTCGAATAAAACTAGTGGAGGTGACAGAATTCCAGTTGAACTACCTCAAATGCTGAAAAAGGATGCAGTGAAAGTGCTGCACTCAATATGCCAGCAAATTTGGAAAACTCAGCAGTGGCCACAGGATTGGAAAACGTCAGTTTTCATTCCAGTCTCAAAGAAAGGCAATGGCAATGACTGCTCAAACTACTGCAAAATTGCATTTATGAAGTGACTTAGCAGCAGCAGCAGCAGCAGCAGCACATGCTAGTAAAGAAATGCTCAAAATTCTCCAAGCAAGGTTTCATCAATACCTGAACTGTGAATTTCCAGTTCCAACTGGTTTTATAAAAAACAAAGGAACCAGAGATCACATTGTCAACATCCAATGGATCATCTAAAAAGCATGACAATTCAAGAAAAACACCTATTCCTGCTTTATTGACTATGCCAAAGCCTTTGACTGTGTGGATTGCAATTAACTGTGGAAGATTCTGAAAGAGATGGGAATACAAGACCACCTAACCTGCCTCTTCTGAAACCTATATGCAGGTCAGGAAGCAACACTTAGAACTGAACATGGAACCACAGACTGGTTTCAAATATTAAAAGTAGGACATCAACTCTGTATATGGTCACCCTGCTTATTTAACTTGTATTCAGAGTACATCGTGAGAAACACTGGGACACAAGACGTACATGCTGGAATTCAGATTACCGGGGGAAATATCAATAACCTCAGAGGTGTAGATTACACCAATCTTATTGCAGAAACTGAAGAGGAACTAAAAAACCTCTTGATGAAAGTGAAAGAGGGCAGTTAAAAAGTTGGCTTAAACTCAACATTCTGAAAACAAAAACCATGCTGTCTGGTCCCATCACATATTGGGAAATGGATGGGGAAACAGTGCAAACAGTGTCTGACTTTATTTTTTGTGGCTCCAAAACG
Organism: Eudorcas thomsonii; assembly: GCA_006408755.1. Lineage (NCBI taxonomy): Eukaryota > Metazoa > Chordata > Mammalia > Artiodactyla > Bovidae > Eudorcas > Eudorcas thomsonii. Next base: position 181,643 of record SJYE01014734.1, on the reverse strand, counting down.
ACTGCAGATGGTGATTGCAGGGCTGAAGTAAAAAGACGCTTACCCTTTAAAGGAAAGTTGTGCCCAACCAAGATAGCCTATAAAAATCAGCGACAATTCATTGTCAACAAAGACTGTCCAGGCAAGTCTCTGATTTTTCCAAGAGTCATGTGTGTATATTAGAATTGGACTGTGAAAAAACCTGAGTTCCAAAGAATTGATACTTTTGAACTGTGGTGTTGGAGAAGACTCTTGAGAGTCTTTGGACTGCAAGCAGATCCCACCAGCCCGTCCTTAAGGTGATCAGCCCTGGTTGTTCTTTGGAAAGACTGATGCTAAAGCTGAAACTCCAGTACTTTGGCTACCTCATGCTAAGAGCTGACTCATAAAAATCTCTGATGATGGGAGGGATTTGGATCAGGAGGAGAAAGGAATGATAGAGGATGAGATGGCTGGATAGCATCATCATCTCGATGAACATATATCTGAGTGAACTTTGGGAGTTGCTGATGGAAAGTGAAGCCTGGTGTGGTGCGATTCATAGGGGTGCAAAGTGTTAGATGCGACCCTGTGACTGAAGGAAAATGAGTAAGTGAACTGGTAATGTATGAAGGGACAAGTGTTATTTAGCTCCAGGAGATTGTCCCAACCCATGATTCGAACCTGCATGTCTTTATTATGACCTCTGCCTTAGAAGTCAGTTTTCTTCATAACAGTACTACCTGGGCAACAATTAGTTTATATATCACTACACATATACATGCTTATGTATTTGTCAAGAGTATAGGTATATAATTTTGCTTTCTAGAGGTAGCAGTTATATACCTCCTTCTAGTTTGCAGGAGATATATAACTGCAGGCATTTACTTTTACAGGAGCTGACGATTTCCTAAAAGTGCTTTTACTTGCATTCACCTCAGAGAATTATATACTTTCCTTTGTGACTTACCACTTGAAATATGGGGTTTTTTTCTAATATGTTGTTTAATTTTTCACACATTGACAAAATTGCAAACATATATTCCATTTTAAAATTTTAGCTTCACATCTTGGTTTTCAGAGAACATATTTTGTATGATTCAAACTACTAAGACTTGTGTGAAGCCTTAATGTAATGCCAGAGTCCAGCTCCAGCAGCCAGGGTTTCAAGCTGATGGGATGAGCAGTGTTGGTGAGAAACTAAGGCACCCTCTCAGTTTTTGTGGACAGCCTAATTATTTCAAGCTTATGATTATATTTTATACTCTTTTGAAAGCATTAGTCCAGAGGTTTGATATTTTTAGTCCCCATAGACACAGATTTTTTTTTTCCCCAAAAAAATCATTATGGCCTCTCAAACGGAGTTCCTCCCTCAGTGTTTCTCTTATCTACTTTTTCTCATGTGTCCTTATGAATACACTATAACTCATGCTAATGGCTGGGCTGCAGAACACATTCCTCAGTTTAATTCTTATTTCACTAAGTCCTGTTTGCCCTAGTATCCTAAGCTCACTGTTTCTTAGATGGGCTTTGAGCTAATAATATCTCTAAAGTCCTTAATTTCTATAAGGTATAGCAGAATATTTTAACATTACAGTGATCCTTAAATATTTAGTTTCTAAATATTTTAATTGTTTCTAAGCCCTAAATTCAGCAAATTCCTTTGTCATAAACACTTTTCTCACAAATAGGCTTCAGATAGGAATCTCTCACATGGTCTCTAGCTGTTGCCTCTGTGCTCACACGGGAACACTCTTTTGTAAAAGTACTTGAACAAATATCAGTGATTAACTTTATGAATTAGTCTTGAGCATAGCTGCAGAGGCTTATGCCTTCTCATGCTCCTTTCTAAAACAATAAGCACCTTAATAGTCTCTTCAGTCAACTCAGCCATGGAAAGGAAAAAACAAATCAGAATCACAAAGCCTAACTCCTTCATTCCGGGTCCCTGCCTATGGAACAAATGGAGGATGTTTATTGCCATGCCTCTGTTTTGTCAGTAATGCCTAATGTTGCTCCCCACATATCCCCCATTTTTTTACTTTTAAGAGCATAGGCGTGAAACTCAGTAGATACAGCAGAAACGTTTTGGTTGTGCATTCTGAAAAGGCATGGGGCTATTACTAATGGGGCTATTACCATGGGCATGGGGCTATTTCCATGGGGCTATTGCCAATGAGAACTAACGGGCCTAAGCACATGGCCACATTACTCATTGCTGTAGAATAGGATCCACAGGAAGGTTCCCCTCCAGATTTTCAAAGAGGGAATTAGAAAGCCATTGAGAGGAAAAGTCAGACTTCACCTGCTTCATATCTTGAATATCCTGGTGTAATTTAGAGATATAAATACTAAAATCTAAACAATTCTAGTTGCCTAAAATAGGATTTTTTAATGCATTTCCTAGAATTCATAGACTCATTCACTTGTAGAGGGATAACACACATCCATTTTATATTGAGCATGGCACCTTAGAGATAATTTGATCTTTAAGTTTGTAATTTTTTGCTCCATAGTCAAAACTGCTTCTTCTAAAGCATTGACCCTATTTTATAATTTTTTAAATCTATAATTTATTGTATAATAAGAGCTATGGAGACATTTTTGCATAGCTGATCAAGAAA
>SJYE01014734.1:137419-179048 GCA_006408755.1 Eudorcas thomsonii | reverse complement strand
TATGCCTTTTTTGACAGGGCAACAGTAGAAACCATAACTGATGCAATTATGGCAATCAAGGCAGTCATTCCCACAAGAGCTGCAATGAATCTCTTAGGCCAAGAAATTAAGCTATTAAAATAATATAAAACTTTCAATGCATAATCATCAATACATTGTCCCTCTAATTTTACAGGAACCATTTAATATGGTGATTGTTTTACAATCATCACAGACTTATAATAATTATAATCAATCCCATCAACACAATTGAAAGAAAACAAATCTCACATATAACATTGTAAACAGTTTCTCCTGCAAATAATTCTGTTTTGTTTTGTTTTGTTTTTTTTTCCAATAAAAAGGCATAGGGAGAATGTACACATATCCATACAATGTATCTTTGTTTTTTTAAAAGGTTTATGCAAAATCACAGGTGCCATAACAGCCAATGCATTCCATAACTCAGGGTGCATGGGACCCGTTCCATCTAAGCTCACTAAAGGAGAAACCTATTCATCAGCATGCCACCTAGTGATTACTAAAGGTTAGGAGAAATGAATTATTCCATGTGCACCTATAAGTTTCTACATAAATCTAGCTCCATTGTTGATTCAAAAGATAGGGGCACCCGCATCAGATCAGAAAAAATCTGGTGGTAGCAATGGAAATAAATAACTTTATGCAGTATATGCATTCTTTCCAATGAGGAAAGCCAGAAATTCTGCTATGCCTTCTCAGGCCTGCAGTCCCTATTCATCAGAGTCCAGAGTGGGGAGTACACAGCTCAGATAGTCTTTAAATGAAGGGCTGCCTTTTTAAAAGCATAACATAGTCTTTTGTGTGTCCCCAGCATCAGCAGCTTGTAAAGACCAAAAGTTTCTCTTGCCATCTCTTCTCGGAGAATCAGTATGCATGTCTTTCAAGGCAGTTCTAATGTATCCATTCAAAACCAGAGCTGACCCTTGTAAAGAGGAAGTTATGGCAAAGCAAAGAGGTGGATAAATGGACACGCCTGAAAAACTGAAGGAAATGCTGATCACCATTTTTACATTATTAAGATAGATGGAAGCCCCGCCCAAAAGAAGAGTATCATCAAAAACACGAATGGGCTCATTCATCCAATCAACAGGCTGGACAGAAGGTGTATTAGGCAAATTGGCCCAATGAAAGATTTCTGTGCAGGAAGGCCTCAGGTAACAAGCCAATATAGCAAACATAGCCACAAACCTTATTATAATTGTGGCCTCATATCTCCCCGTTTCTATTAATTCATCAGCCCATTGAGCGAGATATTTCAGCTGGTGCCAAGTAGGTAACATGCTGGAGGTAGTTGTTCCAGTATGATGACGTTGACGTGGTAGAGCAGAATGTGGTTGAAGTTGGTCAGCATGTCTCTCCTGAAGCGCCAGGTGCTTGAAGTGATGTGCTAGTGGTGAAGCCTCAGGTGAAGAGGCATTTGCCCTTTTGCTTTTCCCTGGCTTCTTCAGGCCTGGTCTCAATGAACTATGGTTTCCCCATCTTTTGTTTGGTCTGGACTCCAGGGCCCCAGTGACCTTGGGTGTCTTTGTGATCCTGGATGTCTCATGGGGCTGGATATGTCAAATCAGTCTGTCAGGAATCTAAACAGGAGAAGCGGAATCCTGTAGAAACACAAAAGCATATCCTCTCCCACAAGTCAGAAGCACATCAGTTCTCTCCATTTTTCTGAAAGGAGGTCTTTTGATTTGACCAGAGGCCGAGGTGTAGCCCCTTAATGAATCTGGTGTCTCACCATTGCAGTCAGCCCCTGTGTGTCCACGTTTAAGTGATTAATTACAAACAGTGCATGGTGTAAAACATAATGTGGAGAGGAATACTTAAATTCTCCCTGCTTTAATTTAGCTATCTGATTTTTTTGAAAATTTGGTACTCTCTTTCCACTATGGCTTGTCCTTGACAATTATAATGTATTTCTGTTGACTGTACTATGGATAATTATTGACAGCATGTCTTAAAAGCAACAGCAGTATAAGCCAGGGCCTTAACGGTTGTTATTAGTTTGGGGAGTCTTATTTGGGCGAAACATTGAAACAAGTGCTAAATTACATCTCTTTTTCACCTGATCTAGCAGAGGCTATAATAACATGAGAAAAGGTATCCACGGGAACATACACAAAGGACAGTTTTCCAAAGGCTGGGATAAGAATTATGTCTATTTACCAGAGAGCATGAGGCCTCAGGCCTGGGGGATTAACTTCTAGTTGTGGAGATGGATTAAATATTGGGCAAATGGGACATAACTATTTGTCTAGCTGTTTCCCTATATATATATATATATATGTGTGTGTGTGTGTGTGTGTGTGTGTTTAATCCCTTTCTGAAAAGATGACTAGGAGAAGATAGTAATTTTATTTTTTGGAATACTAGCAGTCTATATATGAGGAAACAACCCTACAGTATATGAGGATTCAGTCAAAAGAGTGAAGGTGTGGTCTGTTAAACGTTGAAAGCCCAAATAACTGCTCAGAACTCAGCCCTCTGGGCAGATGCCATTTCAGTTACCTGAACATGTGCTATTCTGTTATAGTTGTGACTGCTTTACTGTTAGAGGAATCATCTGTGAAAACTAAAATTGCCCCTTCCAAAGGTTGAATACATATTTTCTTTGGAAAAAATCACTGGATGTGATTTCAAAAAATGCCGAAGTAGGCTTAAGGGCAAATGAAACAAAATTTGACCCTAGAAATCTATCAGGACAACTTTCCAGTCATCATTGTTTTATAAAAGAAATCACAATTGATGCTTATTGCTAGGAATAACTGTATTTGTCTTTTTTTAATTTTTCAAAACTTTTCATACTTCTTTTTTTCCCCTACCTTTTATAATTAATTGTGCCACTAGGCTGGGATAAATAAAACTATTTTTCTTGGGGTCACTGGTAGATTAAGACATTTCAATGGGCCTTTTTGCCACAAGCAGCCTTTAGGTGTACGTTCTGCAGTGAGAATAATTAAATCTTATCCTCTGATAATATTAATCCTAATTAACTGATTATTTAAAGCCTTGTCCACTTTAACAAGAGCCGACTCTGCCTCACTAGTCAATTCTCTCTTAAAACTGGGATTAGCATCACCTTTTAAGCAATCAAATAAAGGATTCAAGTATGCAGTAGTCAGTTTTAAATGTGGAGCTATCTAATTAATATCTGCTAATAATTTTTGGAAACATTTAGTTAGTAGACAATCTCTCCAGAGTTTCAAAACAGTATGACTAACATCAAGGGTATTTAACACCCTCCCCAAATAAGAAAAAAGAAGGATTTACCTGTATCTTATCTGGAGGTATCTTAAAACCCCAGTTTTCCAAAGCCTCAATTAGTTCAGATAAAATTTGTTGTAACAGGGCTCTGTCTTTGAGTGGTCAAAATATCATCCATATAATGTATCAAATATAAATCCTTAGACTTTCTTCTAATATTTGCACACCTTGGTCTACAAATTACTGACACAAGGTTTTTTGTTTGTTTGCTTGCTTTTGTTTTTCTCATTCCCTGAGGCAAAACCTTCCACTGAAACCTGCTATAGGGCTGTTTTAAATTAGCTAAAGGGAGACTGAAGGCAAACCGTTCACAATCTTGATCAGCCAGGGGAATGATATAGAAACAATCCTGTAGATCTATAAATATCACATTATACTGAAAAGGTATAGCCACTGGGGAAGTGAGGCCCGGCTGGAGAGCCCCCATGCCTTCCATAGTTGCATTTATAGCTCTCATATCTTGCAACAATTTTCCATTTTTCTGATTTCTTAGTAACAAAAATAGAAGTAGTCCAGGCACTATTAGAAGTCTCTATATGACCAGCTGCTGGTTGTTTCCAACTAAATCTTCAGCTGCCTGTAGCTTTAGATCTGTTAAGGTCCATTGCTCCATCCATACCAGATAATCAGATTTCTAGGTAATAAGCTTGGCATCAAGGGCAACAACTTCTAGCATAAATTTGAATATACTAGACCTTTTGTATTTTTTTAGGAACAGACTCTAATGGAGAAAATTTTTTTTTTTCTGATCTTCACTAAGCCCCTTATTAGGATTATACCTTATTTGCAGTATTTTATTAGTAACCTTTTTATCTGGGCTATATAAAAGCATTTCCTTCTGAGATAATATATTGCTCCCCCATAAAGGAAAAAGGTAGTGAAGGAATTGCATATGGACAAAATGTGTCTTGTGCCCCCGTCTCATCTGTCCATGTCACAATTTGTGAGCTGTTAGTAACTAAAGGCATTGACCCTATTCCTACCAAGCTGACACAGGTCAAGCATGTTGGCCAGGATGAGGGCCAGTCATTTCCCAGCAATGCAAGAAACCTCTGCTCTAGTATCTAACAACCCTGACATTTTATTTCCTTGAATTAAAAGATCTTTCAAGGGCCTAGAAGCTGAATTTCATGCACCCAAAAAGCTAGATCATTAGGTCAAAATACTACGGGGCACCTAGCTTTAGAAGTCAATTCCCCCCCCCCCATCTGATAATAGGTAAAAGCAAAAGCTATGTTAGTCATTGAGCTTTTTTAATTTTCAGAGTTTTGGTAGGCAGTGAGATGAAGACTTTAATTTCCCCAATATAATCAGAATCTACTACACCAGGCACCACGGAAATTCCTTGAAAACAAAGTGAGCTAACCCCCAGCATATGTCCCACAATGCCCTCAGGTAGGGGGCCAGCCACTCCCACTGAAATAGAGGTAAGCAGCATGTCAGGGATTAATATTGTTGCCAAGTACCCTTATTGGCCAGCTTCACTCCTAGCCTGGGTGTGCCCCCCCCACTTTGAGGGGGTTTTCTCCAAGGACCACACTCTGCATATGCACATGCATCTGCTTTAAATGCTCCTTTGTTCAAGTAAACTTTATCTTCCTCAGCCTTAGGCAAAGCTTTGGGAGGTTTTGGAGGCAAAGTGGGGAACTCCTTGACCTTGGGAGGTGCAAATGGAGGTGATGGCAATCGCTAAGTTTTAAAAGGTTTGTGTTGAGGGGCAGAGGGCTCACCAGGGTTCCTGTCCTCAGCGTCCTATAAGCCCTCTCCTTCCTCAGGAGATAGAGCATAGTCTCCCTACATTGCTTCATCAATGGCAAAAATATGATCTGCACAGAATGTGGAGACCCACCACCCAACACTGAAAGGTTGTTGTTGAATCACGACGCTGGGATTCTTGGCCCCCAGAGGAGAAGAATTATTCAATCCGGGGCCAGAGACGAGGCTTGATTGCTCAGAGCTATTGTGTAACATAGTTTTATTAAACTATAAAGGAAATAGAGAAAGCTTCTGACATAGGCATCAGAAGGGGGTAGAAAGAGTACCCCCCCCCCCNCTGTTAATGAAAGAAAGGAATGTCTCAAAACTTAGAGTGGCACCAGGCCCCTCACCCATAAGATGTATTTTGGGATAACCTTGGCTCCAAATGGTTTATCTTGGGCCATAAAATGATTAACTTGAATCTTGAAGAAGGGCAGATCACCATACAAATAGTTTCTTTTACATAGATTAGAGGAACAATATTGGAGTATAACATATTGGTTTATCAAATAGGTTCTGGGCCCAAAAGGTGGAACCGACTTGAAGACAGAGTTTGGGGTAAATGTACAGTACATTAGCATAGGTTAAGATAAACATTTCCATAAGAAAAAGGCAATGGTTAACTTCAAGTGAAACCCGGTGTAATTATGGCAACACAGAATTTTAAGAGAAACCTCTTTTTAAATTTGTATAGAGAAGGAGAAAATATTGCTAGTTTGTTTCCTTCTGCAGCTTAAGAGAGATAAAATATCTGACACTTGCAGGCTATTTCCTCCCTTTGGAGATCCCTGGCCTTCCTGCCTGTTATGTTGTCATTCCCCTCTTTTCTTTTAGGAGAATTATGTTGCCTAGGGAAAAGGGGCATCATTTTCATTCCATAACTGCTTTCTAGCTGAGAAGGGGCATTGTCCCTAAATTGGGGAGGCAATACATTCTCCTAATCCTCAAATTGAGGATATCTGACCAGGGACCCCAAAGAGTAGTTGGAGGCAGCTGCAGCAGTAACAGGAGTTTGAGCAATCATTTGTAACTTGAAAGCTTTCATGAGGCTAGAAACAATTCCAGTTATACAGTTACAGACTCAGGGAGCAAATAGTAGAAACAAAACAATCAGAATTATTGTAGGTAAGATAATTGTCCACCATGAGGTACTAGTTAACATCTCCCAAAGTGAAGCAATTGAGGCTTCAGGAGTATCCATAGCCTCAATCATCTTGTTCATGTGTTTACTAAAATGAGTTACATTCATGCTCATATCAGGTATATATGTACAGGATTGGGTATGAATAATGGCACAAGCTCCTCCTTGTGCAGCTGTCAGAATATCTAAAGCCAATCTCTTTTGTAAAACCACCTTTCTAATTTGTGCTTGTTCAGCATTAAGAGCTGAAATAGCCTTTTGAGAGTCTTGTAATGCCTGTTGAGTAAAATTAGTCAAAGCATCCACTCGTAGCATAACATCTGTAGCTCCCAAAGAGGGAACAATGGCTGCAGCCAAATAATCATACCAGTGAAATACAGACCTTGCCCACTGAATTTTAAGGTGGGACAAATTAGCAGGTTTTTCTGGGAGCTCTGAAAATATAAAGCCATGAGTAAAGGCTAGACCCAGAGTGCATCTCCCTATCCAACTAGGGGGAAGCCATGCCCATAGGTAAGAGCCACATATCCAATAAGTCCCGTTTGGAGCAAGCCAGCATGACTGAGATATCCAATCCCAATTAGTGCCTGGCCACACAAAGGAAGAACCTGAACTGGGGTTGGAAAACACGGAAATGATTATGTTGCACATTTCCTGAGGCAAAAATCCCAATTGTTTCCAATCATTGTAATTAAGTTGTTGGCCAACTTTTGGGGATGGCTCTGTTTGTTCCCAGCATATAAGGGCAGTAGATATTAAACGTCCTTTTTCAGGAGTTAGCCACATAACCTCATCCCATATTTGATAAACGTCAGGTAAAAACCCATTAGATCTAGACCTATTTGCCTTATGTGTAACAAAGTAGTCATTGAACCGAGACAATGTATAATCAAAATTTAAAGTCACATTATGTCCATAGTTAAAGTACAAAGTGTTGCACCAGTCCATTTTAGGGTTGGTAGATGTCATCAAATGAAGAAGAGGCATCACATGTAATTGTTGTCAAAAGTATTTACACACTTGGAGAAAGTCTTTTCCTTTAAGTGGAGATGTCCACCATGGGAAGCCTTCCACTGATGAACAGGGGACTGTTTTATAGACCCAGCAGTTAGACCGATTGTGGAATGCAGTGTAGGAGTGCATCCAGGACAGGAAGACATTGTCTTGAGGATCAAGCGGCAGACACAGGATATTTGGAGTCAGTAGAAGTAAGCTCACAAAGAATACCAGGCCCATCTGAAAAGTACAAAGTCAGAGCATAGAAAGTAAAGACATAAAAAGATGTCACTTAGTTTTGGTCAGGGTGCCACCTCTTAACTCGAGTGCGATGTATCCACGAATCAATTCCTGGCACTTTGACAGCTGTGGGAGAAAGAATTACCTGGTAAGGGCCTTCCCAGAGGGGCTCGAAGGATGGGCTTCCAGATCCCAGTGTTTTCATGAAGACCTCAGTTCCTGGCTCAAATGGAGGCTTGCTTGACTTGGAGGCAGGGTCAGGAGTCATCTCCTGGAGTTCTGTTAATGCCTGTTGAAAAACTGAGAGCTGAGTTACATAACTAGTTAATTCCAAGGCTTCAGGGTCTGTAACAATGTCTGTGCATAAGAAAGACCTCCCATAAATACATTCAAAGAGGGATAGTCTCTCCTTTCTGGGGGCAGTTTGAGCCCTCATTAAAGCTATGAGTAGGACTTTAATCCAATTGTCCTGTGTCTCTTGAGTTAATTTGCACAGATGTCTTTTGATAATGTCATTAGCTTTTTCAACCTTCCCTGAGGATTGGGATCTCCAGGAACAGTGTAAGTGATATTCTATTCCTAGAGCTTTAGACACTCTCTGAGTTACAGCAGCTTTAAAGGCGGAGCCATTGTCACTCTGAAGGCTCCGTGGCAGCCCAAACCTGGTGATAATTTCATGGATTAAAATCTTTATAACCTCCTTAGCCTGTTTACTATGACAGGGAAAAGCCTCAATCCATCCAGTAAAATTATTCACCCAAACTTGTAAGCAAGGATATCCATTAGCTTTTGGCATATGAGTAAAATCAATTTTCCAGTCCTCTCCAGGATACTTCCCACTTCTTTGTAATCCAGATTTTGCAAGCTTTTCAGTCTTTGGGTTATTTTTCTAACAAACCTCACACCTTTTGATAATATTTTTTTAAAATTTTCATTACATTGTTACCTTCAAACAAACTAGAAGCCATTTGGTAAGTACTCTCTGCACCCAAATGAAAACTCTGATGTAAACCCTTAAGAATTTTCCACTGAGCATTTTCAGGAATCATTAATTGTCCATCCTCAGACTGTAACCATCCTTTATCAGTAATCTGTGCTTATCTTTTTTCGTATCTTTCTAATTCTTCCCCAGTATATTGTGTTTTTTCCTGTTCCACAGGACCTGCCCAGATCAAAGGTGTATGCAGTGAAGGAGTTTCATAAAGTGCCGCTTTTCTCGCTGACAGTCAGCCAGCTGATTACCTTTAGCTACTTTACTCCCATCCCTGCTGTGCCCTTTGCAATGCATAACAGCTACTTCTTTAGGACAATATATAGCATTTAAAAGTCTCTTGATCTCTCTGAAATGCTTAATAGGTTCACTTGTTACTGTTTTAAACTGTCTTTCTTTCCATATTGCAGCATGAGCAGGTAAAGTCAAATAAGCATACTTAGAATCCATGTAGATATTTACCTGCTGTCCTTTGCTTAACTCTAGAGCTCGAGTCAGAGCCACAAGCTCCATTAACTGAGCACTGGTTCCCTGGGGGAGAGATTTTGCTTCCAAAACCTCTTCAGCTGTCACCAGGGCATAACCTGCTTTACGCTTTCCATCCTGAACAAAAGAACTGCCATCTGAAAATATTTCCAGGTCCGGATTGTCTAATGGGGTATCTGAGAGGAAAGGCAAATAAAAATAAAGGTTAAAGTTTCACTAGGGCCTTAGGAAAAACAGGCCCTCCTGTTAATCTTAAACCCTTATCTCAAGAATGTGTAAGAGGCTCATATCTCAGGAATGAGTCTCCGGGAGGCTTTTCGGGGGATGTTTACCTCAAAAACCATTCCAGGAAATTATTTTCCAGAAAAACAAGTGAAAAGTAAAATTGCAGCTCAGACAGCTGTTTCAACCTGATAATAAATGAACCTATCCCTGAAAATGTCAAGACTTGAGCACCAATCAGGTCGTTCCACCCTAGCTGTACCTGTTTGTGGTTTTTGTGCTTAAAAAGTGCTCTGTAACAAACGTTCAGAATTCATTCTTCCCTGGTGGTGATCGAACCCTGGTGCACCGGCCTAATAAATCCTCTTGCTGATTGCATCGACTCTGAGTCTTGGAGATTCTTTTGGGCGATGGATCTCTGGCAGGAGACCGTGAGGTCTAACATTTTGGGGTCTTGTCCGGGATCCCTCGCCCATCTCAGATCTCCCTGACACCCGGATTCGGAGGTACACTCGAGCTTTGTGTATGTGTTCTCGTTGTGCTAATTCTGCTTTCACTCAGAACTGAGGTACCACTCACACGTCTGACCAACTCTGGTTTTCTGAATTTTCTGAAATCTGCCAAGGAGGCAGATCTGTGATGATCCTTGGGGACGCCCAAGACGTCAGTCAGGAAGAAGGATTGTTTTATGGCCCTTCATCTGAATCAGGCGGAGCCTCTGGCGGGGCTCCCATCTGTAGTTTCTTCTGTTTTTGGTCAGACACGTGGCAGTCATTCTCTCTTTCCGTTTTTGTCTTGTTTGTCTCTCTCCTAATTTGTCTTTCCTGTGGCATCCCCAGACGACCTGACGATGGGACAGACTGTGACAACCCCTTTGTCATTTACAACAAGTCACTGGACTGAAGTTAAGACTGGGGCACATAACCTATCAGTAAGGGTTAAGAAGGGAAAGTGGCAGACTCTGTGCTCAGTAGAATGGCCCACCTTTGCCCAGCTTTCAGACAGGATGGCCACCCGAAGGTTCCTTCTCCTCAGAGCAGGTCAACCTAGTCAAGGCTGTAGTTTTTACCCCTCGACCTCACAGGCACCCAGACCAGATGCCCTATATTATGGTGTGGGAGGACTTGGTCCTCTCCCCCCTCCGGTGTAGGTCTGGCCCTTTGTGCTTTCCACAGGAATGACGTCGGGACCCACTGTGGGGATTCTCGCCTTGAAATCAGCAGAGAGAAAGGAAGAAAAATCAAAAGCTCCTGCCAAAAAGATATACCCGGACACTCAGACCAATCTCCTGCTCCTGGATCCCCCTCCGCCCTATCCACCGGCATTAGTCCCCTCGCCGGAATGCCCCCCCCCCGGCCCCGCAACCCAGCCAACTGCTCCATCTGAGCCCGCCCCAGATGAGGGGGAGTTGGGCCCAGAGGCGGGGATGCGAAGCTGCCGAGCNGCTCCTGGATCCCCCTCCGCCCTATCCACCGGCATTAGTCCCCTCGCCGGAATGCCCCCCCCCCGGCCCCGCAACCCAGCCAACTGCTCCATCTGAGCCCGCCCCAGACGAGGGGGAGTTGGGCCCAGAGGCGGGGATGCGAAGCTGCCGAGCGGCCACCCCAGAATCCTCTGCCGTCCTTCCCCTCCGGGAATACCCCCCCCCCGATAACCATGGAAATTGGCCGCTCCAGTATTGGCTGTTTTCCGTCTCAGACCTCTATAATTGGAAAACTCATAACCCCTCATTCTCTGACAATCCACAGGCATTGACTTCTCTAATAGAATCCCTTATTTTCTCACACCAGCCCACTTGGGATGACTGTCAACAATTGCTGCAGACTCTTCTCACAACTGAGGAGAGGCAGCGGGTATTGCTGGAGGCCTGGAGAAACATGCCCAGGGACAACGGGCGCCCCATGGCACTACCTAATGAGATAGATGCTGGTTTTCCACTGACGAGACCCAACTGGGACTACAATTCCCCGGCAGGTAGGGAGCACCTGAGGGTCTATAGCCAGGCTCTGGTGGCGGATCTCCGAGGGGCTGCAAGATGCCCCACAAATCTGGCCAAGGTAAGAGAAGTGACTCAGGGATCCACTGAGTCACCGACCAGGTTTTTAGATAGGTTAATGGAGGCATTTAGACGATTTACTCCCTATGACCCCATGTCTGAGGAGCATAGAGCAACTATAGCAATGGCTTTTATTGATCAGTCAGCCTCAGACATCAGAAAGAAGTTGGAGAGACAAGATGGGCTACAAGGATTCTTCCTTCAGGATCTGGTTAGGTAAGCAGACAAAGTATTCAATAAGAGGGAGACAGAAGAAGAAAAAGAGGAGAGAAAAAGAAAGGAACAAGATGAATGAGAGCTAGAGAGAGAGAGGAGACAAGAGAGAAACTTAACTAAGATTTTGACCACGGTAATTAGAGAGGGAAAAGGGAGAGATAAGGCTGAAGAAAAAGACCACAGGGGGAGTAAAGCGGGAACTAGGCCACCTCTAGATAAAGACCAGTGTGCATACTGCAAAGAAAAGGGGCATTGTCTCAGAGAATGCCCCAAAAAGAAGAGGGGAAGGCCCTCCACTCCCGACAAGATCCTAGCTCTCGAGGAGGAAGATTAGCTGAGACGGGGCTCGGACCCCTTCCCCGAGCCTAGGGTAACTCTCAAGGTGGAGGAGAAGCCTGTGCAGTTCTTGGTAAACACTGGAGCCCAACACTTGGTCCTGTTACAGTCAGAAGGGATACTGTCTACAAAAAAGGCTTGGGTACAGGGCACTGCATGGGTACCGGCAGTACCCATGGACTACCAGAAGAACAGAGAATCTCGGCATGGGCCAGGTATCCCACTCATTCCTCATGATCCCTGAATGGCCTTAACCCTTGTTAGGACAGGACTTGCTCACAAAAGTGGGGGCTCAGATCCATTTCCACACCGAAGGTGCCACAGTGACAGATGGGAAGGGGAGGCTGCTACAGGTTCTGACCTTAAAACTGGAGGATGAACACAGGCTGTTTGAAAGGCCCTCCACCTCCCCTGAGGCCACTGATATGCAGGAATGGCTGACTAAAACCCCTCTAGCCTAGGCTGAGGTTTCAGGCATGGGGATGGTGGTCTGGCAGCCCCCAGTGGTAGTGGAAGTCAAGGCCTCCTCTATTCCTGTATCTGTCCGTCAGTACCCGATAAGCAGAGAAGCCAGAGACGGGATCTTCCCTCATATCCAGCAGCTCCTCAAATTAGGAATACTAATAAAGTGCCAGTCAGCCTGGAACACCCCTCTGCTCCCAGTCTGCAAACCCGGAACAGGCGACTACCAGCCTGTGGAGGACCTGAGAGAGGTCAACAAGCAGGTGACCGACCTACACCCCATGGTACCCAACCCCTACAACCTGTTGAGTACACTTCCCCCCAGCTGAAAGTGGTATACTCTTTTGGACTTAAAAGATGCCTTCTTCTGCCTCCAACTTAGTCCCGTCAGCCAGCCTATTTTCACTTTCGAGTGGAAAGACCCCCTTACAGGATTCTCCAGACAGCTAACGTGGACGAGGCTGCCACAAGGATTCAAAAACTCACCAATGATCTTCAACGAAGCCCTCCACCAGGATCTCGTGCATTTCCGTGCCACCAACCCCCAGGTAACTCTGCTCCAATACGTGGATGACTTGCTCCTGGCCGCTGATACCAAAGAAGAGTGCAGAAAGGGGACTAGACCCTACTAACCGAGATCGGATCCTTCAGTTACCACGCCTCTGCCAAGAAGGCTCAGATCTGCCGGCAGCAGGTCAGTTACCTGGGGTACCATATCAAGGACAGGAAGTGATGGCTTTCAGAGGCCAGAAAAGAGACAGTGGCCACAATACCGGCCCCCGAGAACCCTCAGCAAGTCAGGGAATTCCTGGGCACTGCAGGATTCTGCAGACCCTGGATTCCAGTGTTCACGGAAATGGCCGCTCCCTTGTACCCCCTGAAAAAGGACAACACACCCTTCGTCTGGGGAAAGAGCGAGCAAAAGGCTTTTGACAACATTAAGCGAGCCTTGTTGTCAGCTCCTGCCCTGGGACTCCCAGATGTGAACAAGACATTTCATCTTTATGTGGCAGAAAATAATGGCATTGCCAAAGGGGTCCTCACTCAAAAGCTGGGACCATGGAATAGGCCTGTAGCATACCTGTCAAAAAAACTGGACCCTGTAGCTGCTGGCTGGCCAAATTGCTTACGTATAGTGGCGGCCGTGGCAGTTCTGGTAAAAGATGCCGATAAACTGACTTTGGGGCAGAACTTGGTTGTTACTGCGCCCCATGCCTTAGAAAGTGCAATTCAACAACCCTCTGAGAGATGGCTGACCAACGCCAGAGTGACCTACTACCAGACGTTACTCCTGAACTCTGAACAGATCAAGTTCGCACCAGCGACAGGGCTTAATCCTGCCACGCTGCTACCAGACCATGGCCAAGCCGAGGTGGCACACAATTGCCAAGAGGCTCTGGCTGACGTACACGGGACCCACAAAGATCTTTCCGACCAGCTGCTTTGGGATGCTGAGGCGACGTGATATACGGACGGAAGCAGCTTCCTCGAAGAAGGTAAGTGACGGGCTGGTGCCACAGTGGTAGATGGGACTAGTGTGATTTGGGCGGCTGCCCTCCCGCAAGGAACTTCAGCCCAGAAATTCGAGCTAATAACTCTTACAAAGGGTCTCCAACTGTCAGAAGGGAAACGGATTAACATCTACACTGACAGTAGATACGCCTTCGCTACTGCGCATGTGCATGGAGCCATATATCAGCAAAGGGGGCTCCTTACATCAGCTGAAAAAGAAGTTAAAAATAAGGATGAAATACTGGAGTTACTAACCACTCTTATGTTACCCAAGAAGGTCAGTATAATCCATTGCCCTGAGCATCAGAAAAATCAGTCTCCAATAACCAAGGGAAACAACATGGCAGATCAAGTTGCGCGAGAAGTGGCAACAGGGGGCGAGATTTTGGAACTGCTAATCACTCATTCTGCAAACAGCCCCTCCCCACGACCTAAAAAGAAACAGGCTATGACCGCGGAAGAGGCTAAGGAAATGTTAGAGCAAATGCACCATTGGACTTACTTGGGAGCTAAAAAGCTAGTCTCCCTTTTAAACAAGACAGGACATGAAGTGCCGGGGCTTGTCAAATTGGCTGAACAGGTAGTCCAGAATTGCAAGCCTTGCCAAGAGGTAAATGCCAGCAGGAACAAAACGAGACAAGGTAAGCGGCTGCGCAGGGACAGGCTGGGGGCTTATTGGGAAGTGGACTTCACCGAAGTACACCCCACGAGGTATGGCAACAAATATCTATTGGTTTTTATAGATACTTTCTCGGGGTGGGTAGAGGCTTTCTCCACTAAAAACAAAAATGCACTAACGGTGGCCAAGAAGATTTTAGAAGAAATCTTCCCGTGGTTTGGGGCTCCAAAGATGATAGGGTCAGATAATGGGCCAGATTTTACCGCCCAAATAAGCCAGGAAGTAGCTAAGTTTCTGGGGACCAACTGGAAATTACATTGTGCATACAGACCCCAGAGTTCAGGACAGGTAGAAAGGATGAACAGGACTCTAAAAGAGACCCTAACTAAATTGTCCTCAGAGACTAGCGGTACAGACTGAACAGTACTCCTTCCCTTAGCCTTGTTCCGAGTACAGAACACTCCTTCCCATTTTGGTCTCTCTCCTTTCAAAATTCTATACGGGGCTCCTCCCCCTATATTGTCACTCAATGAAGGGTTTGATCCCCTCTGTTTTAATAATGGTGATCTGTATGCCAGGCTTAAAGGACTCAAACTGGTTCAGAGAGAGGTGTGGACCAAGCTCACTGAAGCTTATCAACCCAGCACCCCAGGAGAGGCCTACCCGTTCCAAGTGGGAGACTCGGTTTACGTCTGCTGGCACCGGCAGCAGAACCTAGAGTCTAGGTGGAAGGGACCCTACATTGTCCTTCTCACCACCCCCACTGCCGTCAAAATTGAGGGAATTTCCTCCTGGATCCACGGTTCCCACGTCAAGACCGCTCCAGAACCGTCACCTCAATAGAAGGGACATTGTACTTCTCACCCGTTAAAGCTCAAACTCTGCCGATCTTCGGTTTCACAACCCTCCTCCTGATCCTCCCAACTGTGGGTGCATCAAACCCCCACCAGCCTCAACAACTGACTTGGCAAGTAGTGTCAAAAGTGGGGAGGGTCGTGTGGTCTAATACTCATATTGCCCCACCTACCACCTGGTGGCCCGACCTATACCCAGACCTCTGTCAACTGGCGGTAGGAGCACCTGCCAGCTGGGGCCTTGAAGGACATTCTGACCTCCACGAAGCTCCCCAGATGTCTATCCCTGGCAAGTATAGGCTTGATGACTTCTCCGACTGCCCAGACTGTGGGGGGTGGGGTGGTGATGCACCAATCAAATCAGAAGGAGTGTCCTAAGAACTTATACTCTATATGTATGCCCGGGGCCTCACAGAGAATGAGCCTTAAGCAATTGTGGGGACGTAGATGATTTCTATTGTCAACACTGGGGTTGTGAGACTACAGGTGATGTTTACTGGGGGCCGTCTTCTAGTTGGGACCTTATTACAGTCAAGGCCAATTATATGCATCATCAAGATGTGTATAAATGCAAAACATGGTGCAATCCGCTCCATATTCAGTTTTCTGATAGGGCAAAACAGAGGCAAACTACAGAATGGATCAGGGGTTTTTCATGGGGCCTACGGCTATATAAAAGCCGCTACCATGGCCTCATATTCTCCATTAGATTAAAAATAGACTCTCCACTCCCCCAGTCTATCAGTCCCAACCCAGTTCTAAATCCCCGGGAGCCAGCTCCTACTAAAAAAAGGTAATATAACCGCAACAGGAGCCACAAAAGTTCCACCCCAGGCAGCTCCCTACAACATATCCTCAAGTCAGGACAGGATGCTGACCCTCGTTAACAGTGCTTTCAGGGTCCTAAATGCCACCAACCCAGAAGCTACTAAGTCCTGTTGGCTCTGTTATACAGCTCCCCCACCTTATTATGAAGCCACAGGAATCGTAGGGACAATAAACAGCTCCTCTTCCCCCAGCCATTGTAGATGGCAGCAACAGGGAGTAGTCAGACTCATACTTTCGGCTGTGACAGGCCAAGGACTGTGTATAGGCTCTCTCACTCCTCACCCAGCTCATCTTTGTGAGAGTATTGACAAGACCCCTGACTACACAGGATATCTTATTCCCCACGAAGATGTCTGGTGGGCATGTAAGACAGGACTCACACCCTGCATATCTATGGCAGTCTTTAATAGATCATCTGACTTCTGTGTTCTAGTGCAGCTGGTGCCCCGACTCCTCTATCACTCTGATGAGTCTTTCCTAGAAGCGTACGAGGGTGGTCACCAAGCAAAGAGGGAGCTGGTGACTATCACTCTAGCAGCTCTCTTAGGCCTCGGAGTGGCAGCTGGGGTTGGAACTGGCACAGCTGCCCTTATTCAGCCACCCCAGTATTATGCTAGTTTGCAGCAAGCCATAGACGCGGACCTACAAGTCCTAGAAGATTCTATTACTAAATTAAAAGAATCTCTGACCTCTTTGTCTGAAGTAGTGATGCAAAATCAGAGAGGCCTAGACCTTCTGTTCTTAAAAGAAGGAGGCTTGTGTGCGGCCCTTAGAGAAGAATGCTCTTTTTATGTAGACCACTCTGGGGTCATTACTGACTCCATGAACAAGTTATGAGAAAGACTGGTGAATAGACAGAAAGTGAGGGCGCCCAAGGGTGGTTTGAGTCCTGATTTAACAGGACTCCGTGGTTTGCCACCTTAATATTCACCCTAATGGGGCCACTGATTATTTTACTCCTCCTCCTCACTATAGGGCCTTGTATTCTCAACCATTTAATTGCGTTCATCCAAGACCGGATAAGCGCTGTGCAGGTGCTTGTGTTAAGACAACAATATGCAGCACTTTCTCAGGGGGACCTTGGCCCATGATTTCAGGATTGAAATCCAAACTAAAAGAAGAGGGGAATGAGAGTAAAGGTGAATAAAAATAAAGGTTGAAGTTTCACTAGGGCCTTAGGAAAAACATGCCCTCCTGTTAATCTTAAGACAAACCCTTATCTCAAGAATGTGTAAGAGGCTCATATCTCAGGAATGCAGTCTCTGGGAGGGTTTTCAGGGGGTGTTTACCTCAAAAACCATTCCAGGAAATTATTTTCCAGAAAAACAAGTTAAAAGTAAAATTGCAGCTTGGACAGCCGTTTCAACCTGATAACAAATGAACCTATCCCTGAAAATGTCAAGACTTGAGCACCAATCAGGTCGTTCCGCCCTAGCTGTACCTGTTTGTGGGTTTTGTGCTTAAAAACTGCTCTGTAACAAACGTTCAGAGTTCATTCTTCCCTGGTGGTGATCAAACCCCAGCACGCCGGCCTAATAAATCCTCTTGCTGATTGCATTAAGTCTGAGTCTTGGAGATTCTTTTGGGCAACGGATCCCTGGTAGGAGACCGTGAGGTCTAACATATCCATTAGATCTTCCCAAGCTGCATAGTTTAAAGTTAGGAATTGAGAACAATCATGATCAGGTGTTTCATTTTCCTTCTCAGGAAGGAAAGTAGTAGGATTTAAATTTCCAAAACTTTAAGCTTAGTTACTGGTCCTTCTAACAACAATGACTGGTATTTAAGAAACCTACTGTCTATCATCCAAATATTAACCTTAGAATTTAAGATTCCACTCACATCATGAGAAGTCAGTACAGTCAGGTTTCGTCCATTAATTATTTTTAAAGCTTCAGGTGCTAATAAAGCCGCTGTCCCAATTATTCTCAGGCAGTGAGGCCACCCATGTGAAACTACATCTAATTCTCTGCTTAGATAAGCAATAGGTTGCTGGTGAGGCCCTCAAGATTGTGTCAAAACTCCCAAGGCCATGCCTTTCCTTTCAGTGACAAACAGATTAAATTCTGACCCTGTGGTCAAGCTCAGAGCAGGAGCTTGCAGAAGAGCAGTCCGAAGAACCTTAAAAGCCTTTTGAGTTTCTGGAGACCAAACCAGTTTGTCAGTTTGGGCCTGCTGAGTTTCAGCTATAAGTTTATATAAAGACCTGCCAAGTTCCCCATAACCCGGGATCCAAATGTGACAGTAACCTGTGATTCCCAAAAATCTTCTCAATTGTCTTAAAGTCATAGGTAGGGGATGATTTAGTATAGGCTTAATTCTCTCAGCTCCTATGGCCTTAGTCCTTTCTGATATGATTAGGCCCAGATATCTAACTGATTGTTGACAAAGCTGAGCCTTTTCTCTTGGTGCCTTGTAACCACAACCTGCCAGAAAGTTTAAGAAATCTTCTGAGGCTCATGAACAGCTTCTTGTGTCTCAGCACAGAGCAAAATATCATCTACATATTGTAACACCACCGTTTCAGAGCTATTAAAGTTTTGTGGATCTCGTGACAAACTTTGTCCAAATAAATGAGGACTGTCACGAAATCCCTGGGGGCAAAAGTGTCCAAGTTAACTGAGAAGCTGGTTGCCCAGGGTCTTCAAAGGCAAATAGAAATTGACTTTCCTCCACCAAAGGCACTGAATAGAAGGCATATTTGAAATCAATTACTGAGAAATATTTGGCTCCTTCAGATATTTCAGACAATAGAGTATAAGGATTAGGCACCATGGGGTGTAAAGGAATTGCAGCCTCATTTATTATATGTAAATCTTGAACTAGTCTCCATTTACCATTTGATTTCTTTATACCCAAAATAGGAGTGTTACAAGGACTGTTACAGAGAATTAATAGTCCCTGTTCCTTTAAATTTTCAATGACGGGTTTTAACCCTTCCTTAACCTCAGGTTTCAGAGGATACTGTTTCTTATGTGGAAATAAGTGTGGGTCTTTGAGCTTGACAATTACAGGGATAGCATTTTGTGCTTGTCCCACAGATTTTCCATCAGCCCATACTCAACGGTTTACATTTTGTTCAACTAGAGGGAGAGAAAGGGAGGGCTCCATATTCATAAAAACAGAGGTGTGGACCTTGCTCAGTATATCCCTCCCCAAAAGGGGTGACTGAGATTCTGGCACGATCAGAAACTCATGTGAAAATAGCACAGAATCCCGTTTGCAAGATAAAGAATAACTGAAATAATACCTTTTGCCTCATCCAGACAGTCCCATTATGGAAGCAGATCAGGAAGAAAGTGGGCCAGGGGCTTCAGTAAGCACAGAGTAAGTTGCCCCTGTATCTAAAAGGAAATTGACAGATTGGCCTCCCACAATTATTAATACCTGGGGTTCCTCAGGTGTAATTAGGATGGGAGCTTGTGTGGGGACCCCTGGCCACCTTCAGTCCTGCTTGTCTTGAGAGTCTGACCCCAGAGACCTATGCCTCTGAGGGAAGTCTCTCTTACAGTGTGGTCCTTTGCAGACTGGGCATGGAGCCGGGGGATGCTTAGATGCCTGATGGCAATCTCCCTTGAGGTGCCCCTCCTTTCCACAGTAATAGCAAGCCCATCCCTTTTCACCTGGGTCCCTCTGGGCATTTTTCTCCAGCTGTTTAAGAGCGTTTTTCAGAGCCATTGCGAAGGTCTGCCTTTTCCTTTGTCTTTCTTTGCCTTTCTTTCTTTTCCTCATATTCCCTACTGTAATAGACCATCTGATCCATTTGTAACAGAGTATCTAAAGACATTTGGTCCAAACGCCCATTTTTGTAGCTTATGGCAGATATCTGGAGCTGACTGAGTGGTAAATCTATCTTTTAAGATCACTTTTCCTTCTTCACTTTCAGGATCAGTCTCAGTGAATCTGTGAAGAGCTTCTCTTAGTCTATCTAGGAATTTACCAGGAGCTTCCTTCTCCTCCTGTTCTATGTCTGCCAGTTTGCTATAGTTTAAAGGCTTAGAATGCGTCTGCCTGAGTCCTTCAAGAATACATCTGACAAAATGACTCTGATCCCATCTTCCTTTAGCTGTGTTGTACCCTGTCTGGTTCTATAATTGGGACTGCCAGATTCCCGGTGGGGAGGGCCACTATCTCATCCTCCTGCTTCCCTACTGAT
The DNA here is from genome assembly GCA_006408755.1 of Eudorcas thomsonii. Classification (NCBI taxonomy): domain Eukaryota; kingdom Metazoa; phylum Chordata; class Mammalia; order Artiodactyla; family Bovidae; genus Eudorcas; species Eudorcas thomsonii. The sequence goes on along the minus strand of SJYE01014734.1, from coordinate 158,896 downwards.
TCATTACCAAGCCATTCATCTCCATAGAATATTGTAACATTACAGCAATCCTTAAATCTTTAGCTTCTAAATATTTAAATTATTTCTAAGCCTTAAATTCAGCAAACTCCTTTATCATAAACATTTTTCTCATAAATAGGCTGCAGACAGAAATCTCTCACATGGTCTCAAGCTATAGCCTCTGTACTCACACTGGAACAGTCTTTTGTAAAACTCTTTGGACAAATGCCCATGATTAACTTTATGAATCATTCTTTGAGCGCAGCTGCAGAAGGCTTTATGCTTTCTCATGCTCCTTTCATAAACAGTAAGCATCTTAATAGTCTCTTCAGTCAGCTCAGCTGAGGAAAGGAAAAAACAATTCAGAATCACAAAGCCTAACTCCTTAATTTGGGTCTGTGCCTATGGAACAAAGGGAAAGTGTTTAGGGCCATGGCTCTATTTGGTCAGATATGCCAAACACAGCTCCTGACAACGTTGAGTGTATTTTTGAGACTATTCCACAGGACGTTCAGGTACAATTGGAAATATGTGCATGTATATGAGTTGAGATATTGAGTGTCGAAGAATTGAAGCTTTTCAATTGTGATGTTGGAGAAGACTCTTAAGAGTCCCTTGGACGGTGAGGAGATCCAGCCAGTCTATTCTAAAAGAGATCAGCCCTGGGTGATCTTTGGAAGGAATGATGCTAAAGCTGAAACTCAAGTACTTTGGCCACCTCATGTGATGAGTTGACTCATTGGAAAGACTCTGGTGGTGTCAGGGATTGGGAGCAGGAGGAAAAGGGGACAACAGAGGATGATATGACTGAATGGCATCACCATCTCGATGGAGGTGAGTGGAGTGAACTCAGGGATATGGTGATAGACAGGGAGGCCAGGTGTGCTGCAGTTCATGGGGTGGCAAAGAGTCAGACACGACTGAGCGACTTAACTGTACTGAGAGATAAAAATATACACAATATCGTACATATGCCTATATACATAATCATAAATATACATTTATACATATATATTTATATGTATATATTTACTCTTCCTGATCTTGAATGGTTTATTCATGTTCTTCAGATTTACAGTTTGCTTTCAGTCTTCTGTCTCTTTGGGATTTGTACTAAACCTGTATTAGATACTTTCACATTAATTCCAGTCCTCTGACTCTGATGCTGGGAGGGATTGGGGGCAGGAGGAGAAGGGGATGATAGAAGATGAGATGGCTGAATATCATCATTGACTCACTGTGAATTCCAGGATTTGGTGATGGCCAGGGAGGCCTGGCGTGCTGCGATTCATGGAGTCACAGAGTCGGACATGACTGAATGACTGAAATGAACAGAACTGAACTGATGTTCTGTTGAGTTAGAAGCCCATAGTCAACTTCTTTGAGAGTGTAAGAATCTTTCTAGAGAGTGTAACTTTTTCTGAGGTTGTAGAGAATTGAGTACACTGTGAACCAAGAAATTTGCCAGCCTTATCATTAAGCAAAGGATGCTGCAGGCTTCAAGTCATAAACCATTACATCCATCCATAAGTGTGAAATCCAGGGGAACTCTTGATGAAATCAGCTTGCCCACTATCAAGTCCTTAGTTACTTCACCTGCCACCTGTTTTGCTTGAAGATCTGACTTGAGACAGAAAGAATAGATACTATCCCTAGTTAAGGTGCTTATCAAAGAAATTATTTCAAGGAGCCCAGATTCTTATATCTTCCCACAAGTAGAATATATCTGAATCCATTCATTTAAGATGTCTAATTTTTCTTTCATTAATATTGAGACATTCTCCATACCTGATCATGATACCCAAAGTTCTATAATACCTGGATTTTCCCATCCTACTTCAGAGCAGTCTCTTTGCAGTCCTGGAAAAATTGCTCCTCATGATTAAATCCTTCCTAGAATAAAAAAAAAAAAACAGATGATGAAAACATACTTCTCCAATTATGGACTGTGCATTTTTCCAAGTCAGTAGCACACATCCTAGAATTGTTATAAAAGGTGCAGCATCTCAGTGTTAATCTATGTTTACTATTTCCTACTTAGCATAGTTCTGAAAGTCAAAGGTCAGCTATTATCTACTAAAACATGAGGAGATTCATAGAGTCATAGATTGGTGACATCATTTTATGAAGACATAATCATATATGTTTAATTTGAGAAAACTATCATTTTAGAAACAAGGACAAATTAGTGAAGTGAAGGCATACAAGTGTAGAGTCAGAATTTATTCTGGATAGCTCTGCATTTATGTTTTCTTTTCTTTTTCTTTTTCCTTTTTTTTTGTTTGCATTTGCATTTGCTTTGTCTATGCATACTAAAGCCACCCTGGTACACATTTTAATTGACACATAGTGATGTTTTTCATATTGTTCATGTGGTTCTCAAAGCAAAATTATTGAAGTGGTTTGTCATTCCCTTCTCCGGTGGACCACGTTCTGTCAGACCTATCCACCATGAACTGCTCATCTTGGGTTACTCCACAGGCATGGGTTGGTTTCATTGAGTTAGACAAGGATGTGGTCCTAGTGTGATTAGATTGACTAGTTCTCTATAAGTATGCTTTCAGTGTGTCTGCCCTCTGATACCCTCTTGCAGCACCTAACATCTTACTTGGGTTTCTCTTACCTTGGGTGTGGGGTATCTCATCACAGCTGCTCCAGGAAAGCACAGTGGCTACTTCTTACTTGGATGAGGGTATCTCTTTAACATTGCCCTTCATGACCTTCAACATGGGATAGCTCCTCTAGGCCCTCGTATGCCCATACAACCATCACTCCACGGGTTGCTCCTCCTGGCCACCGCCCCTGACCTCCATTGCAGGGTGGCTCCTCAGGGCCACCACCCCTGGCCTCGGGTGCAAGGTGGCTTCTCCTGCCTGCCCCTCACCTCAGATGCAGAATAGCTCCTCTCAGCCAAAGCCCTTGACCTCCGACATGAGGTATCTCCTTCCAGCTGCCACTGACATCGGACACACTGTAGCTCCTCTCAGCCGCCACCCCTGATCTCAGACATGGGGTAACTCCTCTAGGCTGTTCCTGCACTGTCACAGCTTGGCACTCTCAGCTGCTGCCCCTGACCCTGGACATAGGGTAACTCCTCTAGGCTGTGCTTAGTCTGCTGGGTCGCAGCCATACATGAACATCACCAGATGGTCAACACCGAAATCAGATTGATTATATTCTTTGAAGCCAAAGATGGAGAGGCTCTATACAGTCAACAAAAATAAGACCAGGAGGAGCAGATTGTGGCTCAGATGATGAATTTCTTATGACCAAATTCAGACTCAAATTGAAGAAAGGAGGGAAACAGCTAGACCAATCTGGTATGACCTAAGTCAAATCCCTTATATTTATACAGAGGAAGTGAGAAATAGATTTAAGGGCCTAGATCTGATAGATAGAATTCCTGAAGAATTATGGAATGAGGTTCGTGACATTGTAGAGGAGACAGGGATCAAGACCAATCCCATGGAGAAGAAATGCAAAGAAAGCTAAATGGCTGTTTGGGGACACCTTACAAATAGCTGTGAAAAGAAGAGAGACAAAAAGTAAAAAAGAAAAGGAAAGATTAAGCATCTGAATGCAGAGTTCCACGGAATAACAAGAAGTGATAAGAAAGCCTTCTTCAGCGACCAATGCAAATAAATAGAGGAAAAGAACAGAAAGGGAAAGACTAGAAATCTCATTAAAAAAATTAGAGCTACCAAGGGAGCATTTCATGCAAAGATGGGCTCGATAAAGGAAAGAAATGGTATAGACCTAACAGAAGCAGAAGATATTAAGAAGAGGTGGCAAGAATACACAGAAGAACTGCACAAAAAAAGATTTTCACGATCTAGATAATTATGATGGTGTGATCACTAATCTTGAGCCAGACATCTTTGAATGTGAAGTCAAGTGGGCCTTGGAACGCATCATTAATGGAGGTGAAGGAATTCCACTTGAGCTCTTTCAAATCCTGAAAGATGGTGTGAAAGTGCTATACTCAATATGGCAGCAAAGTTAGAAAACTCAGCAGTGGCCTCAGGATGGGAAAAGGTCAGTTTTCATTCTAAATCCAAAGAAAGGAAATGCCAAAGAATGCTCAGACTACCACACATTTGCACTCATCTCAGATGCTAGTAAAGTAATGCTCAAAATTCTCCAAGCCAGGCTTCAGTAATACGTGAACCGTGAACTTCCTGATGTTCAAGCTGGTTTGAGAAAAGGCAAAGGAACCAGAGATCAAATTGCCAACATCCTGTGGATCATAGAAAAAGTAAGAGAGTTCCAGAAAAACATCAATTTCTGCTTATTGACTATGCCAAAGTCTTTGACTCTGTGGATGACAATAAATTGTGGAAAATTCCGAAAGAGATGGGAATACTAGACCAGCTGACCTGCCCCTTGAGAAATTTTTATGCAGGTCAGGAGGAAACAGTTGGAACTGGACAAGGAAAAACAGACTGGTTCCAAATAGAAAAAGGAGTACATCAAGTCTGTATATTGTCACCTTGCTTATTTAACTTATATGCAGAGTACATCATAAGAAATGCTGGATTGGAAGAAACACAAGCTGAAATCAACATTGCTGGGAGAAATATCAATAACCTCAGATATGCAGATGACACCACCCTAATGGCAGAAAGTGAAGAGAAACTAAAAAGCCTCTTGATGAAAGTGAAAGTAGAGAGTGAAAATGTTGGCCTAAAGCTCAACATTCAAAAAACCAAGATAATGACATCTGGTCCATCCCTTTATTGGAAATAGATGGGGAAACAGTGGAAACAGTATTAAACTTTATTTTTTGGGACTCCAAAATCACTGCAGATGGTGACTGCAGCTATTCAATTAAAAGACACTTACTCCTTGGAAGAAAAGTTATGACCAACCTAGATAGTATATTCAAAAGCAGAGACATTACTTTGCTGTCTAAGGTCCGTCTAGTCAAAGCTATGGTTTTTCCAGTACTCATGTATGGATGTGAGAGTTGGACTGTGAAGAAGGCTGAGCACGAAAGAACTGATGCTTTTGAAGTGTGGTGTTGGAGAAGATTCTTGAGAGTCCCTTGGACTGCAAGGAGATCCTACCAGTCCATTCTGAAGGAGATCAGCCCTGGAATTTCCTTGGAAGGAATGATGCTAAAACTAAACTCCAGTACTTTGGCCATCTCATGCGAATAGTTGACTCATTGGAAAAGACTCTGATTTGGGGGTGGGGGGTGGGGGCAGGAGGAAAATGGGACAACAGAGGATGAGATGGCTGGATGGCATCACTGAAATGATGGACGTGAGCCTGAGTGAACTCCGGGAGTTGGTGATGGACAAGGATGCCTGGGATGCTGTGATTCATGGGGTCAGAAATTCGGAAACAACTGTGTGCCTGATGTTAAGTCAGTGAGTGAACTGATTTTTTGCTGGGCATGTCATTGGTAATACATGAAAGGAAAACGTGTACTCTCTCTCGATCCCGGAGAGAGAGAACCCATTCAAATTGTATTTCATGTGTTAAGTCAGTACACTCCTGTCTGACACTCTGTATCACACAGACTGTCACCTTCTTGTATTCGCCATCAAAGGTATTCTCAAATTGAAGAAATTGGTATGGCTTGCTATGCTCAGTTACAGGAGATCTTTCCAATTCATGGATCGAGCTTGCATCTCTTATGACTTCTGCATTAGAAGGCAGATTCCTTAGTACTAGTGCTACCTGGGCAACAATAAATATGTATATAATATATGTATATATATGTATATACATATATGTATATATATGTAATACATATATTACATATATATATGTAAACTCATATACATGTATATATCAACATTTTAGGCATACGATTTTTCTGTCTATAGGTTGCAGTACATATTTTTCAGAAAGTGTAATACCGGAAGGTATGTACTTTTGAAGGATCTGATGATTTGCATCTAATTTACTTTGTGAATTACACTTTGAAATATTGGTTCTTTAGGAATATCATGTTTAATTTTCCATACATTGACAAATTTGCAAAGATGTAACCTATTTTTAACTTTTAGCTCCACTTGTGGTTTTCAGAGAATATACTTGGTACAAATTAAAATACTAAGACTTGTGTTCTGCCTTAATGTAAAGACTATTTTTGAGAATATTCCAGAGAAAATTCACATACATTTAGATACATGTATCTTCTTGTATACATGAGTAGAGATAAATATATACACAGTATATGTATGTATGCCTATTTGAACATGTCAATGTAGGTACATAATCGTGTATGTATGAATATTACCTTTCCTTGATCTTGAACTTTTTCAGGTCATGTTCTTCAAATTTATATTTTGTTTTCCATCTCCTATTTCTTTAGGATTTTTACTAAACCTATACTAGGGCTTTACGTGGTCACGCCGAAGTAACACCCGGCCGGGAATCAGGCCGCAGCCTTCCCCGCTCCCGCTGCCTCCCGCCACTGCTAGACTATGGACTCCTGCAAAGTGAGTGAGCTTCAAGCCTTCATGAAAATGTGTAAGCTGGACCCCAGCATTCTGCACATCAAGGAAATGCACTTCCTGAGGGAGTGGGTGGAGAGCATGGGGGATAAAATACCACCCGGTGCTCATAAAACTAAATTAGAAGAAAATACCAAGGAAGAAAAAACAGATAGTAAGAAGGCGGAGGAAAACATAAAGACAGCTGAACCATCAAGTGAGGAAAGTGATCTAGAAATTGACAATGAAGGTGTGATTGAACCAGACACTGATGCACCTCAAGAAATGGGAGATGAAAATGTAGAGATAACTGAGGAGATGATGGATCAGGCAAATGATTAAAAAAAAAAGTGGCTGCCATTGATGCCCTAAATGATGGTGAACTACAGAAAGCCATTGACTTGTTCACATATGCCATCAAGCTAAATCCTCATTTGGCTATTCTGTATGCCAAGAGAGCCAGTGTCTTCATCAAATTACAGAAGCCAAATGCTGCCATCTGAGGCTGTGACAGAGCTATTGACACAAATCCTGATTCAGCTCAGCCATACAAGTGGTGAGGGAAAGTGCACAGACTTCTGGGCCATTGGGAAGAATCTGCCCATGATCTTGCCCTTGCCTGTGAGCTGGATTATGATGAAGACTCTAGTGCAATGCTGAAGGAAGTTCAACCAAGGGCCCAGAAAATTGCTGAATATCGGAGGAAGTATGAGTGAAAACGTGAAGAGTGTGAGATCAAAGAAAGAATTGAAAGGGTTAAGAAAGCTCAGGAAGAACAAGAGAGAGCCCAGAGGGAGGAAGAAGCCAGAAGACAATCAGGAGCTCAGTATGGCTCTTTTCCAGGTGGCTTTCCTGGGGGAATGCCTGGTAATTTTCCTGGAGGAATGCCTGGAATGGGAGGGGGAATGCTGAGAATGCCAGGAATGCCTGGCCTCAATGAAATTCTTAGTGATCGAGAGGTCCTTGCAGCCATGCAGGATCCAGAAGTTACGGTGGCCTTCCAGGATGTGGCCCAGAACCCGGCAAATATGTCATATCCGAGCAACCTAAAGGTCATGAAACTCATCAGTAAATTGTCGGCCAAATTTGGAGGTCAAGCATAAAGCCCTTCTGACATAAAGCCCTGCTGGAGGAAAAGCAACTTAGATCACCTAATGGATGTTGCAATAATACAAACCAGTGTACCTCTGACCTTCTCATGAAGAAACCTGGGGTGCTTTGAAGATAATCCCTACCCCTTTGCCCCAAATGGAGCTGAAAACATTTTACAGCGATTTTCCATTAGGGTATTCATTCAGATTCATTCTTACTAGAAATTTAAAACTTTAAGCAATTTTTAAACCTTAAAAATATTTTTAAAAAGTGTATTAACCCCTACATTTTTCTTTACTAATGATTTTGATTTTTTCCTTTGAATTAATTAGGCAAGTAAGATACATTAATGTGGAAGATTTATTGTTCCAAGTTTCAGTGAAATAAAGATTTGTTAGTGGGAGACAAATACAACATTTAAATAGATGAAGTTTGAATTGGAAAAAAATAAAAATAAACCTATACTAGGTATTTTCACATTACTTTAGATCCTCTGTATGCCCTGTTGAGGTAGAAGCACATAGGCACCTTCTGTGAGAGTATAAGAATCTTTTTACAGATAGTAACATTTTCTGAGTTTGTATAGAATGGAGCACATTGTGAATCCAGAAATTTACCAGCCACATCAGTAAACAAATGATGCTACAGTCATCAGGTCATTAGCCATTGTATTCATCCATAAATGAGAAATCTGGAGGAACTCCTGGTGTAATCACGTTGCCCACAATCAAATCCTTAGTTACTACAGCTGCCAAGAGTGTTGCCTGAACTGACTTGAGACAGAAAGAATAGATACTAGCCCTAGTTAAGGTGCTTATAAAAGGAATTATTTCAAGGAGCACAGATTCTTGCATCTTTCCACAATTAGAAATTATCTCAACTTACTCATATGAGTATCCAGTTTTTATTTTGTTAACCATAATATTTTGACATTCCTCATGCTTGATCTTTGTACCAAAACTTCTGTAAAACCTGGATCCTGCTATCCTTCTTCAGAGAAGTGTTTGTTGTTGTTGTTGTTGTTTTTTAAACAATGCTTGAGAGGTTGCTCCTCATGATTAAATCCATCTTAGAATGAAAGGCCTGAAGAAGAAAACATAATTATCCACTACTGGGCTGTGCATTTTTTCCAGTCAGTAGCACACATTCTAGAATTGAAATATAAGGGATTCTTGTGCAGCACCTCAATTTTAATCTATGTTTACTAATTCCTATTTAGCATAGTTCGGAAAGTCAAAGGTCTGTTATTACTTATTAAAACTTGAGGGGATTCATAGTTTCTTAAATTGGTGACATCCATTTATGAAAACATATAATCATACATGTTTACTTTACTTTAAGACAGCCCTTATTTACTTTTAGAAACCGAGGGGAATTAGTGAAGTGAAGGGAGACAATTGTAGAATTTAAATGCATTCTGGATAACTTAGCTCTGAATTTAACTGTATCTTTTTGTTGTTGTTATTTTTGTTTGTTTTTGCTTTCTGCTTGTTGCTTGCATAAGTCAGCCAAGGACTGATTTTCTTTCTCACTTGAAGCAAAGTGATTAAAATTTGTAGCAGACTTAATTTGGAATATTGTGTTAGAGTCTGCTGCCCAGCAAAATAAATCCGTTATTAGAAAATATAGCTGAGACTCCCTTTGGGGCATTGCTCCCATCTCTCTCTTGGGCCTCCTCTCCTACCTCACAACTCACTCCACTAGAACACTCCATAGCACAAGCTATCTACTACATACTTGGTATGTTACATACATCAGTACAATTTGTTCAGTTCATTCTGTTCTCTCTTTCCCACACTGTGTCCTCAAGTCTGTTTTTTATGACTGCATCTCTTCCTAACTTCCAAATGGGATTTCAGCAATTTTTTTTTAGATTCCACTTATGCATTGATATGAAATATTGCTGTGTCTTTTAATTACTTCACTGTGTAACAGGTTCTAGATTCATCTGGACCTCTACAAATAGCCCAACTTTGTTCCTTTTTATGGGTGAGTAATTTTCTATCTTATAAATGTACCGTAGCTTCTTTATCCATTCTTGAGGGACACTGAGGTTACTTCCCTTTATTGGCTCCTCTAAATGGTGTTGCAATGGTTACTGGTATACATAACTATTTTGCATTAAGGTTTCCTTTGAGTATAAGTGAAGTACTGGGATTGATGGGTTAAATCATAATTTGATTCCTTGTTATCTAAAATTCTATATTGTTTATCATTGTGGCAGTATTCATTTATGTTTCTAACAGCAGTGCAGGAGTGCAGGAAGATTCTCTTTTCTCTGCACCATTTCCTTCATATATTGTTATGTGATCGTATATGTTTAATTTTTTATTTGGTTGCCACAAACCTCAGTTGCTGCTTGTGGAATTTAATTCCATGACTGAAGATCAAACCTAGGATCCCTATACTGTGGTATGTTGTCAGCCACTGGACCAGCAGGGCAGTCCCTTGTTGTAGATTCCTTTTTAATGTTGACCTTTTGGAATGGTGCAAGAAGATAGGTCACTGTAGTTTTGATTTGTGTGCCTTTGTTAAATTGAGGTAGTTTTTGCTATGTTCAGTTCTTGGAGAGTTTCTATCACAAACACTTGTGGAAGCATATCAAAGTTTTTTGACAGTTTTTGAAAATCTAGATGCAAATTTCATAATATGAAATATTAAATTCTTATTCACATATACAAATCTGGGGACAGTTCTTCCAATTTGAAATACAGAATTGTCACACATGAAAGTATGCATCCAAAATTGTGGAATTTTTTTTAACGTTAGAATTATGAAAATCTGGATGCAGATTCTTGGACAGGAAATACAAAAATGTCTTTTTCACGTATCAAACCATGGTCACAGGTTTTCTCACATGAAATATGGACTTTTTTTTCATATTTCTCATTTGAAAATCTTTGTGCTATCTTTCCTTATTTAAATACTGTATACTATTAAACATTTAAAAGACTTTCATTAATTTTCCTCCCAGAAATATTGAATTTGCCCTCAGATATTCATGCTTGAGCTATAAAATTTCTACATTTCCATCAAGAAAGTTTGAATGAAGTTCTTTTGTTATGAGACTTGGAATTCAGTGTAGTTCACATTTGAAATCTTGGGAGAAGTGTTCTCATACGAAACATAAAATCTCAGTTAATCACATATGACATTTGTTCAGATTTGTATACATGATATAGAGGATTTTCAGTGATTCAGAAATAAAGATCTGAGCTAAACAGCCAAACACTGAACAGCTATATTTCATTTGTTTCCTAAATAACATATAGAGTTCTCTGCATTTCTTTGATGAAAGACTGGGTGAATATTTCCCTATATGAAATAGTGAATTAATATATTTTTACATGTAAAGTCAAAACCCTTATGATTATAGTGTGAAGTGATAAATAGATTCAGGGGATTCTAGCTAACAGACAGAATCCCTGTAGAGCTATAAGTGGAGGTTTGTGACATTGTACAGGAAGCAGTGATCAAGGCCATCCCCATGAAAAAGGAAATGCAAAATGGCAGAGTGAGGAGGCCTTACAAAGAGCTGAGCAGATCAAAGAAGCTAAATGAAGAGGGCAAAAGGAAAGCTATACACATTTGAATGTGGAGACCTAAATAATAATAAGAAGAAATAAAACCCTCCTCGGTTATCTTTGCAAAAAAAAAAAAATAGAGGAAATAAATAGAATGGGAAAGCCTACAGATCTCTTCAAGAAAATCATGGAAACCAAGGGGAAATTTCATGCAAAGAAGGACACAGTAAAAGAGGTAAATGGTACAGATGTAACAGAAGCGGAAGCTAACATCTGGCATTTTGTGGTGGTGGCAGCTGCTCCAGACCTGGCTGCAGGCCTTGAAAAGATACTTCCAAATGTAATAAATTAATGTGGTCTCTGTCCTCAATGAGCTTTACAATCTTAAAGCCTCATCCTATGCTACTGTACAAAGTACAGTGCCAGAGCTTAGAAAGTCAGGAGATATTAACTTAGGAAAGGGTGTGTGACACTTGAAGGAGATGAACTCTGTCAGACATGTTTCTAAGATGTAGCATAATTACAAGGGCTTAAACCAGGACTCACTTATGTGCATGTTGAATGTTCTCTTAGGCATATTCCAAATGAGAGATGATATAACCTCATATCTGGGATTTCACTTTCTTGGTGAGTACTTCTCCACTTATTAAAAAATAAAAGCAAATAGCACTAGCTTGGAAATCACATCTTTGTATGAGGACTTTTTTACGAATTTCCAAACTCTACCAATTGTGCTAGGTAATTTCCTGTAGTGCTAAATATGGCCAACATTACAATATCTCCTCCTGCCATACCAGGGACATTACAGTAAGTGTAAAGACAGATAACATACAAAAGCACATTTACAACTCCTGATTCTTTGCTAATTTTCTTTTCAGTTGATCCTCACACATAGGAGGATAATTATGTTATAATTATGTTACTGTTAATTTCCCCTTTCCTATTTGCTTGCATTTGCCTTACATACTGAGGTGTTCCTAAATGGCACAATGGACTAGTTACAACATATTTTCATACATAAGCATTACACTATTAATAGAATCATCTTTTTTGCCATTGCACACAGAACATCCTCTAGGATAGAAGGAATCCTGTCCCTTTACTGCTACCCTTGGTAANATCCTGTCCCTTTACTGCTACCCTTGGTAAATTAAAAAAAAAAAAAAAAGAATTTCAACCATCTTATTCAATTAAATTGAAGTAAAATTAGGTGTTAACTGAAGAGGAAAACAAAATAAAAAATCAAAAAAATATGGAGACTAAATCACACACATCTAATAACTAACAGATCACAAAAGAAATCAAACTTAAACAAATCAAAATAAAAGCATGATAAAAGCTTTGGATTCAGTAACTAGTAGTGTTAAGAAGGAGATGCATAGCATATAAACCTGCCTCAAGGAAGAAGAGGGACATCAAAGAAGCAGCCTACATCTACATCTAAAGCAAACGCAAAAAGCAGAGAAAAAAAAAAGTTAGTACAATGAAATAATCATAAAAATCAGAGAAGAAATAAGTGAAAAAGAAACAAAGGTGGGTATAGCAAAACTCAATAAAACAAATATCTGATTCTTAAAAACATAAATAAAAAACAAAGCATTAGCCAGGGTGGTCAAGAGGGAAAAAAAAAAGCAGGTGGGGGGAGGGGTGTGGTGGAGAAGAATCAAAATAATAAAATTAGAAATGAAAATGGAGAAATCATTACAGACAACAAAGAAATACAAAAGCTCATACTAGATTACTGTGAGCAATTATATGTCACTAAAATGGACAACGTTGAAGAAACAGGAAAAAATATACTTTAGAATAACAGTTCCTAATGGAATGAGCAAGAAGTAGAAAATCTCGAAATGCATCAGAATCATGGAAATTAAAGCTCAAGTAAACAAACCTTTAATAATCAAAAGACCACAACCAGATGGTTTCAGAGATGAATCCTGTTTTCTTTCTTTATTTCATTTTATAATTTACCAAAAAAATAGTTTTTTTTAAGAAAAAACCCTTACTCAACTGAAACCTTCAGTAAAATTGAAGAGAATGGTAAGCTCCCCAACTCAATATATGAGGCCACCATCACCCTAACACAGAAGCCAGACAAAGATGCAACAAAGAAAGCAAACTATAGGCCAATATTACTAAATATATTTGTAAATATAGATGCAGAAATTTTCCTGCAATTTCAAGGAAATTAAATCCAACAACATATTGTAAAAGTCATACATCATTACCTTATAAGCACGTTGGCTTCATCCCAGGGATGCAAGAATTATTTAATATTTAAAAAGCAATCAATCAGTATGATGAACAATATTAAACTGAAAGATTAAAAACATGATTATCTTGATAGGTGCAGAGAAAGTCTTTAACAATGTTCAGCATGTTCTTATGATAACTCTTCAGAAGGCAGGTATAAAAGGAACATAACTAAACACAGTAAAAGCCACATATGAGAAAACCACAACAAAGAGTATCTTCAATGGTGAAAACATTAAGCATTTCCTCTAAAATCAGAACTAAGACAAGGCTGCCCATTCTCACAACTATTTAACATTGACTTCGAAGCAGTCAGAGAAGAAAATGTAATAAAAAGAAACCCACGCTGGTTAAAAAAAAGAAGAAAAAGAAGAAAGGAGACCCTCACTGTTTGCCAATAACATGATCTTCTACATAGAAAGCCCTAAATACATCATGAGAATATTACTAAAGTTAATTGATGAATATGATAATTTTGTGAGTTGTAAATTATAACACAGAAGCCCTTGTATTGCTATACATGAACAATAAGTAAACAGAAAGATAAATTAAACCAAAAATCCTGTTCACAATTGTAGTGAAAAGAATAGAATACTTAGGGGTTGATTTGAATAAAAAAGATAAATATATGTATATAGAGAAAACTATAAAACACTGATGACAGAAATTAAAGATGAGATAAACAGATGGGAAATTATACCAGGTTGAAGACTTGAAGAAATAATATATTGAAGATGAGTATATGAAGTATACAAAGCAGTCTGTGGGTTCAAGGCAACTCTTATCAAGATACTATTGGTATCCTTCAGAGCACTAGAACAAATATTTTTACATATATATATATACTTTCACAGTAAGCATAGAAACACAAGGAAACCTCTAATAGCAAAAGCAATCTTGAGAAAGAAGAACAGAAACGTCAGAGCCAACCTGCCTGACTTCAGAATATACTACAAAACTAAATGCACACACCTATGGACATCTTGACTTTGACAAAAGAGGCAATATATGATGGAGAAAAGACAATCTCATTAGCAAGTGATTCTGGGGAAAAATAGTCAACCAGCTGTAAAAAAATGAAACCACAACCCTTTCTAACACATATGCAAAACTAAATTCAAAATGGATTAAATGTTTTCCAGACAGGCATTCTGCTTTCTTGCATTTCCTTTTCTTAGGGGTGGTATTTATTTTTGTCCAATGTACAGTGTCATGAACTTCCATCCATAGTTCATCAGGCATGCTGCTTATCTAATCTAGTCCCTTAAATCTTGGCTTGGGTATCAGGACTGCACAGAATGGCTTCAGTTGATCCTCTCACTGCTGTTGGCCACACAGTATTAGGGTGACAGGATAGGCTGGGTTTTCTCACCTGGAGAATGGAAGGAAATAGAATAACTTAGAAAAACCTTCTGTACAGTAAATGGCAGACATCAATTTTTGTTGCACTGGTGAGTTATGGTACTTAGCACTATGCTGTCCCTTTGTATCTGCATAACTGGTGATATTTCATCTGTAAATTTCTCTCCATAGAGAGAATGAGAGAATTCCATTTTTAAATATGGAATTTTCTAAATGTCACATACTGACATGTAGGCAAATTTTTGCTGTAAGAAAAATATAAGTCAATATTTCACATATGAATACATGCATGTTATTTTCCTCTCAGAAATATGAAATTTTCCATATTTCACCTGGGAAAATGACAGCAAGATCTTTCCAAAACACAATTGGAATTCTCTATATTTTATAGAAAAATCTGTGTGCATGTTTTACCACTTGAAATTAAGATTTTGTTGTTGTTGTTGTTTTACACATGTGAAAAACTAGGTGCTCTCTTTTCTCCATCTGTTGTGGAATTTTGCTTGTTTCCCTTATGAACACCTGACTATTGATTTTAGCACAGAAAATATGGAATTTTTATTTTTTCACATATGTAATTTGGGGCAATATTTTCCTCTGTAAAACATAGAATACTTTATATTTCACACATGAAAATCTCAACAGAGGTTTTCTATCAAATATCAAATTTTCTATGTATGATTCAGGAAAATGTGGATCATGATTTTCCTACATGAAATATTCACTTTTCCCTATTTCAAAAATGAAAATCTCAGCGTACATTTTGCTACAAGAAATGTGGATTTCTCTATTTTTGGCCTTTTATACTCTAGGCACTCCAGGATAGATCACATGCTGGACCATAAACTTAGACTGGAAAATTGAAACAAAAAACTGAAATCATTCCAAGTATCATTTCTGACCACAGTGCAGTAAGATTAAATATAATTTCAGAGAAACAACAACAACTCTAAAATCACATTTGTAGGCTGAACAACAAACTTCTGTATAACCAATAAATCACAGGAGAATTTACAAACAAATCAACATATGCATAGAAATAAATGAAAATAAAAACACAATAACCAAAAACCTATGGAATACTGTAAAAACAGTGCTAAGCAAAAGAACATAGCCATACAGGCTTACCTCAAGAAACAAGAAATAAGTTAAATAAATCAATTAATTTTACACATAAAGCAACTAGAAAAGGAAGAAATTAAGAACTCCAGGGTAAGTAAAATGAAATAAATTGTAAAATTCAAGATAAAAATAAATTCAAAAGAAATAAATAGATCTTAGCAAAAAATTTAACAAAGCTAAAAGCTTGCTCTTTGAGCAGACAAATTTTTTGAAAAAATCATTAGCCAGAGTCATCAAGAAACAAAGAGAAATGAATAAAATCAAGGAAATCAGAAAGGAAAATGGAGGAATCCCAACAGACAACACAGAAATACAAAGGATGATAAGACTATTATCAGCAACTATATGCCAATAAAATGGACAACTTGTAAGAAATGGACAAATTTGTAGAATTGTATAAATTTCCAAAACTGAAGCAAAAGGAAATAGAAAATCTTAACAAACATGTCACAGCCATGGAAAGTGAAACTGTAATCAGAAATCTTTCAGTAAACAAAAGCCCAGGACAAGACTGCTTCACAGCTGAATTCTACTAAAAATTTTGAGAAGAGCTAACACCTATTCTACTCAAACACGTCCAGAAAATTTCAGAGAAAGAGAAACTTCTAAACTGATTCTATGATGCCAAACTCACCCTAACAGCAAAACCAGACGAAGATGACGAAGAAAGAAATAAAGAAAACTACAGGCCAATATCAATGATGAACATAGATGCAGAAATCCTTAACAAAATCCTAGCAAAGAGAATCCAACATCTTAATAAAAAAGAGCATACCTCATGGCCAAGCCAAGTGGGCTTTGTCTCAGGGATTCAAGAATTCTTTAATGTTCACAAGTCAATCAATGTAATACACCACATTAACAAATTGAAAGATAGAAACAATATGATTATCTCATTAGATGCAGAGAAGGCCTTTGACAAAATTCAACATTAATTTATGATAAAACCCCTCCAGAAAGGAGGAATAGAAGGAACTTACCTCAACATAATAAAATCTATTATGACAAACCAATAGCAAAGATGACTCTCAATGGTCCCTCAAAAATTGAAAGCATTCCCTGTAAAGTCAAGAACAAGATAAGAGTGCCCATTCTCACCACTAATATTTAACATAGTTTGGGAAGTTTTAGCCATTGCAATCAGAGAAGAAAAATCATAAGGAGTTCAGATTGGAAAAGTAGAATTAGAACTCTCACTCTTTGCCCACATCATGATCCTCTCCACAGAAAACCCTAAAGACTTCACCCAAAAATATCTAGAGCCAAGCAGTGAAGATAACAAAGTTTTAGGATATAAAATTAACACCCAGAGTTCCTTACATACCTATACACTAACGAGTAGAACACAGAAAGATAATAAGGAAACATTCTCATTCACCACTGTAATGAAAAGAATAAAATACTTAGGAATAAATCTACTCAAGGAAACAAAAGACCTATATATAGAAAACCATAAAACACTAATGAAAACAATCAAAGAGGACATAAAGGGATGAAGAAATATACCATGTTCTGCCGGAGTCCAGCTCCAGTAGCCAGAGATTCAACAGAAAGGGGTGAGCAGTGTCGGCGAGAAACTGAGTCAGCCTCTCATTTTCCTTGCTGCCCGTTTATTTCAAGCTTATGATTATCTTTTATACTTTTACAAAAGCATTAGGCCAGAGGCTTGATATTTTTAGTTCCCATTAACCCAGATTTCTTTTTATCCAAAAATCACCATTGCCCCTCCAAAGGAGTTCCTTCCTCAGTGTTTCTTTTATCTACTTTTTCTCATGTGTCCTTATGAATACATTGTTACTCATGCTAATGTTTGGGCTGCATACCACATTCCTCAGTTTATTTCTTATCTTTCTAAGTCCTGTTTGCCTGTAGTATCCTAATCTCACTATTTCTTAGAAAGGGCGTCTATTTAATAATATCTCTAAAGTCTCTAATTTCTCTAGGCTATAGTAGAATATGCTAACATTACAGCATCTTTACATCTTTAGCTTCTATTTTAATTATTCCTAAGCAATAAATTCAACAAACTCCTTTGCCATAAATACCTTTCTCCCAAGTGGGCTTCAGATAGCAATCCCTCCCATATCCTCAAGCTATGGTCTGTTTGCTTACCCTAAAACAATCTTTTGTAAAAGTCCTTGAACAAATGACAGTGATTAACTTTATGAATTATTCCTTGAGCACAGCTGCAGAAAGCCTTCTCATGTCCTTGGAAGAACAGTGAGTACTTTAATATTCTCTTCAGTGAACTCAGCCGAGAAAAGGAAAGATCAAGCCAGAATCACAAAGCCTAACTCCTTCATTCTGGGTCTGTGCCTATGGAACAAAGGGAGGGGGTTTGGAGCTGTGCCTCCATTATGTCAGTAATACCTAATGTGGCTCGCCGGCAATGTTCACAGTTGCAAGCATCAATATAGTGAAAATTAGTATGCAACCTAAAGCAATCTATAGACTCAATGCAATCCCTATCAAGCTACCAACAGTATTTTTCACAGTACTATAACAAATAATTTCACAATTTATATGGAAATAGCAAAACCCTCCAATAACCAAAGCAATGTTGAGAAAGAAGAATAAACCTGGAGGAATTAACCTACTTGACTTCAAGCTACACTACAAAGCTCTAATCATCAAGACAGTATGGTATTGGCACAAAAACAAATATAGATCCATGGAACAAAATAGAATGCCCAGGGATAAAGCCACATATCTAGCGACAACCTCTCGTTGGTGAAGGAGGCAAGTATATACAAGGGAAAGAAATGGCAAACTGTAATATGTGATGCTGATAAAACTGGTAAACCACGTGTAAAAGAATGAACCTAGCAATGAGGTATCATCTTATGCCAGTCAGAATGGATACTATCAAAATTCTACAAGAAAATAAATTCTGGAGATGGTGCGGAGAAAAGGGAATCCTCTTACACTGTTAGTGGGATTATGAACTAGAGCAGGCAGTATGGAGAACAGTGTGGAGCTTAGTTTTAAAACTGGAAACAGAGCAGCCATCTGACCTAGCAATCCCACTACTGAGAACAGACACCAAGGAAAACAGAATTGAAACACATGTACCCCAGCGTTCGTCACAGCACTCTTTATAATAGCCTGGACATGGGTGCAACCAAGATGTCCACTGGTAGACATGTTTATAAGAAATATTTGGGATGTATACACAATGAAATATTACTCAGCTAGTAAAAATAATTCATTTGAATCACTTCTAATAAGGGTAGAATAAACTGGAGCCTTATTATACAGACAGAAGCAAGTAAGAATGAAAAACACCAGTACAGTATACTAATGCATATATATGGAATTTAAAAAATGGTAACAATGACCCTATATGTGAGACAATAATATAGACACAAATGTACCAGAACAGTCTTTTGGACTCTGTAAGAGAAGGTGATGGTGGCATGATTTGAGAGGACAGCATTGAAACATGTATATTATGATAATTGAAACAGATCACCATTTCGAGTTTGATACATGAGCCAAGGTGCTCAGGGATGATGCACTGAGATCCTGAGGGATGGGATGGAAAGGGAGGTGGAAGGAATGTTCAGCATCAGGAACACATGTAAACTCATGGCTAATTCATGTTAATGTATGGAAAATGTACTAAAATATTTTAAAGTAATTAGTCCCCAATTAATATATATTTTTAAGTACTTAAAAAAAAAAAGCCTGCTAGGCTTCTCCAGTGATCCAGTGGCTTAAGAATGTGCTTATCAATGCAGGGGACATGGGTTTGATCCTTTGTCTGAGGAGACCGCACATGCTATGAAAGTACTCATTTTTGCCCCAACTACCTCACCTGGGCACACTAGAGCTTCTGCTTTGCAGTAGAAGGAAGTACAATGAGAAGCTAGCTCATTGCAATGAAAAGTAATCCCCACTTACTGCTACGTGAGAAACTGTGCACAGCAATGAAGACTCAGTGCATCCATAAATAAATAAATTCTAAAAATTATAAATAAATGAATTCTAGATTTTTAAATTTCTTCCATGTTATATGAAATCCTTGTATTTTATTGAACATCCAGAGGGTGAATTTACTATATGAAATATGGAATTATTCTATTTCAATTATAAAAGATTAAGGGCATTGTTTCAAAATGAAATATAAAATCTCTATATGTCATATGTCCGTATCTTGGTGTAAAGTGTCATATATGAGTCTCTAAATTTCACATAGGAAAATATAGTTGTAAATTCTATTTGAAAGTTGGAATTCTCTATAATTCATATTTGAAATTCAGGATGATTATGCTTCCTACTGCAAATGTGAACTTCACTAATTTTGTCTGGAAATCTGGATGTAGATTTTCATAGGCAATGCAAAATTCTGGATTTCAAATCTTTACCATTGAAGCTACCAGGGAAGTTTATTATTTTTAGGAAAATCTCCAAGATGTTCTAAACTTAACACCCCAAATGTATGCCCTTTTTCATGGTAACTGACTGGGATGTAAAAACTGGAAGTCAGGAGATACGTGGGCTAACAGGTAAGTTTGGGCTTGGGGTACAAAACGATGTGGAACAAAGGTTAAATGCAGAGTTTTGCAAATACAATGATTAAAAATGGAAATAGCAACAGACAGTGTTTTGGGCTTCAGAATCATTGGGGACAGTGATTACAACCATAAAAATAAAACTCTCACTCCCAGGAAGAAAATCTATGACAACATAGACACAGTGTGCTGAGTGAGACATCACTTTGTGGGCAAAGGTCCATGTAGGCAAACTAAATATTCCCCGCCCTCCTCCAGGGTTATGTACGGATGTTCATCTTGTGTGACCCTCCACAACATGGTTTAGTTTCACTTAGTTATACATGGTGGGGGCCTATGTAATCCATTGCTTAGGTTTCTGTGATTGTGGTTTCAGGACTTCTGCCCTCTAATGCCTTTTCTCAAGAATTACCATCTCACTGGGGTTTCTCTTACTTTGGACATGGGATATCTCTCCACTGCTACTACAGCAAAGTGCAGCCCCTTCTCCTTAACTTGCACATGGGATAACTCCTCTTGAAAGCTGGCTACTGCAGTGCCACAGAGCCACAGCTCACTGCACTAGCTAATCTAAAAAACACAGTAATGGCCACAGGAATGGAAAATGTCAGTTTTCATTCCAATCCCAAGGAGAGGCAATGTCAAATAATACTCAAACTACTACAGAATTGTCTTCATTAATGGATAAGAAAATGGCAACCCACTCCAGTACTCTTGCCTGGGAAACCCCATGGGCAGAGGAGCATCGTAGGCTGCAGTCCATGGGGTCACTATGATTTGGACATGACTGAGCAACTTCACTTTCACATTTCACTTTCCTGCACTGGAGAAGGAAATGGCAAACCCCTCCAGTGTTCTTGCCTCAAGAATCCCAGGGTCGGAGGAGTCTGGTGGGCTGCCATCTATGGGGTCGCACAGAGTTGGACATGACTGAAGCAACTAAGCAGCAGTAGCAGCATGCTGTAGTAAAGTAATCAAAGTTCTCCAAGAAAGGCTTCAACAAAATATGAACCATTAACTTTCACATGTTCAAGCTGGTTTTGGAAAAGGCAGAGGATATAGAGATCAAATTGCAAACATCCCTGGATCTCTGAAAAAGCAAGAGAGTTATATATATAACTCTCTTGCTTTTTATATATACATATATATATACATATATATATA
>SJYE01014734.1:3083-137267 GCA_006408755.1 Eudorcas thomsonii | reverse complement strand
ATATATACATACATATATACGTCACATATATATGTATATATACGTATATATATATGTGTGTATATACATATACACACATATATGTCTACTTTATTGACTATGCCAAAGACTTTGACTGTATGGATCACAATAAACTGTGGGAAATTCTACAAGAAATGGGAATATCAAACCAAGTGACCTGTCTCTTGAGAAACCTAGGTGCAGGTCAGGAATCTACAATTAGAACAAGGCATGGAAGAACAGACTGGTTCCAAGTAGGTAATGGAGATGGTCAAGGCTGTATTGTCACCCTGCTTATTTAACTTATATTAATAATACATCATGAGAAACACTGGGTTCTGTGAAGTAGAAGCTGGAATCAATATTGCACAGAGAAATATCAATGATTGCAAATGTGCAGATGACACCACACTATGGCAGAAAAAGTGGAAAATCTAAAAGCCACTTCATGAAAGTGAAATAAGAGAGTGAATTAAAAAAAAAAAAAGACTTAAAATTCAACATTCAGAAAACTAACATCATTGTCTCTGGTCCCATCACTTCATGGCAAATAGGGAAGAATTGCTATAATTTGTTCATTTTATTGGTTGCAGGTGGGTCCAAATCACTTCAGATGGATACTGTAGCCATGAAATTAAAAGATGCTTCCTCTGTGGAAGGAAATTTATGAGCAACCTACACTGCCTATTATAAAGCAGAGACATTACTTTGCCAACAAAATTCTGTCCACTCTAGGCTACTCCTTTGCCAGTAGTCATATATGGATGTGAGAGTTTGACTATACAGAAAGCTGAGAAGAATAATTGATGCTTTTGAACTGTGATGCTGAAGAAGACTCTTGAGAAACCCGTGGACTGAAGGAGATCCAACCAGTCCATCTTAAGGAGATCAATCTTGAGTGTTCATTTGAAAGATTGATGTTGAAGCTGAAATGCCAAAACCTTGGCAGCCGGATGGGAAGAGCTAACTCATTAGGAAAAAAACCCTGATGCATGGAAAGATTGAGGGCAGGAGGACAAGGGGACAACAGAGGATGAGACAGTAGGATGGCATCACAGGCTTAATTGGCATGAGTTTGGGTAGACTCTGGGAGTTGGTTATGGACAGGGAGGCCTGGACTCCTGTGGTCTATGTGGTACCAGAGAGTGTAATATGGCTGGGAGAATGATCTGAATTGATCTGAGCTGATGTATCGATGAGAGAGTTTGACTATAAAGAAGGCTGGTTGACAAAGACTAAGGCTCTGAACCTGTCTTGCTGAAAGTGACTATTGCACATCCCCTGGACAGCAAGGATTTCAACCCATTCAATCCTAAAAAGAAACTAACTGTAAATGGCCACTGGAAGGACTAATGCTGAATCTCAAACTCCAATAATTTGGCTAAAGCATTCAGGAAGAAAGATTGATACTTTACCTTGTCATTGAACATTATTCGCTCTGATGTGGGAAAGACTGAATGCAGGAGAAGAAGAGGGTAAGAGAAGTTGAGTTGGTTGGATATGCTAGAACGTTTTGACTCAACAAAGATGAGTCTGAGCAAAGCTCTGGAGACAAGGAAGGGCAGGGAAGCATGGAGTGCTGCTGTCCACAGTGTGGCAGAGTTCGAACTGGCAGATCAACTGAAAATCAGAAACAACTCTGTTTCACGTATGTCAATCAGGGGAAGAATTTCGAACCTGAAATATGGAATTATCTATATTCCCTTAGGAAACTTAGATGCTTCTTTAAGAATTATGGACATCTTTCCATTTCATTTATGATAGTCTAGGGGGCTATTTTACCTCTTAAACTGAGATTCAATTACTCAGGCACTGAATTTTAATATAATAGGTTTACATCTATTGTAAATAGAGTATTGTACATCACAAATGTGAAAATCAGGGTATACATGTCCTTATGGGACATGTCATTAGAAAATCAGGGTGTCCATTTTCCTACATTGAATATAAAATTCTCCATATTTCCAAGAACAAAACTGAGCATAATTTTTGTTACAGGAAATATGAAATTGTTTTTTACATTTTTTTTAAAAATCTATGTTGTCACTTTCCAGTATGATGAATGGAATCTGTGGAATTCATGCATAAAAAAGTGGGTTCTAGAAAATCTTACATGTATTATGACACACACATTATTCCATGTAGAAAAATCAAGCCACATGTTTTCTTCCATTAAATATGGTATTCTTGAGTGAATGTTAAGGTTTAATGGAAAACAACATTCTGTAAAATAATTATCCTTCAGTTAAAAATGAACACTAAAAAAGTTGCCCAAACATGGTGTTCTGTATATTTATATTTCATCATCTACAGGAAGATATTTCTAACTGAAATAGGGAATTCTCTATATCTCACATATGTAAATTTGCAAGCAGCATCTCAGATATGTAGTAGTAAATTCTTTATATTTGATGTAAAAAAAAAAACTGCTGAGGAATCTTGAACATGGAAGAGTGCAATTTTTGTTCCTTTCACATGTGAAAACCAGGCTACAAATTTTCTTATGAAATATGAAGGGTATATATTTCAGATATGAAAATCTGAGTGAAGCAATGTTACATGAAACATGCATCTAGTCAATGCTGTTGTTTACCCAGAAGTTATGTATGGAAGTGAGAGATGAACTATAGAGAAAGATGAGCAAGAAAATAAATGTTTTTGAACTGTGCATTGGAGAAGGCTCTTGAGAGTCTCTAGGATGGCATGTGGAATTCTAACCAGTCATCCTAAATGACATTAATCCTGAATACTCTGAAAGACAGGGGTTTAAGATGAGACTCCAATACTTTGGCCACCTGATGTGAAGAGCTGACTCATTGGAAAGGACCCTGATGATGGGAAAGGATCAAGGCAGGAGGAGGAGGACAGAAAATAGAACATGAGAAATTTGGATGGCATCACTGAATCAATGGACATGAGACTGAGTAAACTCAGTGAGCTGGTGGTGGACAGGGAGGCCTGGTATATTGCAGTTAGTGGGGGACAAAGACTTGAAAATAACTGAGGTACAAAACTGAACTGAACATACCCCTGTCCATCAGAACGATAACCAGCTTCCCTCTGAGTTAGTCTCTCTTATTAGGAAGCTTCTAGAAGCCTCTTATCCTTATCCATCAGATGGAAAACAGAATGAAAATTATAATCACAGAAAACTAACCAAACTGATCACATGGTCCATAGCCTTGTCTAATTAAATGAACGTATGAGCCATGCGTGTTGGTCCACCCAGGATGGACTGGTCATGGTAAAGGGTTCTCACAAAACGTTTCCCTTGGAGAAGGGAATGGAAAACCTCTTTAGTATCCCTGCTTTGAGAAACCCATGAGCAGCATGTAATGACAAATTATAACATACAGAAAGAGGAACTCCCAAGGGTGGAAGGTGCACAATATGCAATTGGAGATCAGTGGAGTGGAGACAAAACTACAAAATGAATGAAGGCATGGAGCTTGATCAAAAACAGCACCCCATTGAAGATATGACTGGTGATGGAATGAAGTCCAATGCTATAACAGTAATGTTGCATAGGAACCTGGAAAGTTATATCCATGGATTAAGGAGAATTTCAAGGGGTCAAACAGGTGATGCCAAGAGTGATCATTGACATTTTAGGAATCAGTGAATTAAAATGGATTCGAAAGAGTGACTTTAACTCAGATGAGCATTATGTCTACCATCTGGGCAAGAAGCCCTTAGGAAAAAATGGAGTAGCCATCATAGTCAACAGAGTCTGGAATAGTACTTGGAGGCAATCTCCAAAATGACAGAATGATCTCTGTTTATTTCCAAAACCAAACACTCAATATTAGAGTCACCCAAGCCTGTGCTCCTGAAAGTAATGCCAGATAAGATGAAGTAGTATGAAGACCTACAAGAACTTCTAGAACGTCCACTCCTAAAAGGTGTCCTTTTCATAAAAGGGGAATGGAAAGAAAAAGTAGGAAGTCAAGAGACACCTGGAATAACAGGAAAAGTTGGCCTTGGAGGACAAAATGAAGCCACTCAAAAGAAAGAGTTTTGCCAAGAGAACACATGGCTTTTAGAAAGCATGCACTTCCAGGAACTTCAGAGAAGACTCTACACACGGACATTACCAGATTTTCAATACTTAAATCAGATTGAGTCTTTTATTTGCAGCCAAACAAGGAGAAAATATACACTAAGCAAAAATAAGTCTGGGATCTATTATGGTTCAGATCATGATCTCTTCATTGCCAATTTCAGACTTAAATTGAGAAAAAGTAAAGAAACCACTGGACTATTCATGGAGAACCTAAATCATACCCCTTATGATTACACAATGAAAGTGACAAAAATCCAAGGCATCCAATCTGATAGAAAGAGTTCCTAAGTAAGTACAGATAGAAGTGTTTGTGAATTTTTACAAAAGGTAGTGGCCAAGACCCTCCTCAAGGGGGGGGTGGGGGAGGGAATGCAAAAAGGCAAAATATGTGTCTGAATATATCTTTCAAATTACTGAGAAAAGGATGGAAGCTAAAGCAAAGGAGAAAGTGAAAGACATATCCAGAGGGCAGACACACTAAAAGCATCACTACAGAAACCCATCAATCTAATCACACTAGTACAAAAGCTTTGTCTCACTGAATGAAAGTAAGCCACGCCTGTGTGACCACACAAGACAGGAGGGTCATCATAAAGAGATCTGACAGAATGTGGTCCATGGAGAAGAAAATGGCAAACCACTTCAGTATTCTTGCCTTGAGAATCCCATGAACAGCATGAAAAGGCAAAATGATAGGATACTTGAAAGAGGAACTCCCCAAGTCAGTAGGTGCCCAATATGTACTGGATATCAGGGGGAAAATAACTCCAGAGAGAATGAAGGGATGGAGCCAAAGCAAAAAAAGAAAAAAGAAAAAAAAAGAAAAATAAAAAAAATCCAGTTGTGGATGTGACAGGTGATAAAGGCATGGTCCAATGCTATAAAGAGAAATATTGCACAGGAACCTGGAATGTTAGGTCCACTAATCAAAGCAAGTTGGAAGTGGTCAAACAGGCTATGGCAACAACTACAACATTCTAGGAATCAGCAAACTAAAGTGGACTGGAGTGGCTGAATTTAACTCAGAGGAGCATTTTATCTACTGCTGTGGGCAGGGATCACTTAGAAGAAATGGAGTAGCCATCATAGTCAACCAAAAAATCTTAAATGCAGTACTTGGATGCAATCTCAAAAATGACAGAATGATCTCGATTATTTTCCTTATTTTATTTTATTTTTATATTTTAAAATACTTTGTTCTACGTTACAATACTGTATTGGTTTTGCAATACATTGACATGAATCAGCCACAGGAGTACACAGTCTCCCAATGCTGAAGCCCCCTCCAACCTCCCACCCCATATCATCTCTCTGGATCATCCTGTGCACCAGCCCCAAGCATCCTGTATCCTGTATTGAACATAGACTGGCACTTTGTCTCTTAAATGATAATATATATGTTTTGATGCCATTCTCCCAAATTATGCCACCCTCTCCCTCAGAGGCCAAAACTCCGTTCTATACCTCTGTCTCTTTGTTGTCTCACATACAGGGTCATCATTACTATCTTTCTAAATTCCATATATATACGTCAGTATTGGTGTTTTTCTTTCTGGCTTACTTCACTCTGTATAATCGGGTCCTGTTTCATCCATCTCATTAGAACTGATTCAAATTTATTCTTTTTAAGGGCTGGTAATAATCCATTTTGTATATGTACAAGAGCTTTCTTATCCATTCATCTGCTGATGGACATCTAGGTTGTTTCCATGTCCTGGCTATTATAAAAAATGCTACAATGAACAGTGAGGTACATGTGTCTCTTTCAATTCTGGTTTCCTCGGTGTGTATGCACATCAGTGGGATTGCTGGGTCATCAGGCAGTTCTATTTGCAATTTTTAAAGGAATCTCCACACTGTTTTCCATAATGGCTGTACTAGTTTGCATTCCCACTAACAGTGTAAGAGGGTTCCCTTTTATCCACATTGTATCCAGCATTTATTGCTTGTAAACTTTGGATCACAGCCATTCTGACTGCTGTGAAATGGTAACTCATTGTGGTCTTGATTTGCATTTCTCTGATAATGAGTAATGTTGAGCATCTTTTCATGTGTTTGTTAACCATCCGTATGTCTTCTCTGGAGAAATGCCTATTTAATTCTTTGACCCATTTCTTGATTGGATCATTTATTTTTCTGGAATTGAGCTGCATAAGTTGCTTGTATGTTTTTGAGAAGAGTTGTTTGTCAGTTGCTTCATTTGCTATTGTTTTCTCCCATTCAGAAGGTTGTCTTGTCACCTTGCTTATAGTTTTCTTGGTTGTGCAGAAGCTTTTAATTTTAATTAGATCTCATTTCTTTATTTTTGCTTTTATTTCCAGTATACTGGGAGGTGGGTCATAGAGGATCCTGCTGTGATTTATGTCAGAGAGTGTTTTGCCTCTGTTCTCCTCTAGGAGTTTATAGTTTCTGGTCTTACATTTAGATCTTTAATCCATTTTGAGTTTATTTTTGTGTGTGGTGTTAGAAAGTGGTCTAGTTTTATTCTTTTACAAGTGGTTGACCAGTTTTCCCAGCACCACTTGTTAAAGAGATTGTCTTTACTCCATTTTATATTCTTGCCTCCTTTGTGGAAGATAAGGTGTCCATAGGTGTCTGGATTTATCTCTGGGCTTTCTATTTTGTTCCATTGATCTATATTTCTGTCTTTGTGCCAGTACCATACTGTCTTAATGACTGTGGCTTTGTAGTAGAGCCTGAAGTCAGGCAAGTTGATTCCTCCAGTCCCATTCTTCTTTCTCAAGATTGCTTTTGCTATTCGAGATTTTTTTTTTATATTTCCATACAAATCTTGAGATTATTTGTTCTAGTTCTGTGAAAAATACTGCTGGTTTCTTGATAGGTATTGCACTGAATCTGTAGATTGCTTTGGGTAATATACTCATTTTCAGTATATTCACTCTTCCGATCCATGAACATGGTATATTTCTCCATCTATTAGTGTCCTCTTTGATTTCTTTCATCAGTGTTTTATAGTTTTTGATATATAGGTCTTTAGTTTATTTAGGTAGGTGTATTCCTAAGTATTTTATTATTTTCGTTGAAATGGTGAATGGAATTGTTTCCGTAACTTTTTTTTTTTTTACTTTCTCATTATTAGTGTATAGGAATGCAAGGGATTTCTGAGTGTTGATTTTATATCTTGCAACTTTACTATATTCATTGATTAGCTCTAGTAGTTTTCTGGTCGAGTGTTTAGGATTTTCTATGTAGAGGATCATGTCATCCACAGTGAGAGTTTTACTTCTTCTTTTCCAGTTTAGATTCCTTTTATTTTATTTTTTCTGCTTTGATTGCTGTGGCCAAAACTTCCAGAACTATATTGAATAGTAGTGGTGAAAGTGGGCACCCTTGTCTTGTTCCTGACTTTAGGGGAAATGCTTTCAATTTTTTCACCATTGAGGATAATGTTTGCTGTGGGTTTGCATATATATCTTTCATTATGTTGAGGTACATTCCTTCTATTCCTGCTTTCTGGAGAGTTTTTATCATAAATGTATGTTGAATTTTGTCAAAGGCTTTCTCTGCATCTATTGAGATAATCATATGGCTTTTATTTTTCAATTTGTTAATGTGGTGTATTATACGATTGATTTGTGGATATTGAAGAATTCTTGCATCCCTGGGATAAAGCCCACTTGGTCATGGTGTATGATCTTTTAAATGTGTTGCTGGATTGTGATTGCTAGAATTTTGTTAAGGATTTTTGCATCTATGTTCATCAGTGATATTGGCCTGTAGTTTTCTTTTTTTGTGGTGTCTTTGTCAGGTTTTGGTATTAGGGTGATGGTGGCCTCATAGAATGAATTTGGAAATTTACCTTCTTCTGCAATTCTCTGGAATAGTTTCAATAAGATAGGTGTTAGCTCTTGTCGAAATTTTTGGTAATTCAGCAGTGAAGCCGTCTGGACCTGGGCTTTTGTTTGCTGGAAGATTTCTGATTACTGTTTCAATTTCCATGCCTGTGATGGGTCTGTTAAGATTTTCTGTTTCTTCCTGGTTCAATTTTGGAAAGTTTCTAAGAATTTGTCCTTTTCTTCCAAGTTGTCCATTTTATTGGCATATAATTACTGATAGAAGTTTCATGATTCTTTGTATTTCTGTGTTGTCTATCATTATCTCTCCATTTTCATTTCTAATTTTATTGATTTGATTTTTTCCTCTTTGTTTCTTGATGAGTCTGACTAATGGTTTGTTAATTTTATTTATCCTTTCAAAGAACCAGCTTTTGGCTTCGTTGATTTTTGCTATGGTCTCTTTTGTTTCTTTTGCATTTATTTCTGGTCTAATTTTTAAGATTTCTTTCCTTCTACTAACACTGGGGTTCTCTATTTCTTCCTTTTCTAGTTGCTCTAGGTGTAGAATTAGGTTATATATTTGACTTTTTTCTTGTTTCCTGAGGTATGCCTGTATTGCTATGAACTTTCCTCTTAGCACTGCTTTTATAGTGTCCCACAGGTTTTGTGTAGTTGTGTTTTCATTTTCATTCGTTTCTATGCATATTTTGATTTCCTTTTTAATTTTTTCTGTGATTAGTTCATTATTCAGAAGAGTGTTGTTCAGCCTCCAAATGTTGGCATTTTTAATAGTTTTTCTCTTGTAATTGAGATCTGACCTTAGTGCATTATGGTCAGAGAAGATGCTTGGAGTAATTTAGATTTTTTTTTAATTTATCAATGTTAGATTTATGGTCCAGGATGTGAGCTATCCTGGAAAAGGTTCCGTGTGCACTTAAGATAAAGGTGAAATTCATTGTTTTGGGGTGAAATGTCCTATAGATATCAATTAGGTCTAACTGGTATCATT
Organism: Eudorcas thomsonii; assembly: GCA_006408755.1. Classification (NCBI taxonomy): domain Eukaryota; kingdom Metazoa; phylum Chordata; class Mammalia; order Artiodactyla; family Bovidae; genus Eudorcas; species Eudorcas thomsonii. Next base: position 128,398 of record SJYE01014734.1, on the reverse strand, counting down.
TAAAGTTTGAGCTTCTTTGTTAATTTTCTGTTTAGTTGATCTATCCATATGTGTGAGTTGGGTATTAAAGTCTTCCACTATTATTGTGTTATTATGAATTCTCCCTTTCATGCTTGTTAGCATTTGTCTTATATATTGTGGTGCTCCTATGTTGGGTGCATATATATTTATAATTGTTATATATTCTTGGATTGATCCTTTAATCATTATGTAGTGAAATTCTTTGTCTCTTTCCACAGTCTTTGTTTTAAAGTCTATTTTATCTGATATGAGTATTGCTACTCCTGCTTACTTTTGGTCTCTATTTGCATGGGATATCTTTTTCCAGCCCTTCACTTTCAGTCTGTATGTGTCCATTGTTTTGAGGTGAGTTTCTTGTAGGCAGTATATATAGGGATCTTGTGTTTGTATCCATTCAGCCAGTCTTTGCCTTTTGGTTGGGGCATTCAACCCATTTACATTTAAGGTAATTATTGATACATATGCTCCTGTTGCCATTTATTTTATCGTTTTGTGTTTGGGTTTATATGCCCTTTTTGTGTTTCCTGTCTAAAGACTATCCTTTAGCATTGTTTGGAGAGCTGGTTTGGTGGTCCTGATTTCTCTCAGCTTTTCCTTGTCTGTAAAGTTTTTGATTTCTCCTTCATATTTGAATGAGATCCTTTCTGGGTACAGTAGTCTTGGCTGTAGGTTATTATCTTTCATCACTTTAAGCATGTCTTGCCATTCCCTCCTGGCCTGAAGAGTTTCTATTGAAAGATCTGCAGTTATTCTTATGGAGATCCCCTGTATGTTATTTGTTGTTTTTCAGTTGCTGCTTGTAATATTTGTTTTTTGTGTTTGGTCTTTGTTAATTTGATTAATATATTTCTTGGGGTGTTTCCCCTTTGTTTTATCCTGTTTGGCACTCTCTGGTTTCTTGGATTTGGGTGAATATTTCCTTTCCCATTTTAGGGAAGTATTTGACTATTTTCTCCTCAAGTATTTTCTCATGGTCTTTCTTTTTGTTTTCTTCTTCTGGGACTCCTGTAATTCGAATGTTGGAGCGTTTCATGTTGTTCTGGAGGTCTCTGAGGTTGTCCTCATTTATTTTAATTCATTTTTCTTTTTTTCATCACTGATTCATTTATTTCTACCATTCTATCTTCTATTTCACTAATCCTATCTTCTGCCTCCTTATTCTACTATTTGTTGCCTCCAGAGTGTTTCTGATCTCATTTATTGCATTATTCATTATATGTTGACTCCTTTTATTTCTTCTAGGTCCTTGTTAAATCTTTCTTGCATCTTCTTAATCCTTGACTCCAGGCTATTTATATGTGATTCCAAGATTTTAGATCATTTTTACTATCAATATTTGGAATTCTTTCTTAAGTAGATTCCCTATCTCTTCCTCTTTTGTTTGGTTTGGTGGGAATTTCGACTGTTCCTTTACCTGCTTGGTATTCCTCTTCCTCTTCATATTGTTTATGTTGCTGTGTCTGGGGTGGCCTTTCTATATTCTGGGAACGTGTGGAGTTCTCTTTATTATTGAGTTTCCTCACTGTGTGGGGGGTTGTATCAGTGGCTTGTCAAGGTTTCTTGATTAGAGAGGCTTGGGTTGGAGTTCTGGTGGGTGGAGCTGGGTTTCTTCTCTCTGGAGTGCTGTGGAGTGTCTAGTAATGGGTTATGAGACGTCAATGGTTTTGGAGTACTTTGAGCTGCCTGTATATTGAAGCTCAGGTGTGTGTTCTTGTGTTGCTTGAGAATTCACGTGGTATGTCTTGCTCAGGAACTTGTTGGCCCTTGGGTGGTGCTCGATTTCAGTGTAGGTATGAAGGTGTTTGATGAGCTCCTGTTGGATAATGTTCCCTGTATTCAAGAATTTTCTGATGATCTCAGGATTTGGACTTAAGCTTCCTGATTCTGGTTTTCAGATTTATTCTTATAATAGCCTCAGGACTTCTCCATCTATACAGCACTGATGTTAAAACATCTAGGTTAAAGATGATAAGTTTCTCCACCTTGAGGGTCACCCCTAGAGGATCACTGAGTTTCTTGGAGGAGAGAAGAGAGAGGAGGTAGTTAGAGGTGACTGGAATGGGATGAGGTGGAATCAAAAGAGGAGACAGCAAGCTAGCCCGTAACCACTTTCTTGTATGTGCTCCTCAGTCTGGACCTCTCAGAGGTGTTCACAGAGTTATACAGGGAAGAGGAGATGAAGGAAGTAGACAGAGGTGGCCCGGGGGATAAAAGAGTGAGATGAAAAGGAGGGATACAGGTCCAGCCAGTAACCAATTCCCTGAGTGTTCTCCACCTTCTGGAAAACAGAGATTCACAGAGTTGGGTGGAGAAGAGGAGGGGGAGGGAGGAGACAGAGGCCACCTGGTGGAGAAAAAATAGAGTTCAAAGGAGGAGAGAGTGGTCAAGCCAGTAATCTCGCACTCATGTAAAATTGGATACTGAAGGTTTTTAAATGTACAAAATTGGCAACAAATATCAAAATGCAAAGATTAAAAATCTGGAGTAGAGATTAGGTTTTCAAAAATACAATATTAAAAAAAAGAAGAAGGAGAAGAAAAAGGCACCAGAATTATTAAAAGACAACAACCTCCATCACAAAAGGACTATTTACAGCGTTTGCTTTAAAAATAGGGTTTGCTTTTTCTTTTTTGAAAAGTAATAATATGTTATAAAAATAATAAGAAGAAATACAGAGGACTTAAAATTTTAAGAAAGTTTAAAAACAAGATGAAAAAGAAAAGAAGAAAAAATTTAAAATAAAAAATAAATTAAAAAAGAGAAAACATCACATTTCCACATCAATCCCCCCCCCAAAAAAAAAAATGATCATAAAAGTAGTAAAGGTATCTGGCCCCTTCTCTGGCGTTGTGGGCTGTGTGGGGTCGCTACCAAGGCAGTTCCTTCTGTTTGATTTCCTCTGTTTTCTAGTCTCTTCATGTCTGATTTCCGTCTTGACACAGGGAGGATGGTGGTGGAGTCTATGCTGGGCTTGCCCCTGCTCATGGCGCACACCACTCAGGTTCTATGTTGCTCCACCAGATAACCGTCTGAGGCCTGACCTAGGCTTCATTCACCTCCCTGGTCTAAGCCAATCTGGCTCGGAGCTCAGAAAGCCCTCCAACGTGCAGATTTGATTGGACCTGCTCTTTGTGCTCTTCCCAGGTCTGAGTAGCTAGGGACTTTGGTGAGCACAATTGCTGCAATTTCTGACCTTTCTGTGCTGCTCAGTTTTCTGGGACTACCACTGGGGCTCCTTCTTAGGCAGATGATGACTGACCAGAACCCCCCAGAAGTCTCAGTTAGCAAAGAAACCTGCTTGCAGTTTGGTAGGTAATGTCTCTCTTCTCAATTCTTTTCCAAGGCAAACCATTCACTGTCACAAATATCCAAGTGTATGCCTGGTGGGGTCCAGCCCCAGTGGATCCAGGGTAATTTGAAGGGGAGACAGATAGGTGAGGAAAAAAAATATTTATTAATTAGTATAAGTTTAGATTAGAAAGAATTAATGTAGTAGGAAAATCAGGTGGATAAAAGAGGCTGAATAACTTGGTTTACGTGGAAAGCCTATAAAGATCCAGACAAGGAGCTTGCACCATCTACATTAGGCCACCGGAATTCGTTTGAATATCGGAGAGTGCCTTGGCGTGGGTTCTCTCTCTTAGGGATCTTCGAAGCCAGGACAAGTAAGTAGTAAGTAGACATGGTGAGCCTCCACGCCCTAGATGGGAATTCAGCCTGAAATTAGAGTAAAGAGGAGACACGAGGGAAACAAATCCTTCCAAAGACAGGCCCAGGCCCTATTGTCTAGAAGCCCTTTTAAACCTTTTTGATTGTACATAGAGATGAATAGGTAATACAAAATTATGCAGCATTAGCAGCCCAGACTCTTTTCAAAACTCAGGCTTTTCTCTCTGCATACCTAGTTATATACACAAGTCATAGGTAATTTACATCATCTTCCAGCCAAAAGGGCCAATTAACATTTTACAGCCTTTTTTCTGATAAGGGTATGTCAACCAGAAGACTTATTTGTGTTGATCTTTCCAAAGTCTGGTGCCACTCTCAGAAAGCACTAAATAAAGTTACATTCTTACATAGCAAAGATACAGTAATTTATAACAAAGGAAAAGTAACTAACTCGAAAGTCTAGTGTTGCTAACATCAAAATTACTATATATCTTTTTCCATATCCCATTTACATTGATTAACATCCTCCCAGGTGCCTAAAAGATAAAGCATATGGAGGCCTGGCAGCAATCACTGAGTCAACAGTGAAAACCACTTACCAATATATTTTTTAACTCTTTAGAAAAAGCTCGGTATCTTTAAGATACTTTTAAGCTTGTACCTCTTGCAGTTGGGAGGCTGTAAGTAATTCACAAGCTGTAAGAGGTCTGGGGGAACCTGTTAGGCAAGCTAGAGAGCTATCAGAGGGGTTTAACTGAAACATCCTTTTCAAATGCAGAAGACTAAAACCCCGATTTGACTTTTTCCAGAGAATGTCAGAAGAGCAGAGTACAAAAGCCAGCAGATTTTTGTTCTTTGGGGTACATACTCAAAAAATTCCAGGAGGAACCCCTAAAGATTGATCACGTCCTTGTGTTTTGTCAGGCTTCCTTCCTCCTGACCTTGTCATCACGCTGGCTCCTGGCATATGCCCCAACCAGTATTGTCATCACGCTGGCTCCTGGCATATGCCCCAACCAGTAATGCTGAAAAAGCTGAAATTGAAGGGTTCTATGAAGACCTACAAGACCTTTTAAAAATAACAACCAAAAACATATGTCCTTTTCATTATAGTGGACTGATATAGAAAACTAGGAAGTCAAGTAACATTTGGAAAAAAAAAAAAGGCAAATTTGGCCTTGCAATATGGAAGGAAGCAGGGCAAAAGCTAAAAGAACACAATGATCAAAGCAAACACCCTCTTCCAACAACACAAGAAAAGACTCTACACATGGATATCAACCAGATGGTCAACACTGAAATCTGATTGATTATATTCTTTGCAGCCAAAGTTGGAGAAGCTCTATACAGTCAACAAAAATAAGACCAGGAGCTGAGTACTCAATAAAACATTTTGTACACCTAAACCCAGGGACTGTCACAAGGCAGAGTCAGAACTGTTTTTGAGTGATTAAGGGTCTCCTGCAGAGGCATGGGTCAGCAATGGCCAGACAGGGAAGAGAGTCTCTAGCTTCTACAGATCTTGTTCATTTAGTTTGCGACAAATGCCCTCTCAGAGGAGGTAATCTTTCAACCAACCAAAAAGTGGCCTAGGACACAAGCCAAAGATTGTAAGATAATTATTCCAAAGAAATTATTGTACAGATAAGTAAGTTTTAGAGCCACTACAGATTTTTCAACCTGGGGATCTGGCAAAGGGACTGAGAACCCAGAGGGAATTTGACTTTGGAGAACGGTTGAATTTGATTATAGAACTTCCCCAGGGCTGAAGCAAACTGTTGAAGGCCCAAACAAAACTTCGTGTTCACCAGGAGCCAAGAGTAAGAGCAGTGTTCCCACAAAAGACTGAGCCAGTCTTGCTTGTGAGTCTCCAGGAGTGTTTGGCAGAGTCATGGTCCAAGAATGGAATGCATCAGGATGATGGACATTGAATACAAGAGTGTTTGCTCACATCCTTTTGAAGAAGGTCCCAATTACTTTCATTACCCATACCATACTTAGGACTCAGTTCAAACAATAAGGCCTGAAAACAGTCACACCCATCAAGAGTAAATAGGATTAAAGATGCCTGAATATGGTCCCATATACCAGAACATGCTGTGACCAGGCACAGTAAGCATGGGCGGCTGTGACCCTGAGCACTAAGTGCGGCCCAAAGGAGTTATCCCACGTCCAAGGTCAGGGGCAGTGTCCAGGAGGAGCTACCCCACGTGTGAGGTCATTGGTGGCTGGGATGAGGCAGCCTGTGTCTGAGGTCAGGGGCAGAGTCTGAGAGGAGCAAACCTGCATCCGAGGCCAGGAGTGACTGGGAGAAGCCACCTCATGCTCGAGTCCAGGGATGATGGCCATGAGGAACCTCTTAATGCCTGAGGCCAAAGGTGGCAGCCAAGAGGTGCCATCCCATGCTGGAGGCCAAGAATGGCAACAGGGAAGAGCCACCCCATGCCCGAAGCCAGGGCTATCAGCTGGGAGTAGCAACCTGAGGAGCAGTGGCTGCACGGATGCAGGCGGGCATAGAGGAATTATCCCACATTGAAGGTCAGGAAGGGCAGCGGTAAGGAGATACCCCTTATCCAAATTAAGAAGCAGCCGCTGTGCTTTGCTGGAGGAGCCATGGAGAGATACCCCATGCCCAAGGTAAGAGAAACCCAACTAAGATGGTAGGTGTTGCAAAAGGCCATCAGAGGGTAGACACACTGAAACCATACTCACAGAAAACTAGTTACTCTAATCATACTAGTATCATAGCCTTGTCTAACTAGATGAAACCAAGCCATGCCCGTGGGATACCCAAGATGGGCGGGTCATGTTGGAGAGGTCTGACAGAATGTTGTCCACTGGAAAAGGGATGCAAACCACCTCAGTATTTTGCCTTGAGAACCCTACGAACAGTATGAAAAGGCAAAAATGGTAGGATGCTGAAAGAGGAATTCCCCAGGTCAGTAGGTGCTCAATATGCTACTGGAGATCAGTGGAGAATAACTCCAGAAATAATAAAGGGATGAAGCCAAAACACAAACAATACCCAGCTGTGGATGTGACTGGTGACAGAAGCAAGGTCCCATGAGGTAAAGGGAAATATTGATTAGGAACTTGGAATGTTAGGTCTATGAATCAAGGCAAATTGGAAGTGCTTAAATAGGAGATGGCAAGAGTGAACGTTGACATTTAAAATGAACTGGAATGGGTAAATGACTCAGATGACCATTATATCTACTACTGTGGGCAGGAATCCCTCAAAGAAATGGAGTAGCCATCATGGTCAACAAAAGAATCTGAAATGCAATACTTGGATGCAATCTCAAAATGACAGAATTATCTCTATGCATCTCCAAACCATTCAAAATCACAGTTATCTAAGTCTATATGCCTATCTGTAATGCTGAAGAAGCTGAAGTTGAACGGTTTTATGAAGACCTATAAGGCCTTTTAGAATGAACACCCCCAAAAGATGTCCTTTTCCTTACAGGGGACTGGAATGCAAAAGCAGGATGTTAAGAAACACTTGGAGTAACAGGCAAATTTGGCCTTGGAATGCAGAATGAAGCAGGACAAAGACTAATTGAGTTTTGCCAAGAAAATGCACTGGTCATAGCAAACACCCATTTCCAACAACACACGAGAAGATGCTACACATAGACATCACCAGATGGTCAAAAGTGAAATCAGACTGATTATATTCTTTGCAGCCAAAGTTGGAGAAGCTCTATACAGTCAACAAAAACAAGGCCAGGAGCTGACTGTGGCTCAGATCACGAACTCCTTATTACCAAATACAGACTTAATTTGAAGAAAGTAGGGAAAGCCGGTAGACCATCCAGGTATGACCTAAATCAAATCCCATAAGATTATATGGTGGAAGTGAGAAATAGATTTAAGGGCCTAGATCTGATACATAGAGTTCCTGATGAACTAAGGAATGAGGTTCATGAAATTGTACAGGAGACAGGGATCAAGATGACTCCCCATGGGGAAAAAAATGCAAAAAAGCACAATGGTTGTCTCGGGAGGCCTTAAAAATAGCTTTGAAAAAGAAGAGAGGTGAAAGGCCAAGGGGAAAAGGAAAGATAGAAGCATCTGAATGCAGAGATCCAGAGAAAAGCAAGAAGATATAAAAAAAGCCTTCTTTAGGGATCAGTGCAAAGAAATAGAGAGGAAAAAAAAAAGAAAAAACAAAGTGTGGAAGACTAGAGATCTCTCAAGAAAATTAGTGATACCAAGGGAACATTTCATGCAGAGATAGGCTCGATAAACAAAACAAAACAAAACAAAACAAAGGTATGGAACTAATAGAAGCAGAAGATATTAAGAAGAAGTGGCAAGAATACACAGAACTGTACAAAAAAGATCTTCACGACTCAGATAATCATGATGATGTGATCACTAACCTAGAGCTAGACATCTTGGAATGTAAATTCAAGTGGCTTTAGAAAGCATCACTATGAACAAAACTAGTGAGGTGAAGGAATTCCAGTTGAGATGTTTCAAATCCTGAAAGATGATGTTGTGAACGTGCTTCATTCAATATGCCAGCCAATTTTGAAAATTCAGTAGTGACCACAGGACTGGAAAATGTCAGTTTTCATTCCAAACCAAAGAAAGGCAATACCAAAGAATGTTCTAACTACTGAACAATTGCACTCATCTTACATGCTAGTAAAGAAATGGTCAAAATTCTGAAGCCAGGCTTCAGCAATATGTGAACCATGAACTCACTGATATTCAAGCTGGTTTTAGAAAAGGCAGAAGAACCAGAGATAAATTGCCAACATTCGCTGGATCACGGAAAAAGCAAGAGAGTTCCAGAAAACTTCTATTTCTGCTTTATTGACTATGCAAAAGCCTTTGACTGTGTGTGAATCACAATAAACTGTGGGAAATTCTGAAAGAGATGGGAATATCAGACCACCTGACCTGCCTCTTGAGAAATCTCTATGCAGGTCAAGAAGCAACAGTTAGAACTGGACATGGAAAAACAGACTGCTTCCAAATAGGATAAGGAGTACTTCAAGGCTGTATAATGTCACCCTGCTTATTTAACTTCTATACAGAGTACATCATGAGAAACGCTGGACTGGAAGAAACACAAGCTGAAATCAAGATTCCCAGGAGAAATACCAATAACCTCAGATATGCATATGACAGCATCCTTATAGCAGAAGGTGAAGAGGAACTAAAAAGCCTCTTGATGAAAGTGAAAGAGGAGAGTGAAAAAAGTTGGCTTAAAGCTCATCATTCAGAAAACGAAGATCATGGCATCCACTCCCATCAATTCATGGGAAATAGATGGGGAAACAGTGGAAACAGTTCAGACCTTATTTTGGGGGGCTCCAAAACCGCTGCAGATGCTGATTGCAGCCATAAAATTTGAAAAACGCTTACTTCTTGGAAGACAAGTTATGATCAATATAGATAGCATATTCAAAAGCAGACACATTACTTTGCTAACTAAGGCCCGTCTAGTCAAGACTATGGTGTGTGTGTGTGTGTGTGTGTGTGTGTGTGTGTGTGCGCGCGCGCGCGTGCTCATTATGGATGTGAGAGTTGGACTGTGAAGATGGCTGCACACTGAAGAATTGATGCTTTTGAAGTGTGGTGTTGGAGAAGACGTTTGAGAGTCCCTTGGACTGCAAGGACATCCGAACAGTCCATTCTGAAGGAGATCAACCCTGAAATTTCTTTGGAAGTAATGATGCTAAAGCTGAAATTCCAGTACTTTGGCCACCTCATGCAAAGAGTTGACTCATTGGAAAAGACTCTGATGCTGGAAGGGATTGGAGGCAGGATGAGAAAGGGATGACTGAGGAAGAGATGGCTGGATAGCATCACCGATTTGATGGATGTGAGTCTGAGTGAAGTCCAGAAGTTGGTGATGGACAGGAAGGCCAGGTGTGCTGCGATTCTGCTGCGATTCATGGGGTCGCAAAGAGTCAGACACTACTGAGCGACTGAACTGAACTGAAGTAAAAGATAAGTTTATATATTATATAGGCTTCCCTGGTTACTTAACTGGAAAATAACTTTCCAGCCAATGCAGGAGACATGAGAAGCCCGGATTCGATCCCAGGTCATGAAGATCCTCTGGAGAAAATAATGGCAATCTGCTCTAGTAGTCTTGCCTCAAAATTCCATGGAGATAGATATTATGTATTACTTTAGTTATTGATATTTTCCAAATGAATGGCATTTTAAAAGAGTTGTTTTTTTTTGGGGGGGGTCAATTTCCATTATTGTATTATGGTCAGATCACACAGTCTAAATATTATTGATTTGTTTTATTTGAATATTTCCATTCAGTTAAGTATTCATACTTTAGATTTCAATCCCAGTGTAGTCAAAATGAAGTGGCTGTGATGTAGGGAAAAGACTTGCAATATCTAAAATGTTTGTATGTGAAATGACCTCCTTTAAGCCTCACAATTATCCTAGCATCTTTCAGTAGGGCACCTTTAACTAATTTCCAGGTTTTATTCAGCATTTACCATTTTTTCCACAAATGTTATTTTCCAGTTTTATATTCCCATATAAGATACCAAACTGCATAAGGATAGATAGCAAAAACTACAAATACCTCCCTTATCTTACTCTGGTCTATAGCAGAGTAAGATAAACTTTTCTTGCTCTTCATGACTTTTGACAATTTTCAAGATTCCTTCAGAGACAGGTATTTTGCAGAATGACTCTCTATATGGGTTTGTTATGTTTCTCCTGGTTGCACTGAAGTTTATATATTTTTAGAACTATACCTCCAAGGCAGNATACCTTCAAGGCAGAATATCTTTCTAATCAATTCCCATCAAGGATTCATACTATCAATACGACTTACCACTAGTTCCTCTGCTATAACGTTATCTCCTTCCCGCTGACATATTCTGTTCTTTGGAAACAAGTCACTTAATCCAGCCTACACTTAGGGAGGGGCATGGACTCTCATGTTGAGGAATGTATCTAAGAGATACACAAATTACTGGGTATACAAATTAATTGAAACTCAATGATAAGGAAGATCTGAATCTTCTAGCCATATCTTTGAATTTTAAATTAATTAAATTAAAGTAAAGATTTAATAGGTTTCCCAGCTGGTGCTTGTGGTAAAGAACCTGCCTGCCAATGCAGGAGACGTAAAAGACATGGGTTCAACCCCTGGGTCAGGAAGATCCTTTGGAAAGGGAAATGACAACCCACTCCAGTATTACTGCCTGGAGAAATCCATGGAGAGAGGAGCCTGGCATGATACACTGATGAAGTTACAAAGAGTTGAACAGACTGAAGTGGCTGAACACACACAAGGATTTAATATCTCAGTCACACTAACTACATTTTAACATTTCCAAAGTTGCATATTGGACAAGTCATAGAAAAGCTTTTCATTGAGAATTCCTTAATGATCTGGTTGTTAGGGATTTGTGCTTCCACTTCAGGGGGCAGAGATTTGATCCCTGGTTGAAGATCTAAGATCCTTTAATCCTCACAGCAAGGCAAATAAATAAATAATAAAATAAAATCCTACCAGATGAAAACATGAAACTGCTTTAGCTCTGTCTCAATTTTTTTTTATACTTTCAATATCATTAAGTTCATTTTTTTCCCCCCATTACAATTTCTCTTAGGAGCAATAAGTTATTTAGGTTCAGAAGCAGGACTAGGAGACCACAACATCAAAGAGGCTTGTGAATTACAGAGTTGCCACTTTTCACTTTGGATTCCTGGCCATCCTTACTATATCCTCAGCCTGTTTGCAATTATATTGCTTCCTTTTGAAACTTGGGTAGTTGTATCCTCCTCAATTATCTTTCTAGGTTTTTGTTTGTCCATGCCACTGAACCTGTGGGATCCTAGTTCCACAACCAGGTGTAGCACCCTGGCCATTGGTAGTTAATGTGTCAAGTCCTGATGAACCAACAGGGAATTCTCATATGATTTTCTGTATTTATTCCCAATATTTATTCATTTACTTGACTATGCTTAGTCTTAGTTCCAGAACAAGGGCTCTTCAGTTTTCATTGTAGCATGTGGGAGGCAGGATTCTCAATCGTCACATGGAGTAATTTAATTGCAGCATGTGGGATCTAACACACCAACCAAGGAATGAACTTGGATGCCCTAATTTGGGAGAACTGAGTCTTACAACTTGACTACATGGATGTTTTTCTCATGACTGAATCCAGATCTCCCATATTGCAAGTTAATTCCTTACTGTCTGAGCCACCATATCTTTGAATATAAGAACTTTGGTCAGCAGAGTGATGCCTTGACTTTTTTTTTTTAATGTTCTCTATGTTTGTCACGGAGAAGGCAACTGCACCCCACTTCAGTACTCTTGCCTGGAAAATCCCATGGACTGAGGAGCCTGATAGGCTGCAGTCCATGGGGTCATGAAGAGTTGGGCACGACTGACTTCACTTTCACTTTTTACTTTCATGCATTGGAGAAAGAAATTGTAAGCCACTCCAGTGTTCTTGCCTGGAGAATCTCAGGGGTTGGGGAGCCTGGTGGGCTCCAGTTTTTGGGGTCGCACAGAGTCGGACACGACTGAAGCTACTTAGTAGCAGTAGTAGAATGTTTGTCATAACTTTCCTTTCAAGGAGCTAGCTTATTTCATTTTATTTATTTTTTAATTATTATTATTATTATTATTTGCTAGCTTCTTTTAATTGTGTGGCTACATTCACCATTCACAGTGATTTTGGAGCCCAAGAAAATAAAATCTGCTGTTATTTTAACTTTTTCACCATTCGTTTGCCATGAAGTGATGGGACCAGATGTCATGATCTTCATTTTTTGAATGTTGAGTTTTAAGCCACCTTTTTCACTCTCCTCTTTTGCCATGATCAAGAGTCTTCATTTTCTGCCATTAGAGTGGCCTCATCAGCATATCTGAAGTTGTTATTTCTCCCAGAAATCTTGATTCCAGATTGTGCTTCATCCAGCCCAGTGTTCTTCATGATGTACTCTGAATATAAGTTAAATAGCAGGGCGGTAGTTATACAATCTTGATGTACGCCTTTCCCTATTGGAATCAGTCTCTTGTTCCATGTCCAGTTCTAACTGTTGCTTCTTGATCTGCATACAGATTTTCAGGAGACAGGTCAGATGGTCTAGTATTCTCATCTCTTTAAGAATTTTCCAGAGTTTGTTGTGGTTCACACAGTCAAATGCCTCATCACTTCATGGCAAATAGATGAGGAAATAATGGAAACAGTGACAGACTTTATTTTCTTGAGCTCCAGCAATCACTACAGATGGTGGCTGCAGCCACGAAACTAAAAGATGCTTGCTCCTTGGAAGAAAAGCTCTGACAAACTTAGATGGCATATTAAAAAGCAGAGACATTGCTTTGTCAGCAAAGGTCCATGTAGTCAAGGCTATTGTTCTTCCATTAGTCATGTATGTATGCAAGAGTTGGACCATAAAGAAGACTGAGCACCAAAGAATTGATGCTTTTGAACTGTGATGTTTGTGAAGACTCTTAAGAGTCTTTTGGACTGCACTGATATCAAGCCAGTCAGTCCGATAGGAAATCAACACTGAATATTCACTGGAAGGATTGATACTGAAAGTGAAGCTCCAAAACTTTGGCCAACTTATGGAAACAGGAGACTCATTCTACTACAGCCTACTGCTGGAAAAGTTTGAAGGCAGGAGGAGAAGGGAATGATAGAGAATGAGATGATTAGATGGCATCACAGACTCAATGGACTTGAGCTTGAACAAGGTTCAGGAGATAGTGAAGGACATAGAAGCCTCGTGTGCTGCAGTCCATGGGGTCACAAAGAGTGAACACAACCGCCCAACAAAAATATATTGTTTGTCTTGCTTGATTTTTTCTTGTTTATGCAGTTTTTCACTTCTAATTAAATATGTTCTTTGAAACACATGGAAGGTCTAGGAGCTAATGTTTTTCTACAAATAAGAGATGGGGTACATTGGTGGGGTGTGGGCGGGGTGTATTCTGTCCCTGGGAAAGCCCTGTAGGGTTCTGCTCAGTTATATGATGAAACAGACTGACAGTCCCCAGTGTTCAGTAGAAATGGAGATGTCAATACTGTTAGTGGAAATACACATTGCTTCAATCAGTTTGAAAAAAGCATTTGACTGTACCTGCATATTAGAAAGGCTCAGTCAGTAACAGATCTTCCTGTAATGGAGGAGACCCAGGTTTGATCCCTGAGTCAAGAAAATCCTCTGGAGAAGGAAATTCCAACCTATTGTTGTATTCTTGCCTGGGAAATGCTATGGACAGTGGAACCTGGTGGTCTAAAGTCTATGGGTTGCAAGAGTTAAATACCACTTAGCATCTAAACCACTACCACATGCATTATCAAATATTCTTATGTCTAGACATACAGATATAGCTATCCTAGAGAAATTACTATGAAAGACACACATAGGATCATAGGCAGCTCATTCAAAAAGGCACAATAAGAGCCTCAAATTTCAGGCACAGTAAAATGTACATATAAGACTATGCCCATTCATTCAAGGGAATTCTACACAGCAATGAAAAATAATGTTCCACATCTACATACAATAAGAATGCATCTCACTTATTTAAAAGAAAACCAAGACCAGGGGAATAGAAAGTCTATTGTGTTTATATTTATTTAAAATTTAAAAAAGAGAGAGAGAGAGAAAGAAAAATGAATCCCTGGTGCTAGAGATCAGGAGGGGAGCAGAGTGTGGCCAGAAAGGACCATGGCGATTTCAAAGCTACTTGATCGTAGACAGATGAAGCAAGTACAATCTCAGTTACAGTAAAGCCAGACTTTATCTTCTTGGGCTCCAAAATCACTGTGGATAGTTACTGAGGCCATGAAATTAAAAGATGCTCACTCCTTGGAAGAAAAGTTGTGACAAACCTAGACAGTGTTTTAAAAGACAGAGACATTACTTTGCCAACAACTGTCCATAAAGTCAAAGCAATGGTTTTCTCAGTAGTCAGATACAGATATGGAAGAGCTGCACTATAAAGAAAGCTGAGGTCTAAAGAATTGATCTTTTCCCACTGTGGTGCTGGAGAATGGAGAAAGACTCTTGAGAGTCCCTTGGACTGCAAGGAGAATCAACCAGCCAATCCTAAGGGAAATCAATCATGAAAATTCAGTGGAAGAACTGATGCTGAAGCTCCACTACTTTGACCTCCTGATGTGAAGAGTCAACTCATTGGGGGGGGGGGTACAACACACCCTGATACCTGGAAACATTGAAGGCAGGAGCAGAAGGCATGACAGAGGTTGGATGGAATCAGCAACCCTGTGGAATGAGTTTGAACAAGCTTCAGGAGATAATGATGGACTGGGAAGCCTGGTATACTGAAGTATATAGGGTCACAGTGAGTCAGACACGACTGAGCAACTGAACAACAAAATCCAGGCTGGGTCTTTATGTACAGCTCACTGAACCTCAATAGGGCTTTTTTGAATTTCTGGCGGTGAGTTGAACATAGTTTTTAGACAGATCTCTTGCTTCAACACGTCCGGAATATTTTGTGTTCATAGTCAATCTTCTTTGTTGTTTTCCCTGGTGGTTCTTAGGAGTCAGTGTTCCTCATAATGATGGATGCTGTCTCTCTAAGTTCCAGCTAAACTGAACTTTGGATCATGGCCTCTGTTTCAGGAGGCAGCCCTCACAATTGCTCTGGCTCTTTGAATGACTGATGATTCTTGGTTTGGGGCTTAGTCTTTTCCTTCAGGTTCAAACACTGTAGCCAACACATAGAACATGGAAAGAATCTCCTGTTGCCGTGCCTCCAAGCGTGATTTATGAAGGATGTCACCAGTTTGAAAATTTCAAGGCAAAACAAAGAAAATTGTTCACGTTTCCATGGCATGTTCTGAAATGTGCCTCTACATTGGCAAATGCTGACAATCTGTAATTGAAAACAAGGCACACGTAGAGAATTTCATCAGGTTGTGACTATCCTTCATGTTCTTTACGAGAACCTATTCTGTTTTAAAGGACAATTCACAAATATTACAGTTCATGGAGGGCTCCTGGAAAATGTGGGTACTTTCTATGTGACACTGCAGCTGGAATGGGGTAGGAAACTAGTTATGGCACTGCTGGCAGGTAGTGTGGATTTCCCAGCTGTCACCCTTCTGTATCTCAAGCTCCAGATGGTTCCTCAAGTGGGTCATAAACCTGACATGTTTTATAACTCTGAAGCAGCTGAGACATTTAAAGGCTGTGTGAATCTTCTGTTATGGCAACCCATCTCTTGAATGTTGTCCATCTAAACATCACCATGTAACATGATCAGATTTCCTTTCATCGGATCAACAGTCCTGCCCTGACTTGCAAGAGCCCAAAAGTCCATTTTCTCCAGCCCTTCCAAACTATGTGTTCTGTCTGGATCCATAAGACTGAAGCATGCCAGATCATTGGCATGAGTCCGTGAAAATGATGCCCCACCTTGAACATGGCTCCATGAGGTCAGGAGATCTTCGAAGGTTGTAATCATGTTTTTCCTTGAAAAATGCCTGGATGGGCCATGGTGGAAACAGGTCCCCTTGGATTCCATTACTGAGTTTGGTCTTTTGGGATTCTTACTGTCAAATTTTACATCTGAAGTGGGACATCAATTTGAATTAAGAGGACTTTCATCCTTGCCTCCTAATGAGAGAACAGCTCCAGAGAGACAGTGAGGCCATGGAGAGAGAAATTCTGAATTGTGAAGCACAGCTTCCAGAGAGCTCGTTTTAAAACCAGGTTTAGATGAGGGCTCAGAAATAATAGGACTGTCTGTTCCTCCCCATTCAGACTGAGAAGCTGGTGATATAGCTGCTGGCTCTGTTTTTGGTGTCCTGAGATTTTCAGGTTGCTACATGCATGAGGGATCTGGACTCACATGGCCCTTCTTTCTTCTTGAAGATGAGTCCCTGGTCACTCTGCTCAAAATGCTAGAAATGACTGCCTTTGAACTTGAAATCACTTTGACAAAAAGGGTTTCATTATCCTCACTGACATGTCCACTCCAACAAAAACGACCTCAGCATCATCATTGTCCTCATCTATGGATTGGATGCAGTGGTCTTTTTCTTGGGTTGTGACGGTGCTTGTGCTTCCTCACACAGGAAGAGATGAGTCACTTTACAATAACTTTTGCCTTCGAGTGACCCCTTCTAGTGTTTTATTTCCTCTAAAGGCAACCACAGGACAAGGTCATCTCCTCTGATCTAATGTGTCATTCTCTGGTTTCAGTTAACCCTCATATGTTCACTGAGAATATTAAATAGAAAACTCCAGAAATATATAACTCATACGTTTTAAATTGCATGTCATTCTGAGGAGTGTGATTGGAATCTCACACCATCCTGCTTCCTCCTGCCCAGAATGAAAATGGTTCCTTACTCCTGAACATACCATCCATTTGTCACTTGGTTACCATAATGACTGTTGAGATGTCACAGAGCTTATGACCAAGTCACTCTTATTTTGTTCAATAGTGGCCCCAAATTATAAGTGGGGTGATACTGGCCATTTACATATGCCAGAGAGAATCCATTAAGTGTTACCTTAAGTGAAAAGATCAAAGTTTTCAGTTTGATATAAAAAGAGAAAAAAAATGTATGCTGAGGTTGCTAATATCTGTGGTGAATGTGAAGAAGAGAAAATAAATCTGAGTTCATTTTGCTCTCAAACTTCTAACTGCAAAAAATATGGCCACAGAGTGTAGTAAGTGCTAAGTTAGGGTGAAAAAAAATCACTTAATTAGTACAGTAATATATTTTACATAGTGACCACATTCACAAAATTTTTATGAAAGTATATTGTTATAATTTTTCTATGTTATTATTTTACCTCCTCTGGTGGCTCAGATGGTAAAATGTCTGTCTACAATTCAGGAGACCCAGGTTCAATTCCTGAGCCAGGAAGATCCTGTGGAGAAGGAAATTGCAACCCACTCCAGAATTCTTGCCTGGGAAATCCCATGGACAGAGGAGTGTAGTAAGCTGCAGTCCATGGTCTCAGAGAACCTTGTCTTCCGATGGTGGCACAAGGGCTCCCATTAAACTCTGCCGGAGAGTTAGAGTTGGACACGACTGAGTGACTTCACTTTCACATTCCTGTTATTACTAGGCAGTTGCTGATCTTGTACTGTGCTTATATATAATAAACTGCATCACAGGTATGTATGTATAGAAGAACCATTGTGTATATAGGGTTTCCTACTATGTGAGGTTATAGGTGTCTGATTGGGGTCTTGGAACTTATTCTCTGTAGATAAGTGTTGGTGATTATATTTCTTTCAAAAGACAAAATTAGTACCTGATTGAATCAAGGCTGAAACATTGAGATGCCTATTAGACATAAGGAAACATGTCAAACTAAATTAAGTATCATGACTATTTTAAACTTCCTTCTCCAGCAACCATTTTTGCCTTGTCTCACCATGGTGACCTGAGGGCTCCTATTAAATTATGCAGGAGAGCTAGTAGACACCATTTTGCCTATAGATATACAATCTCACTCAGAAATGTTAACCAACATAAAATGTCCAAAAGAGCCCCCATCTGTCTCTTGGGGGTGCCCCTCACTCCCTCCACTTTTTGAGTCCAAAAGGCTTCGTACTCTATACATGGATCCAAAATATTTAAAAAATAATTTAAAAAAAATCCAGAAAGTTCTAATAGCAATACTTGAAATTGCCTAATGCTGACATATACATATACATATACATGTACATGTGTACATGTATATGTATATGTGTGTGTGTGTGTGTGTGTGTGTGTGTGTGTGTGTATATATATAGTTAAACCAGGACAAATTTTGAAAATTCGTAGACATTTACTAAAAGGAGAATTGCGACTGACATAGAGTCCTCATACTATACAGGCAGCCAATAAAACATATTTTGAAGTATTTACAGTTACATATATTCAATAACTGAATAGACGTTTGACACATTCTACATTTGGGCTTTAATTTTTTTCCATGCTGTTGTACCTAACAGGAATTAAAAGCTGTTGTACTTGTTTTATATGCACATGCATACAAACATATGTATATTTGTGGACATGCCAAAATAAAATTTTAGGCAACTTTATTTATGTGGCCAAACACTTTTCTTGCTCCTAAGATCTTAAATGAACTGTTTGGATAGTCTAACATTGCTTAATAAATTATTGGATGAATACTTAATATTCTGTTGCTGAAAGGCTATCCTTTAATCAAGCTCATCTTCCACTATTCTTTCTGTAATAACAGATGGGTTTCATATATGAAGACACCCTGAGGACATAAAATCACAACTCCCATTTACTTAGAGACAGTGTTTGAAGAAAGCTGTTGTTCCTCCCATGTTGGACCATTTTAGACATTCAAGTCTGTAGTAACATAAGAACATGTCAGAGCCACATGCACAGTGGCCAACCACCTGGATTTGGGATAACAACTACCCACTTAATGGGTAAAACAGATGTGCAGTGCACTGTCCATAAATCATAGATAGGCTCTTCTGAGTAGCTGAACATTGCAATTATATGATGTGAACATAAAAATCACTTCTTCATAATTCAGTATGTAACATTTTCTTTCATCACTTTCAACTCCTAGTACCATATTTTTCAACAGAAATCATTGACGATCAAAATAGTTATCCCTTCATGCCACAGGGATTCAACTTCCTGTCCCCTTCCACACAATTTACCTTGTTCCGNCCTTGTTCCGTGTTCTCCTTTGTATTTTTGAAGGAGCCATATTAGAGAAAATCTAACTAGATAACAGTCTCAATATATGATGTTAATGAAAAATATTTTATATGCTGTGTATTTTGCTATATTTTATCTAGGTGTCACAGAAGTATGGCATAAATGATACAACTGGAAACTTAAAACCAGTAGTATAATATAAAATAACTATCATCTTAGAATATTCTCAGAAAATAATTTCTTATCCAAACATTGAGGGAAAACAAAAGTACAAGAATACTATAATTCTCAATGTCCATAGGAAAACATAGGGCAAACAGTACATTTGAATTATCTGCTGCTGCCGCTACTAAGTCACTTCAGTCATGTCCGACACTGTGTGACTGCAGAGATGGCAGCCCACCAGGCTCGCCAGTCCTTGGGATTCTCCAGGAAAGAACACTGGTGTGGGTTGTCATTTCCTTCTCAGTATTAAACAAAGTAAGATCATGACATCTGGTCGCACAGTTTCATGAGAAATGGAACTGGAAAAGACAGAAGCAGTGACAGATTAACTCTTTTGGTTTGAAACTCATTGGAGATGGTGATGGAAGCTATGAAATTAGAAGACAATTGCTTCCTGGAAGAAAATCTCTCACAAATTTAGGAAGCATGTTAAAAAGTGAAGACTTGGCAGTGACTTGAGTAACAGAGGCACTTTGAGTAATATCTATGGTCTTTCCAGTAGACATGTACAGATGTAAGAACACCAAATTGCTCTGCTAGGAATGACTTGTGAGTGTCCAATGGATTTCAAGGAGATCAAGCCAGTCAAACATAAAGGAAGTCAACTCTGAAGAAGCATTAGAATCACAGAAGCTGAAGAAGAGTCCCCAACATTTTGCCCACCTGAGCAAAGAACTGATTCACTAGAAAAAACCGTGATTCTTAGGAAACAATGAAATCAGGAGGAGACATGGGTGAGAAGGAAGAGGAAGGTTGTATAACTTCCCCCATTCAATGGATATGATTTCAGGCAGACCTTGGGTGATGGAGAAGGACCGAGAGGCCTGATGTGCTATACTCCAAGGAGTCACAGAGAGTCAGATATGGCTTTGTGACAAAACAACAACAAGATTTTAGTCAGTAAAATGGATCTTCTAGGATCGTGGTGAGGGTCTTATAATGTTAGAGAAAAAGGAGGCACTGTTCACTTTCTCCCACATAAATCCATCAAAGGATCAACTTCAGAAGGAACACCTTCCAAAAATCAATTTGAATGATATTGATGGACCCTAGAAACCAAGAAAGGAAAACCCATCACTTAAAAAGGAGGTAAGACAAAAGTAGAGACCTAGGGAAATAAATGTTTTAGGGATCAAGACCTGCCTTGGAGAAGTAGTTGTAAAGAAGGAAAATTAACAGGAAATAGGAAATGGTCTCTTATAGGTTTCAGTGTCTGTGTGTGTGTGTGGTGGGGGAGGGTTGACAGAACGAACGGGAAAAGGAACAAAAACACTAATTATGCCAAAATGCAATTACTAGCCAAGAAGTGGCTCAGATTCTTCTGTCCACTGTCATACATGAGGCCTGCAGAGGGAGGCCTGTGATGTATTAAATACACTATGGTTAGAACCAGGATTTAGTGGCCTGAGGACAATCTGATGGAGCGAAGGTGACAAAGAAACATAAACCATGAGAACACTAGTGACAGCCATTTTAGAAAAGGGCTTTCCTACAAGAAGGCTCTAAGGCCACATAGTGAACCATAGCACACTCACAGAACAGAAGACTGTGTGCTAGAAAATACAAAAGGACACTAAGCCAGCTTACTTTAAAGACCCTTTCTTGCACGGAGATAGAGAGGAATGTGTACAATTGCCAAAGGCAAAAGGAAATGGGTTAGTGTTATCTTGGTCTCAGAGACATCCTCTACCAAGTCTAAACTGGTTGAGAGTGGCTAATTATAAATTCCTGGGTTCATGGACAGTTCACATAGGCCAGGGTCATTGCAGCCTGGGGTCAGCTACCTTGAGGAGACACATGGCACATCTGAGACTCTGTGCTCTGGCACAACTAGCAAACTGTGTGTTTGAGACCAGAGAGCAGTATCAGAGGCATTGCCAACCTGGGACTGTGCTTTGCCCTCCAACCAACCACCTGAGAGTTTGGATTTTGAAGAGTAAAATGTGCAGAGCCAATTGTGTTCAGTGCTCTTGCCAAGCACTTAAGTGCCTGACAGGCTGGGAAGTGCAAGCAACACAGGGCCCACTTGGGACAGTGCCCTCATGTATCAACCGGAAGGCTGAGCAAGGTGGACTCAGAAAGGACATATCATGTTTGTCACTGGCAAGCCCAATGTGATTAATCCACCTCAAGTACCCCCACATATGCTAGAGGCATTTGTTTTCAGTGTTCTACTTCACGATCAAAATACTGGGGTCAAACAAAAAGCTACTGTACCCTCAATTCATGTTGAAAACCAGATATGGAGAGGCTTTCAAATAAAAGAAGGAAATATAAACAAAGAAGCATAAACCTACCCAGAAGTGAGAGGTTCAACAGAGCAAGTCTTCAATTAATGCCAAGATTGGTCAACTGGGGACAGTAGTAGAATCTGACAGCAAGTACAAGCTTCAACTAGGAAATATCTGACACTGTAATGACAACAAAAAAGCAAACATTGTATTTTTTCTGAAATCTGAGGTAATTTCTACATAATTTAATTTATTTAACTTTTAATATTGTTAGTCCTTTTTAATACCCTAAACTTTTATTTCTATTAACTTTTATTATGTTTCAAATAAAAACACATATGTCTATTATTTAAACACTTCTTTTATATATATAAGAATTAATTTGGCCTTTTTTTTCTGTAAAAGAGTCTAGCTTTAATACTTTTCTCTTAGATTTGCTTTTGCAAAAGTGATTATCAATGTCATAACTTTAGGAATGCAATCTTTAGTACTGGGGTCCAGCCCCAGTGTCTACAGGGTAATTCAAAACGGGGAAGGTGTGGTGAGAAAAAATTATTTATTTGGAAATATAAAGAAAATTAGAAAAGAATAGTGTAGTCGGAAAATTTAGTGGAGAAAAGAGGATAAATAACTTGGTTTATGGGTAAAGCCAATAAAACTTCAGGACAAAAAGCTTGCACCATCTACATTAGGCCACTGACGCTCATTTGAATAATGGAGGGTGCCCCACCTTGGGCTCCCTCTGTCATGGGACTTAAAAGCTGGGGCAAGTTAGTAGACGTGGTGAGCCTCCTTACTCCAGATGGGAATTCAGGTGGAAAAGGAGAGGGAGAGAGAGGAATAAAAAGAGAGAGAGAGAACCAACATGGGGGAGCCAGATTTCCAAGAAACTAGTTTGGAAGACTAGTCCAAAAAACGGGTCCCTCCTTTATTGTTCGGAAGTATTTTTATACTTTTGATTATACAGAGAGATCAATGGGTAACACAAAATTATGCAGTGTCAGCACCCCTGACGCTTATCAAGACCAGGCTTTTTATCTGCATACTTATTTTTATACACAAGTCTTAGGTGATTTACATCATCTTCTGGTCAGAAGGCCGATTAACATTTTACAGCCCTTTTCTGATAAGGGTTTGTCAACCAGAAGACTTATTTTTCTTAAAAAAATGGTGTTCTTCCCAAAGTCTGGTGCCACTCTCAGAAAGCACTAAATAAAGTTAGACTCTTACATAGCAAGGATACAACAATTTATAACACGTAAAGTGAGTATAGTGATTTATAGCAAAGATAAAATAATGAACTCAAAAGTGTAGTGTTGCTAACATCAAAACTACAGTATTCCTATTACTTCATCATGATTACATTGATTAATATCCTCTCAGGTGCCTAAAAGAAAAAGAATATGTGGAGGCATAGCAACAGTCATTGAGTCAACAGTGAAAACCTGTCACCAATATAATTTTTAGCTCTTTAAAAAAAGGATCTGTATCTTTAAGATGCTTTAAGCTTTGTGCCTCTTGCAATGGAGGAGCTGTAAGCAATTCAAAAATTTAAAAGTCCAGGGGAATCTGTCAGGCAAGTTAGAGAGCCATCAAAGGGGTTTGAGCAGAAACATTCCTTTCATATGCAGGAGACTGAAGCCCTGAGTTAATTTTTTTTTTTCCCCAGAGAATGTCAGAAGAGTGGAAGGCAGAGTGCAATAAAATCAGGCTGACTCTGGTTTTCTGAAGGACGATGTTAAGGAAAAAACCAATGGGAATTCCTGAAGCTGGATCATGCCTTTGCATTTTGTCAGGCTTCCTTCCTCATGACCTTTGTCATAGATGGGATTCCTCACACAAGCTCCTGG
The DNA here is from genome assembly GCA_006408755.1 of Eudorcas thomsonii. Classification (NCBI taxonomy): domain Eukaryota; kingdom Metazoa; phylum Chordata; class Mammalia; order Artiodactyla; family Bovidae; genus Eudorcas; species Eudorcas thomsonii. Next base: position 104,752 of record SJYE01014734.1, on the reverse strand, counting down.
CACTTTAGGTTCTGATTTCATTTATGAGGGCATCAGATTGCAGACATGCTGAAACTATAATCTCAGAAAACTAGCCAATCTTTTCACATGGACTGCAACCTTATCTAACTTAATGAACTAAGCCATGCCACATGGTGCCTCCCGGATGGGTGGGTCATGGTGGAGAAGTCTGACATAATGTGGTCCACGGAGAAGGGAATGACAAACCACTTCAGTATTCTTGCCTTGAGAACCCCATGAACCACAAGAAAACACAAAATTATAGGATACTGTAAGAGGAATTCCCTGGGATGGTTGGTGTGCAATAAGCTACTGGAGATCAGTGGGGGAAAAAAAAAAAAAAAAAATCTCCAGAAAAAAAAATGATGAAGAAAAAGCAAAAACAATACCCAGTTGTGTTTNGGGGAAAAAAAAAAAAAAAAAACTCCAGAAAAAAAAAATGATGAAGGAAAAGCAAAAACAATACCCAGTTGTGTTTGTGACTGGTGATAGAGGCAAGGTCTGATGCTGTAAAGAGCAATATTACATAGGAACCTGGGATGTTAGGTCCATCATTCAAGGCAAATTGGAAGTGGTCAAATAGGAGGTAATAAATGTGAAGGTCAACATTCTAGGTATCAGTGAAGTAAAATGGACTGGAAAGGGTGCATTTAACTCAGAATACCATTATATCTATTACTGTGGGCAGGAACTACTTAGAAGAAATGGGTAGCCATCACGGTCAACAAAAGAGTCTTAAATGCAGTATTTGGATGCAATCTCAAAAATGAAATAATGATCTCTTTTCGTTTCCAAGGCCAACTATTCAATATAACGGAAATCCAAGTCTTTTCCGCAATCAGAAACACTGAATAAGCTGAAGTGGAATGGTTCTATGAAGACCTGCAAGACCTTTTAGAACTAATATACAAAAAAGCATATCCTTTTCATTATAGAGGACTGGAATGCAAAAGTACGAAGTCAAGAAACATTTGGAGTAACAGGCAAATTTGGCCTTGGAGTAATGAATGAAGCAGGGCAAAGACTAATAAACTTTTGCCAAGAGTATCCACTGGTCATAGCAAACACCCGCTTCCAACAACACAGGAGTGGACTCTACGCATGGACGTGAGTAGATGATCAAGAGAAAAATCAGATGAATTCTCTCCTTGNCTATTCAATATAACGGAAATCCAAGTCTTTTCCGCAATCAGAAACACTGAATAAGCTGAAGTGGAATGGTTCTATGAAGACCTGCAAGACCTTTTAGAACTAATATACAAAAAAGCATATCCTTTTCATTATAGAGGACTGGAATGCAAAAGTACGAAGTCAAGAAACATTTGGAGTAACAGGCAAATTTGGCCTTGGAGTAATGAATGAAGCAGGGCAAAGACTAATAAACTTTTACCAAGAGTATCCACTGGTCATAGCAAACACCCGCTTCCAACAACACAGGAGTAGACTCTACGCATGGACGTGAGTAGATGATCAAGAGAAAAATCAGATGAATTCTCTCTTTGCGGCCAAAGATGGAGAAACTCTATACAGTCAACAAGAATATGACCGGGATTTGACTGTGGCTCAGATCATGAACTCCTTCTTGACAAATTCAGACTTAACTTGAAGACGTTAGGGAAAACCACTAGGCAATTCAGGTATGAACTAAATCAAATCCATTATCATTATGCAGTGAAATATATATATATATATATATATATATAGGGACTATATCTGATAGACTTAAGGGACTATATCTGATAGACAAAGTGCCTGATGAACAATGGACAGAGGTTCGTGACACTGTACAGGAGACAGGGACTAAGACCATCACCCTGGAAATGAAATGCAAAAAAAGTAAAATACCTGTCTGAGGAGGTCTTACAAAGAGCTGTGGGGAAAAAAAAAAAGGAAGAAGCAAAAAGCAAAGAAGAAAAGAAAATATATACAGATTTGAATGCAGATATGCAAAATAATAGCAAAGAGAGATAAGGAAGCCTTCCTCAGGGATCAATTCAAAGAAATAGAAGAAAACAACAGAATGAGAAAGATTAGAGTTCTCTTCAAGAAAATGAGAGAGGCAAAGAAAATATTTAATGCAAAGATGGATTCAATAAAAGACACAAATGGCATTGATGAAGCAGAAGCAGGAGATATTTTGAAAAGGTGGCAAGAATACCCAAGAGAATTGTACAAAAATGATTTTCAAGACCCAGGTAATCTCGATAGTGTGATCACTCATGTAGAGCCAAACATCTTGGAATACAAAGTCAAGTGGGCCTTAATAAGCATCAGTTCGACTAAAGCTAGTGGAGGTGACAGAATTCCAGTTGAAGTAACTCAAATGCTGAAGGATAATGCAGTAAAAGTGTTGCACTCAGTATGCCAGCAAATTTGGAAAACTCAACAGTGGCCACAGGATTGGAAAAGGTCAGTTTTCATTCCAATCTCAAAGAAAGGAAGTGGCAATGACTGCTCAAACTACCAAACAATTGCACTTGTGAAGTGACTTAGCAGCAGCAGAAGCAGCGACAGCACACACTAGTAAAGTAATGCTCAAAATTCTCCAAGCTAGGTTTCAGCAATACATGAACTGTGAACTTCCAGTTGTTCAAGCTGGTTTTATAAAAGGCAGAGGAACCACAGATTGCTAACATCCAATGGATCATTGAGAAACCATGACAGTTCCAGAAAAACACCTATCCCTGCTTTATTGACTATGCCAAAGCCTTTAACTGAGAGGATCACAATAAACTTTGGAAGATTCTGAAAGAGATGGGGAATACAAGACCACCTGACCTACCTCTGGAGAAACCTATATGCCAGTCAGAAAGCAGCACTTAGAATTGAACATGGAACAACAGACTGGTTGCAAATATTAAAAGTAGGGCATCAAGGCTTTATATGGTCACCCTGCTTATTTACCTTGTATTTAGAGTACATCATGAGAAACACTGGGCTGCAAGAAGTACAAGCTAGAATTCAGATTACTGGGAGAAATATCAATAACCTCAGATATCCAGATGACACCAACCTTATTGCAGAAAGTGAAGAGGAACTAAGAAACTCTTGATGAAAGTGAAAGAGGACAGTGAAAAAGTTGGCTTAAATTCAACATTCTGAAAATGAAGACCATGGCATCTGATCCCATCACTTCATAGGAAACAGATGGGGAATCAGTGAAAACAGTGTCAGACTTTACTTTTTTTGGCTTCAAAACGACTGCAGATGGTGACTGCAGGGCTGAAATTAAAAGACACTTACCCCTTGGAAGGAAAGTTATTCCCAGCCTAGACAGTATATAAAAATCAGCGAAAATACATTACCAAAAAAGTCTGTCTAGTCAAAACTCTGATTTTTCCAGTAGTCATGTATGAATGTGAGAGTTGAACTGTGAAGAAATTTGAGTGCCAAATAATTTATGTTTTTAAACTGTGGTGCTGGAGAAGACTCTTTAGAGTCCTTTGGACTGAAAGCGGACCCCACCAGCTCACCCTTAAGGAGATTAGCCTTGGTTGTTCTTTGGAAGCACTGATGCTAAAGCTGAAATTCCAGTACTTTGGCCACCTCATGCTAAGAGCTGACTCATAAAAATCTCTGATGATGGGAGAGATGTGGATCAGGAGGAGAAAGGAATGATAGAGGATGAGATGGCTGGATAGCATCATCATCTCGATGAACATATATTTGAGTGAACTCCGGGAGTTAATGATGGAAAGTGAGGCCTGGCTTGTTGCGTTTCATAGAGCTGCAAAGAGTTGGACACGACGCTACGACTGAAGGAAAATGAGTAAGTGAACTGTTATTTGCTGAGCATGTCATTGGTAATATATGAAATGAAGAAGTGTAATATACATACATATATGTATGTGTGTATATATATACGTATGCATGTATAAATATGTATGTATGTATACGTATGTATGTATGTATATGAACCTGTTCAAGTGATATTTCTTGTGTTAAGTCACTACACTCTTGTCTAGTACTCTATCACACAGACAGTCACCATCGTGTATTCGCAATCCATGGCATTCTCAAGGTGAAAAAAATAGGAAATGGATTACAATCCTTAGTTCAAGAATAGTTTCCCAACCCATGATTCGATCCTGCATGTCTTTCTTATGACCTCTGCCTTAGAAGTCAGTTTCCTTCCTAATAGTACTACCTGGGCAACAATTAGTTTATATATTGCTACACATATGCATTCATATGTATATGTCAAAAGTTTAGGTATATAATTTTTCTTTCTAGAGGTAGTAGTGTATATTTTGCACGAGGTATATAACTGCAGGAATCTACTTTTGCAGGAACTGATGATTTCCTAAAAGTGCTTTCACTTACATTCACCTCAGAGAATTATGTACTTTTCTTTGTGACTTACCCTTCCCTTTGAAATATGGGTTGTTTACAAATATGTTGTTTAATTTTTCACACACTGACAAAATTGCAAACATATATTCCATTTTTAAAATTTAGCTTCACATCTTGGTTTTCAAAGAACAACTTGGTATGATCCAAAGTTCTAAGACTTGTTTGATGCCTTAATATAATGCCAGAGTCCAGCTCCAGCAGCCAGGATTTCAACCTGAAGGGGTGGGTGGTGTTGGTGAGAAACTAAGGCACCCTCTCAGTTATTTTGGACTGCTTTATTATATCAAGCTTATGATTATCTTTTATACTTTTACAAAAGCATTAGGTCAGAGGTTTGATATTTTTAGTTCCCATTGACACAGAATTTTTTTTTCCCAAAAATCATTATTGCCTCTTAAAAGGAGTTCCTCCCTCAGTGAATCTCTTATCTACTTTTTCTCTTGTGTCCTTGTGAATACACTGTAACTCATGCTAATGTGTGGAATTCAGACTACATTCCTCAGTTTAATTCTTATCTTTCTAAGTCCTGTTTTCCCCAAGTATCCTAAGCTCACTATTTCTTAGAAAGGGCTTCAAGCTAAAAATATCTCTAAAGACTCTAAATTTGATAAGTTATATTAGAATATTGTAACATTACAGTGATCCTTAAATCTTTATTTTCTAAATATTTTAGATCTCTAGGAGGCTGTAACACCTTGGTCTGCCTAAGGATCTGCACCCTGACCCTGGGATACCTGGCTGTCAGGTTGCAACAGTACTAGATAAGATGAGCTTTCATCATATCTATTCCCATCCACGGCGGGCAAACTAGCAATAAGTTACAAACCCCAGGGGTCCCAAGAGGTCATCATATCTCGACCTCCCCAGGGAAATAATTCTTGGGAGGCCGTCAAGCCTCGATCTGCCTGGGGATTCAATCTCTAGGAGGCTCTCATGCCTCAGCCTGCCTGGGTATCTGCACCCTGAACCGGGAATGCCTGGCTCTCAGGTTGCAACCGTTCTGGGTAGGATAAGCTTCAAAAAGACTCACCCCTAAGGAAGTTCACCCATGGAAACAGAAGGAAGCCTATTATTTGTGAGACTGTGCCCAGGTCTCAGCGATAACGCAGGAACCCAATGAAAACTGCATTGGTTTTCTGGAAAGGCTAAAAGAAGCACTCCAAAAGTTTACCAACCTGTACGAGGGTGATTTTAAAGGACAAATTCTTGGCCCGATGTGCATTAGATAACAGAATTAAGTTACAACAGCTACAACAGCAAGACAACACTGCCACTTTAGATGAGATGGTCCAGACAGCCACAGATACCTTTTATAACAGAGAATAGGAGAAGGAAGCCAAGGCCCAGGAGAAGGAGAAAAAGAAAGAGACAAGGCATGCCTAGATGCTGGCCACCCACCAAAAAACCCCTATGGCAAACCCCGAGTCCTTGAAGGACAAGGCACGAGACAAATGCATGATCTGTAAACAGATGGGACATTGGGCCAAAGAGTGTCCAAACTGTGACAAGTCCTAACACGGCTTCCCACAAGTGCTATGAACTGGGACATTTGTTGGCACTCTGCCTTCAGGACCCAAGAGCCTCAAGGTCAAGCACCAAGCCTACCCTCATGATGGTTCAAGAGGACTGAAGCAGGGTGCCCCAGCCAGCCTGCCTGTCACAGACAACCATCATGGGGCTGGAGCCAAGAGTACAACTGGATGTGGCAGGTAGGTCCAAAATTTTCTTCGTTGACACAGGGGCTACCTATTCTGTCTTGATCTCCTACTCCAGATCCTTCCCCTCCCAAACCTGTACTATTTGGGGTGCTACAGGAAAAACAACTACTAAAAGATTCACTGAGCACTTCTTTGATGCTGGGATGGACAAATATTTTCCCACCAGTTTCTAGTGGTCCCTGAGTGTCCTCCTTCCTAACTGGGAAGAGATATACTCACTGAACTGGGAACCACTATTGTGATGGGAAGTTTTTCAGCCCCTAGAACCCTACCACTCCTGGTTACTACTGAAGAACCAATTACACCTTCAATAATAGAGAGGGACCAAAAACTAAGGGAAGACAAAATCCCAGGTGTGGGATCAAGGGATTCCTGGATGATACCACCAAGCCGAACCGGTCATCATTGTCCTCCGAGATCCCACTCGGTTTCCTAAGAGAAAATAATACCCTCTCAAACAGAGGCTCAGGAGGGACTACAGCCTTTAATAAATAAATCTGTTGCTTGTGGGCTATTGATCCCCACCAGTTCACTACGGAACACCACAATCCTCTCAGTAACGAAAAAAGAACCTGGCAAATGGCTTAAGATCTCTGGATCATAAATGTAGTCCCCCTCCACCCCACAGTACCCAATCCCTATGTAATCTTGGGAGAAATCCCACCCAGTGCCAAGTGGTTTACAGTCTTGGATCTCAAAGATGCATTTTTTTGCATACCGCTGGCTAAAGAACCCCAATATATTTTTGCTTTTTAGTGGGAGGCCCCAGGAGAAAAACACCAACAGATGACGGACAATATTACCTCAGGAGTTCAGAGCTAGCCCCTACCTGTTTGGACAGGCCCTTAGCCGAGATCCCCTAGATCTGGATCTGAGACCTACTGGGAAAATATTACAATGCATAGATGATCTACTGATCTGCTCTCAAGATGAGAAAATGCCCAACAACATGCAAACCAGGTTTTAAACTTCTTGTCAGACAGAGGATATAAAGTCTCCCATGCTAAGGCACAGATGGTCAAGACAAAGGTCACTTACCTGGGAGTTCAGATTGCACACGGGTCCAGGAGGCTGTCATCTGATTGGGTATAAGAAATCCTCCACTTGCCCTCTCCTACGACGCGAAAACTATTGTGAGCTTTCCTGCGGCTAACTGGATATTGTAGAATCTGGATACCCAACTATGGTCTAATTGCCCAGCCCTTATATGAAAGATTAAAGGGATGAGATGATTCAATCACATTGATATGAGGAACTCCTTAAAAGAAGACAGAGGCTACACTAAAACAGGCCTTAACTCAGGCTGGTGCTTTGAGGTTGCCAGACCCAGAAAAAGCACTCCAACTTTACGTCCATGAAAGAGAGAGAATAGCCTTGGGAGTGCTAACTCAAAGGTTGGGATCTGAGCCCCAGCCTGTAGCTTACTTATCCAAAAAGCTCGATCCAGCTACCCGAGGCTGCTCCCCCTGCCTTTGAAATCTTGCAGCTATTACAATCATGATAAAAGATGATCTAAAATTCTCCTTTGGGGACAAACTAACTTTTTTTTTTTTTTTACACTGAAAACATGTTGAATATTGTTTTTAACTTTTTATTTATTTATTTTTTAATTACAATATTGTATTTGTTTTGGCATACATTGACATGAATGAGCAAAAATGAACAAATAGGACCTAATTAAAATTAAAAGCTTCTGCACAACAAAGGAAACTATAAGCAAGGGGAAAAGACAGCCTTCTGAATGGGAGAAAACAATATCAAATGAAACAACTGACAAACAACTAATTTCAAAGATATATAAGCAACTTATGCAGCTCAACTCCAGAAAAATAAACGATCCAATAAAATAAATGGGCCAAATAACTAAATAGGCATTTCAGAAGACATACTGATGGCTAACAAACACATGAAAAGATGTTCAACATCACTCATTATCATAGAAATGCAAGTCAAGACCACAATGAGGTACCATTTCACACCAGTCAGAATGGCTGCGATCCAAAAGTCTACAAGCAATAAATGCTGGGGAGGATGTGGAGAAAAGGGAACCCTCTTACACTGTTGGTGGGAATGCAAACTAGTACAGCCACTATGGAAAACAGTGTGGAGATTCCTTAAAAAAATTGCAAACAAACTATTTTTACCCTATACTGGTAAAACTACTCCTAAATGGGAGAGACAATTTATGGATGTCTGATCAAAAAATCCTCAGATACCAAGTAATGCTGATGGAAAATCCAGGCCTCACTATATCCCCTTGTGAGGTTCTTAATCCAGCCACACTCCTGCCTACCTCCGAGGGTTCTCTCCCCTTTTACTTTTGTTTAGTTACCTTTGACCACTGGACAAAACCCCAAGAAGGATTTTCAGAAGATCCTCTGACCAATCCTGAAGAAGTCTGGTACACTGATGGAAACAGCTTTGTCTTGGATGGTAAAACAAGAGCTGGGTATGCAGTAGTCTCGAATTTTGAGACCATAGAGGCTAAGCCTCTTCCACCAGGTACTTCAGCCCAATTAGCTGAGCTCATAGCCCTGACTCGAGCTTTTAGAGCTGGGTGTGTGGGGAGGGAGAAATAGCCATTTACATTGACCACAAGTATGCCTTTCTGGTGCTACATGCACATGCAGTTATCTGGAAAGAAAGGGGCCACTTGACACCTGAGGGTCCCCAATCAAATATGATGATCAAATTATTTGACTCTTGGAGGCAGTTCATCTGTCCACTGAAGTTTCAGTCTCCCATTGTAAAGGATACCAAAAAGGAAACACAGAAGTGGCATGAGGGAACCAAGCAGCTGATCAGGTAGCTAGGAGAACAGCATTACAGAACAATGACCTAATAGGTGTTGCCACCTTAGTTCCACAGACTAATTTGCCAGAAACTCCTTCATATACTGAAGGTGAGACTCTTAAAGCTAAGACCAAGGGCTTTCAAGAAGATTACATAGGGTGTTTCCAACAGGAGGGACTCATTTTTCTGCCTAGGAATCTCCAATGGAAGTTGGCTAACTCCTTACATGCCACTACTCAGTTACGAAAAAAGGCCTTCCAAACATTACCAGAAAGGTCCTTCAGAGGAACAGGTTTCCAAACAACTATAAGACAGGTCTTGCCCTCTTGTCCCACTTGCCAATTAAATAACCCCCAAGGAGCTCAAAAATGCCAGCTGAACCAGCCCATCCAACTACATGGGACCTACCCAGGAGAGGACTGGCTGATGGACTTCACCCAAATGGCAGTTTCTCAAGGGTATAAATACCTATTAGCCATTATAGATACATTCACAGGATGGATTAAATGCTTTCCCACCTGGACTGAGAAGGCTAAGGAAGTGATAAAAAACAAACAAACAAACAAAACTGCTCCATGAAAGCATTCCAGGTTTTGGTCTGCCCAGGTAAAATTGCAAAGTGAAAATAGGACATCATTTCCTTCTAAGGTCACCCAACGGGTCTCGAAAACATTGGGCATTACTTATCTCCATTGTGCCTGGAGGCCTCAATCTTTGGGAAAACTAAAAGGAGCCAATCAATTATTAAAATCCATAATAAAAAAGATAACCCAGGAAACCTCCCTGGGATGGAAAGAGGTTTTACTGATAGCTCTCCTCTGTACACGCATTGCCCCTAAAGAACGGTTTAGTCTTAGTCCTTATGAGATGCTATATGGGAGAACTTTTATTTATGTCAATGACCTCTTCCTAAACACAGAGGTTAAGACCCTCCAGTCATATACCATGGCCATTGGACAATTCCAACAGGATATATGCTTGTGGGGTATAAACCAGGGCCCAAGAATTTCTAAGGAATCTCCACTACATGCTCCAGAGACTCAAGTCCTAATTACAGTCTGGAAAGATGGGTCCCCAAAAGCTCAACTCCAGCCCACATGAAAGGGCCCCTACCCTATAATACTTTCTACCCCACAGCAGTCAATGTACCAGAACCTGACACCTGGATTCACTACTCACGAGTCAAGCCATGGAAGAAAATAGAAAAGGACACTCAATAAACTTGTGAGCCTCTGGGAGATCTCAGATACCAATTCAGGACTACCAATGAGTGCCATTCTAATAAACACCCCCAAAATCTAGTTTCTGGGGATAAGATTTCTCAAGGCAGCTCTAAAGAGCCAACACAGCTTGACAGAGCTTACACTCCAAAACAGACAGGAAATAGATCTGATTCTTGAACAAGGAGGGACTTGAGCAATCCTGGCAATGTGAATTTAAAATTGACTAATGCCCCTACTAGTCCTTGTTATGCTATAATGATGACACTTAGGATTATTCCATGTACTATCAATTGTCTAACCTGTTTTGTCTCTGCCCAGGTCAACAAGATACAACATACAATGCCAGTTCAACAAAGATATAAAGTTATTTATATCTGTTAGAACTTTTGCCAGTTCTAACAAAGATATAAAACTATAGTCAATCACACACCCATAGATGGACACCACTATAAGGACTCTGAGTCTTGAGACTAACAAGAGGGGAGGCCTAATACACTTCACCATCCCAAGTCAGCAGGAAGTAACCAGAAAGACCTCCATGTCCCTATTCCCAAAGAAATGGGCCTCCCATCTCTTGAGGGGTTAATGTTAGGTAGGTAGAACAGGGAAAAGGAGTCCAAAATGGAGGTGGCTACAAGACAAGGAAGGAAAAAGCCCATGAAAATAGAACAAAAGAAGGTCTGAGGACCAGAGTGAGGACCTCAGGTAAAACAAAGAACAAGCCTGGCTGGCCCAGCTTACATAGGACAGGCCCAGGGAGAGATAAACATATAAATAGAAGAGCCAAAGCTAGCTTGCTTTCTCTCTCTCCCATGCCTTGAGGTGCTCTTTTTCTCATCTCTTTAGATAGATATGCCCTCACCCCTCGAAGATGGATTTTCCTGCTATCTTCTAAATAAAATAGAGCTGTAACACTAATTTGTCTAAGAGCTATAACTTGGTCCAATCGAGAGCTGAGAGCTGTCATACAGTCTATCCAAGACCTGAGAGCTATGACAAGCTGAGGGGGCTTTAATGTCAGTCACTCCAAATCTTTGTTGTGACAAGACAAATAATTGAGGAATGTACACTTGTGTGATATGATGTACAGAGAATTCTGTATTTTAAGCTGGAAAAACATTATCCATTTATATATGTGAATAACAGAGAATTTCATGTTTCACATCCTGAAATCTGTATTTAGAGTTTCATGTGGGAAACGGAGAATTTCTTTATTAATGTAGGGCAATCTCATTTCAGATGTTTATTCTTGAAACAGATAATACTTTCATCAATATGCCCCTTACTTGCTATTTTCTTCTATAATTTTGGTGTTGTCATTGGGATAACTAAGGTTATTCATATCTCCCACATAAATTTTGTTTGTAACTGGAGCTTCATCTAGAGTTTTATATTTTCATAGTCTTCTCTGGACAGAAGTTAGACAGCAGGTCAAAAATAAATAACTTTGACTTATTTCTGTTCCGATTTTTTATCAGTTCATTGACCCATGCCCAATTCTAACTGCTGTACCTTGACTAGCATATACACTTCCCAGGAGACATGTAAGGTATTCTTGTATTCTTTTTTTATTTTTATTTTTTAAATTCTACATTACAATTCTTGTATTCTTATCTCTAAGAATTTTACAAAACTATTATTATTATTATTACTTTGGTTTTTGTGTTATTTGCAGTGTCCAAGTCATTAGAAGAGACAGTTAAGCAGGTATAGATGATTGTATGCTATCTTCTTGCATATTTTATGATACATACATCAATTCGTGTGTACTTCTTGCTGCTGATGCTGCTGTTGCTGCTACTGCTGCTGCTAAGGCACTTCAGGCATGTCTGGCTCTGTGTAACCCCATAGACAGAAGCCCACCAGGCTCTGCCATCCTTTGGATTCTCCAGGCAAAGACATTGGAGTGGGTTACCATTTCCTTGTCCAATGCATGAAAGTGAAAAATGAGAGTGAAGTCTCTCAGTCATGTCCGACTATTAGCAGAGCCATGGACTGCAGCCCACTCGGTTCCTCCGTCCATGGGATTTTCCAGGCAAGAGTACTGGAGTGGGGTTCCATGATTAAATAATTAAATACACATCCGTGTGTTTTTTGTTTGTTTATTGTATTTTTTGGTCATTGTTGCTGTTGTCATTCTTTTTTTCCTTTTTTTTTAGGTAGTCATGTACCAATTGGTAATTTACTATGAACGTGTCATCTTATCCCACAAGAATTAAATTATGCCCATAGCAGTCTCTGACCTTTGATAACCACAGAATGGAGTTAAACTTCGAGATCCGAAGTCAGAAATCTTTACTCTGGAGAAATATCAGGAACAACAACAACAACAAAACTAGATATATCCAGGTGCTGACTTTTTGAGTCCAATTATGCTATTATATTTTACTTAGAAAGTTCTACATTTCTTCATGCTGATAGCCATTACTCATTACAAGAAATTCCCAAGGGTTAAAGAAAAACAACAACAACAACAACACAATGTGCTTGATTGCATGTTGGAAGTCAAAGTAGTACCAGTTACGTGTATACATAAGCAATGTCCCATCAGATTAATTCATGGAAACTAATATTTCCTGTTTTACTGTCAAGAAAAAAAATAATAATAGAGCTTGCCAGGAAAAACAGAGACATTCCAAGAAGGCAGAATTGTAGGCAGATGTGAAATGTAACTCAATGAATGGACAACAAATACTACTTCTACATGGACAATTGTTCTTAAACAGCATCAGATAAATACTAGCAGAAGACCCTGGTCAACAGAGTGTCCTATGTGGTTTCCATACATACCCGGGCAGAAAGGAATTAAAAAGAGAGAAGGAGATAAGAGGAAGCAAGACAAAACCTATGCCTCAGGTGGGAGATGGAGAAGAAGGGAAGATATTTTTAGAATGAGGCAAACCCCTTCACTAAAGGGTAAATTATTTTGAACTGAAAAGAAACAAGATAATACAGCTGCTGAAATATAATTTGGATAGAGTGAGAGTCACACAAACAATGTATGTCATGGCCCTATATGGCCCAATCTGCAATGCAGCTCAGCCAGTGTGCATGGGGTCTGGAAGCTGGAATATGGGATTTGTAGGGATCCTGGGAGAGGACTAATGTTGACTATGTGGAAATGGCCTGATGGAGCATGTATGAGTAGTGGTGTCACACGGAATGTCTTTTAAGAATTCCCAAACTGCCAAAGAGAATTCCCAAACTGAGTGTAACTCCTGTCACACTCAGGAGGTACAGATACCTTGGTATACCCTCACCTGACCGTCTGTTAACACCTACTACAAGGCAATAGAGAAAGATCAGCAGAAGTAACACTCATGTTCCTGCCACACAGACTAGAAAAAAATCCCATTAAGGTCAAATCTTTTCTGCCTATGGCTGCTGGCTTCTGTTCATATTTGGCACTACCATGGTTCCAGCATTCCAAGGAGCTGCTCATCACAGCAGACCCCAGTGCACCACAAGTGTCTCAGGGCAGACTCCTTTGGTGACCACCTGTGAGGAAGAATGAAAATTATTCCTGGAACCCAGGGACAGAGCCATTAAGCAAGAGGAGTGGACATCTTCCAACAAGTTGAGCATGCTGCAGATTAAATACACAGGATTAATGACACAAACTCTGTATCTATGGAATACATCAAAAGATGAGAAGAGGTCAAATGCCAAAAAACAAAAACAAAAACAAAAACAGGCTCACACAGCTGTAAGAATACACAAGAATTTATAAAAGTTTTGAGTTTGAGGTGTCCTTAGAGATATCCAGAGTCCAGTTCTCTCCATCTTTGGAGAACTTCCCAAAGAAGTGTATTTGTCCTCTGGCTGATGCTGAGGAAGGACACTGACAGATGAGACACTAGGAAATCTGTGTTTTCTTGTGATGCATTGAATTGCTGTGTTGGCTGTGCACTATTTTTCTCAATTGTAGGCTTCTTTGTTACTACGCCTGATTTGCCTTGACGATTATTCCAAACAAATTTTTTTTTTTATTTTTGTATAGGCATTTCTATATTTACTTTGGTCTCCTATTTTCTGTGCTTTTTGTTGCTGTTGCATCACTTCATTTTTTTAGCACAGGTATGCATTTCTATATTAACTGTGGTTTTCTGTTATTCTGTGGCTATTCTGATCTTCTTGTCAGATTTTTTTCTTTATTCTTCAGTTGGAACTCTGCTCTGGTGTTATTTTTTGCATTCAGATTTACTTGATTGGTTATCTTCATGAATATGTTGTCTTCTCTGTAGTGTTTGTTGTTTGTGGTCCCTTTATTTATTTATTTGCCATTTATCTATGTTACTTTTTTTAATCTCCTCCACCTATTACTATGATACTGTAGTTCTCTGCGCATAAATCAGGCATGATGTTTCTGGGAGTCAGAACCTTAGAGGGTAAAAGCCATGAAGGTAAGGCATCTCCAAATGAAGGAAATAGCTTGCAAGTGTCAGACATTTTTATATCTCTTAAGTATCAGGAGGATACAAACTAGTGATTTTTTTTTCCTTTTCTATACAAATATAAAAAGAAATTTCTCTTAAAATATTGGCATTTTGACATAATGACACCTGGTTTCATCTGAAGTTAACTATGTTCAAAGACCACACTAGCCACTCAATCAACTTCATCGACTTGGAGTAGAGAGAAGGAGCATAACTATAATGCAATAGTTTGTGAAGAAATAGCCATTAACACAGTAAGTAGGGAAATGTGAAGACAGAGAAATATGTTGTGGGCAAAGGAATGTGGTAAAAGACTCAAAACAAAATGAAGGAAAAAAATGGTCAGGCTCCCGTAAAATGATTTTGATAGTAAAGGTGATAAAATATTCCAAAAAAAAAAAAAAAACGGAATTCAGAAAAGATGAGAAACATTTCTGAAGGGCCTAGAAAAATGAATAAATAACAATAAACAATTCACACACACACAAAAAATTTGGTCTCCTATATGCTAATACATACTCTTGTATAGCAGAAGCCAACACAATGTTGGAAAGAAATTATCATCCAGTTTAAACATGCAGTTTATATGAAACACAAGTGTTCAAAGGAACAAGAGACTTGATAAAGTTAATTGACACTTATAGGACACTTTACTGAAACATAGCAGACTATATATTTTTCCAAAGTGAAAATAAAATATTTTCAGTATATATCACAAAATGGATCTCAAATCAAGCCTTGGTAAATTTAAGATAGTGGTGATTTTATCTATCTATCTATCTATCTATCTATCTATCCACAATGCTATGATTTACATACTAGATTTTGCAGGTGAGGACTGTGAGAAACACGAATCCATGTACTAATAAATACACATCTAATTTCCCAAGACATGTCTCATGAAATCTGAAAGAAAATGAAGGAAAACTCTTGGAAGCAA
The DNA here is from genome assembly GCA_006408755.1 of Eudorcas thomsonii. Classification (NCBI taxonomy): domain Eukaryota; kingdom Metazoa; phylum Chordata; class Mammalia; order Artiodactyla; family Bovidae; genus Eudorcas; species Eudorcas thomsonii. Next base: position 89,289 of record SJYE01014734.1, on the reverse strand, counting down.
ATAATATTAAATACATGATTATTCAAAAATTCTGGAGCATGCTTTAAAGCAGTAAATATTNCATACTAGATTTTGCAGGTGAGGACTGTGAGAAACACGAATCCATGTACTAATAAATACACATCTAATTTCCCAAGACATGTCTCATGAAATCTGAAAGAAAATGAAGGAAAACTCTTGGAAGCAAATAATATTAAAAACATGATTATTCAAAAATTCTGGAGCATGCTTTAAAGCAGTAAATATTGAAGCTGACAAATACTACACATCTCAAGTAATCAACATAACTTTAAATCTAAAGCATTTAGAGAAGGATGAAAAAGCAGACAAAATTTCCAAAAGTGAATAGAAGGGAAAAAATAATAATAAAAATCAGAGCAGAAATTAAAGAAAAAAAAATGATGACAATACATACACAAAATCAGTATCACTAAAAGAGATCTCTTGGAGAGGAGAAGAAAAAAAGAAAGAAAGAAAAAGAAAGAAAAGAAGGAAGGAAGGAAGGAAGGAAGTAAGGAAGGAAGGAAAGAAAGAAAGAAANAGGGAGGGAGGGAGGAAGGAAGGAAGGAAGGAAGAAAAATCATGGTTCAGACTTAAAAAAAGGAGAAATAAATTTGACATGACAAAGGATGACATTATAATTGGTAACACAGTAATAATAAAGAATCATTAGGGACCAGAGAAAACAACTATAAGTCAATAAAATTTATAATCTGATTCATAAACAAATGCTCAGGTGCAACTAAGAAGAAACAAAAAAAAATGAAGAGAGAAATTACAAGCACTAATATTGAAACTGTGATGAAAACTTTCCAGTTGATAAACTAAAAGCCAGATGGCTTCACATGGAAATTTTATGAACCAGTCAGAGAACTGCTAGGACATGCACTTCAGAAACTCTTCCAAAATTCTAGAGTGGAAGGAAAAACCAAAACTCATTCTACAATGTCACCATCACCCTGATACCAACACCGAGATAACACAGAGAAAGAAAGCTAGAGATCAATATCACACAGATGAACAGAGGCAAACGTCCTCAGCAAAATACAAGCAAAATGAAAAATTCACCAATACCATAAAATGATTGAACATGGTTATTAAGTGTGAGGTCTATTCCAGATATGGAAACATTCTTCAGTAGCTGCATATCAATGTATAGTGAAGGATTAAAACCATGTGATCACCTCAATAGTTGGTGATTTTTTTTTATATAATTCAACAAGTGTTTGTGATAGAAACTCTCCAAAACCTGAACATAGCAAAATCTACCCCAACTAAACTACAGATCTAAACATATCTAAACTACTACAACATATCAACTGGTACCATTTCAAAGACCATCATTTAAAAAAAAAAAGAAAATCTACAACAAAGGACTGCCCTGTTGGTCCAGTGGCTAAGACACCATGATCCCTAAGCAGGGGTCCTGACTTTGATCCCTGGTCATGGAATTATATTCCACACACAGCGATTGAGGTTTGTGGCAACCAAATAGAGAAGTAAATATAAATGTGGGTATATTAACACGTTTAAATGGAATCCAGAAAACAGGTGCTGAATGACCCATCTGAAGTATAGGAAGAGAGAAAGTCATAGAAAACAGACTTGTGGACATAGTGCAGTAAGGACATATGTAACATCCTAAGTATGTAGTAGATAGCTATTGCTATGGAGTGCTTTAGTGAAGTTGATTTTGGAGTAGGAGAGGAGACCCAAGAGGGAGACGGGAGGACTGCTCAAAAGGGAGGGTCAGCTATATTTACTAATAACTAATTTATTTTTCTGGGAAGCAGACACTAATAAAACATTGTAAAGAGAGAAAATCAGTCCTTGGCTAACTTGTGCTGGTGACAAGTAAAGCCTCACAGTGCATGTCAATTAAAATATGTAACCAGGATGGTTTTAGTATGTATCAGTTCAGTTCAGTTCAGTTGCTCAGTCATGTCCGACTCTTGTGACCCCATGAATCGCAGCATACCAGGCCTCCCTGTCCATTACTATCTCTCGGAGTTCTCTCAGACTCACGTCCATCGAGTCCATGATGCTATCCAACCATCTCTTTCTCTGTCGCCCCCTTCTCATCCTGCCCCCAATCCCTCCAAGCATCCGAGTCTTTTCAAATGAGTCAACTCTTCGCATGAGGTGGGTAACAGCAATGCCTATTAAGAATGTGTATATAGAAGATACCAAGTAGACTTATTAATGTGATTTTCCATGTAAAAATTCCTTAGGAATGAGGTTTTTCTGGCTTCGGGCTTTGGTTACTATTTCTGTAAGCAGTCTGTATTTCAAGTTGATGCTGAAGTAAACCCTGGTTGAACATGTCCCTTCAATTCTTAGGAGACCAGTGACTTTGTGATGTCACAGTTACCCTTCAAATTCTAAGATACCAATGACTTAGTGATGTCACAGCTTTTTTATTTTGAGAACCATTGTGATGGTCTAGTGAGTATCTCTCTGTAGGTCAGCCAAGCAGCATTTGAAGATTCAGTGTGTTAAATTAGACAAATGAGAAAGGTATCTGAAGACAGATTTTTCTGAGATGACACATTTCTTCAGAACTTCAAGGTGGGCCTCCTAGTCTGAATCACTTGGTTCAGAAACCTCCATTAGATCTTCTTTGCAAGATTATACACTTACTGGGGACTCGGTTTTGACATCTATGATAGAAGAATATACTTTTCAGGCTTTGTTTGAGTATCTTGTGATCAAAAGTCCATGCTACACATATTCTGTCTTTACTGGGTCGATCTAGTCAAGACTATGGTGTTTCCAGTGGTCATGTATGGATGTGAGAGTTGAACTGTGAAGAAAGATGAGCACAGAATAATTGCTGCTTTTGAGCTGTGGTGATGGAGAAGACTCTTGAGAGTCCCTTTACTGCAAGAAGATCCAACCAGTCCATTCTAAAGAGATCAGCCTTGGGCATACTTTGGAAGGAATGATGCTGAAGCTGAAACTCCATTACTCTGGCCACCTCATGTGAAGAGTTGACTCATTGGAAAAGACTGTTGAGAGGCATTGGGGGCAGGAGGAAAAGGGGAGGACAGAGGATGAGATGGCTGGATGGCATCACCGACTTAATGGACGTGAGTTTGAGTGAACTCTGAGAGTTGGTGATGGACATGGAGGCTTGGCTTGCTGTGATTCATGAGGTCACAACGTCTTGGACACGACTGATTGACTGAACTGAACTGAAAATTGTAAAAGTAAAAACAAAACTTTAAGTGAGGTAAATACCACAAATTGGGGCAAAAAGTAGAAATATTTTTATTAGAATAAAATAGGATGAAATTTTGATGCTTAAAATATAACAAACAAAAGTGTAACTGCAGGGCCTAACGAAGTCAATGTGACTTCCATATTGTTACCCTGCATTATTTTTGTTTTAGAAAATCAGAATAGTCTTACATGAAAAATATTTTAAGATCCCATGGGAGGCAGAACAAAGTTATATATTTTAAAATATTCTGACTTAAAATACACTAGAGTGAAATCATTCAACTACAAAATAACTTCCTACCCTAAGCCTAAAAACAAAAGAGTACTCTGTGAAGTTCATGGGTGTCCTTCTGTGAGTCCTTGGGTTTTAGTTTCCTTTCACAATTGTGCTTTGAGCATATAAGACTGAGACTGTGCTTGTGTGTGTGTGTGTATGTTAGATTAAGAATGTGTTTGTGAGTTTATATCTAGGTTCTGCTTTCGGCTTTTTTGCTCAGGATTTCAACTGAAGAATTGACTAATTCAAAAATATAAAGAAGCACAAATGTCTGCTTTCATTTTTCAAAGCAAAATACAATGGGTGAGTTTAAGAGATTGAAAGTATTTCAATAATAACTAAGCAACTCCACCCTAACATTGTTGCAAACTATGGTACACTCCCAATCACCCAGCAAAAATTAAGCGGGACTTTAGCTCAGTTCAGTTCAGTTTAGTAGTTTAGTCCTGTTTGACGTTTTGCAACTCCATGAATCACAGCACACCAGGCCTCATTGTCTGGCACCAACAACTGGAGTTTATTCAGACTCAGGTTTATCAAGTCAGTGATGCCATCCAGCAGTCTCATCCTGTGTCCTCCTCTTCTCCTCATGCCCCGAATCCCTCCCAGCATCAAAGATTTTTTTTTTTTTTAATGAGTCAACTCTTTCCATGAGTTTGCCAAAGTGCTGGAGTTTCAGCTTTAGCATAATTCTTTCCAAAGAAATACCAGGGCTGATCTCCTTCAGAATGGACTGATTGGATCTCCTTGCAGTAAAGGGACTCTCAAGAGTCTTCTCCAACACCACAGTTCAAAAGCATCAATACTTCAGCGCTCAGTCTTCTTCGCAGTCCAACTCTCACATCCATAAGTGACCACAGGAAAAAGCATAGCCTTGACTAGACGGATCTTAGTAGGCAAAGTCATGTCTCTGCTTTGGAATATGCTGTCTAGATTGGTCATACGTTTTCTTCCAAGGAGTAGGTGTCTTTTAATTTCATGGCTTTAGTCATCATCTGCAGTGATCTTGGAGCCCCCAAAATAAGGTCTGGCACTGTTTCCACTGTTTCCCCATCTATTTCCCATGAAGTGATGGGACCAGATGCCATGATCTTTGTTTTCTGAATGTTGAGCTTTAAGCCAACTTTTTCACTCTCCACTTTCACTTTCATCAAGAGGCTTTTTAATTCCTCTTCACTTTCTGCCATGAGGGTGGTGTCACCTGCATATATGAGATTATTGATATTTCTCCTGGCAATCTTTATTCTAGCTTGTGTTTCTTCCAGTCCAGCATTTCTCATGATGTACTCTTAGGTGTCAATTATATCTGGCAATAACAAAACTCCCACCAGCTAATATGGCAGTACCAGAGAATGCTAACTAGATGCCTGGAGTTTCAACCAAGTTTCAACTATACTATAATAGGATAGTACCTTCCTATGAGAGGCTGCACAATAACCGATAACAAAAAACTCTCTTAGGAATCAAAAAACCTAAGGATGGGATCTGTAATTCTGTTCCCACATGTTAGACCTTTTTTTTCCCACTTCCCAAGAGTATCAGACAGACAGGTAAAGTAGAAGGAACTTATAACATGGCCCACATACTTCTTACATAATATCTTAAATTTCTAAGTCCCAACACACTGCTTAGATGATGACAATACAGGACTTCTGGCTTCAGCTTTGTGTGGCAATCATCATGTAAGAATTGTATGAATATTTGAGATGCACTGATAGTGTAAATCTATAAAGCCAAAGGTCTTGAGATCTGATTCAAAGAGGAAAACTGTGTACTCCACGTCCTCAGTTTTATGGGACTTTCACACATTTCCACAATCCTCAGCCTTTATCTGAAGTCAAAACCTGACGTTTAGAAAAGTAAAATGGTATATTCACATAGAGGGCAAGTGGAAACATCAAAATGGATACAGTCTCCTACATACTTCCATGCTCAGTAATAGAACCGCTTGTAAGCATTCCTAAGGGCTACTAGGAGAAAACAAACAAACAAAAAAACACACCTCAAAGATGCTTCTCCCAGATTAGAGAGGCTAAGAAGCTATAAGTTTGTTTAACTCTCATCTCATCCAAAAAATCACATACCATGCCTGTTAACACATCAGAAGATGGGTAGCTCTAGCAGATGTTTACAGACAATTCCTGTTTCTGCCTAAGGCTAAAGTTGTAGATCCAAGTGACAGGTGGGAAAAGGTTTCCGTCTCATGATACCATATGACACCGCAGATATTCTCTTTCTCTAGGAAGCTTTAAAAATACGTTGTGGGAAGTACAATATGAGGGAGGAAAACAAGGAAACTGAGAAGAGCTGTGTTCTTTTAATTGTCCTGAATCTCACTTATCATTCTATTTCCAGTGACAGACATTACATGCAATCTAAATCATCTCCTAAGCATGCCAGTTCTAAATTTTTTGATGTTATTCAGTTACTCAGACTTGTCATACTCTTGTGACTTCATGTATTGCAAAAACCCATGGCTCACCTGTCCTTCAAATATCCCAGATTTTTATTCAAACCCAAGACCTTTGAGTCAGGGATGCTTTGCAGCCATCTTCCCCTGTGCTGTTTCCTTCTTTGCCTGCACCCAGTTTTACCCAGTCTCAGGTTCTTCCCAGTGATTTTGTTCTTGACCTCAGGAGAGCAATATATTGACTCTTCATGTGCAGCATCAGTCCTTCAGAAAATACTCAGAAATGATTTCCTTTATGCTTTACTTATTTGAACTTCATGCTCATCATAGATCTCTCAAATGTCTTCTCCAACCCTACAGCTGTAAAACATTGTATTTTGGCAGTCAGATCTTGTGTTCCTGCTCACTCCTCCATACATTACTCCTGAAATTGAATTTTGACTATTCAGGTCTTGTTCAATAATCTCTCAGTTTTGTAATATGGTTTCTAGTTTGGTCATAAATTTTCATTCAAGGGGCAAGTGCCTTTAATTTCATGGCTGGTCACATCATGCAGTCAATACTGGAGGTTAAGAAAGTGAAACCTTCCACTAATTCAACTGTATTCCATTGGAATATTTCAAATTGATGGGAACAAATTCCTTTTTTTTTGGGGGGGGTGTGTGTTTTTGTTTTTGTATTGAATTTTAATCCATCTTTTGCAATCTCCCCTTTCACCTTCATCAGAAGTCTTTTTAGTTCCTAATCTTTTTTTTTTTAACAGCCATTTGTGTATTGTCATCTTATAATTAATGTTATTCATACTTCTCAGAGTATTTTTTTTTCTAGCTTCAGTTTCTTTGAGCAAGTTACTTTCCATGAAATACTCTGCACAAAAGTCAAATGAGCCGGATGACAACATATGGCCTTGAATTATTTCCTTCCCTATTTTGTACCAGTTTATTATCCCTTGTCCACTTCCAACTGCTGTGTCTTGATCTGACTGCACGCTTCCCTGGAAATAGGTACGGTGGTCTGGTATTCTTATCTCTTTAAGAACTGTTTACAATATGTTATGACCCTCACAGTAAAAGGGCTTTCCTGGCAGATCAGATGATAAAGCATGTGCCTGCAATGGGGAAGAACCATTTGGTACTCGGGTCTGGACCAGGGCTTTAGGGGATCTCTGTATCCATGGTATAAATCTGAATGAGATCAGATACAATGTTATCAATGATTGGCTTGGTAAGGTCTTCACTAAACACCTGCCACCATGGCTTCTCGGTCTCAGCCTCAGCAGGCACTTTGACCCCATAGGCTTGTAGGGCCAGATGGATTACTGCCACGGCTATGTGCTGAGCCCGGAAGCGGAGGCATAGCCTCCCGTGGTAGCTGTCCTGTAGCAAAGCCCAGGCAGTAACAGAGACAGGGGTCCGCTGCCAGCTGTAACGGTTCAGCCAGTTCTTGAGCGAGACCAGGTAGTGGAGCAGATACTTGTGCGGTTGCTGGAAGGAGACCTGAAAACGCAGGACCCACAGCACAAGTAATTCACACTGTACGATGCTGTCCCCAATCTCCCAGAAGCGCGAGTCCAGCTCCAAGGGGTCACTGCCCGGGTGGAAGTACCTGTTGGAAACATTGATGATGTCACGCGTGCGCAGATGCTGTTCCTCCACTTTGCCAGCCAAGTAAAGGGAAGACATAGCCACCAAGTAGGGGTCGTAGGCGTCCAGGTTGATCTTGCAGAAGAATTTATGGTAAATGGTACAGGCGGTGGCGATGGGGATGGACCGCATCCCTAGCTTGACACCTGCCTCCATGATGAACCTTGTCACTCGGAAGTGTACCCTCGACTCAGGTGCCAGCTGCCCCTCCGAGCCCCGGGTTTTAGCCCCTCCTCCGCAGGTCCCGGGGCCACTGGCCTCCATGAGGCCCCGCCCCACAGGAGAGGCGCCCAGACGCGTGGCTCTTGCTCCCAGGGTGTCCTCTCCGGGGGAGCCGAGGTGCCGCCCTGCCCTGCCTGGGTCGGTCCTCCCCACCCCCCCCTTCAGGTGAGGGTGCTGAAGGGGAACCCGGCCGACTGCGCAAGCGCCAGATCATGCGCAAGCGCACAGGCCCACCCTGGCAGGCGTCTGTCAGGCTATCGTCGCACTCCCCGCCCCTCAGCCTAGAGAAGATCCCCAGGAGAAGGAAATGGTAGGCTATAGTCCATGGGTCACAAAGAGTCAGACACGACTGAATGAACTCATTTTGACACACAGTCTAAGCCAGTAACAGACAATTAAGTCAATGTAGATGACTTGATGAACCCCCCCTTGTTTTTTTTTTTTTTTTTAATATACGATCTAAACTCACTCCAAATAAGGTTTACCTATTACATGAGCATGACAAAATATACCTGCCTGTTATTTATTTATTTATTTATTTTAATTTTTATTTATTTTACTTTTTTCTCAGTCTCTCTTTTTCAAGCTACCATCTACATACTGCTACATTCCTGAACACTTGCCATATTCTTTCACAAGAGTTAAATTATGCGCATGCCAGTCTCTGACCTTTGATAGCCACTTAAAACAGTTAAGTTTTCAGGACAGAAATAAGGAATCTGTGCTCTGAGAAAATGTATGGACAGTTTTATAAATAGCTAGATATTTTCAGGAACTGATTTTGACCCCAATTCCTGCACCAATTCTTATCTGGAAAAGAAGTATGTTTCCTCAAGCTGATGACACTTCCTCATTAGCAGAAATTTCAGGAAAAATAAATGTACTTATTTGCATGTTCAAGTCCGTAATCTACCAATTGTGGGAGTACATATGTAACCTTCCATCAAACACATTAATTCATGTCAAGTAATGTTTGTTGTTTCACTGGCATGTCTGAAAGAACTGCCTAGTTTGCCGAGAAAGAAAATCCGTACTTCTGATTTGGTATAAAATCAAAGAGCACATTGAGTGCAACTCTCTCCATGGAAGAATCACAAATAATCCTTCAATAAAGGAAACATTCGTCCAGAGCATCAAATGTATATTAGCAGAGGACCTTGCTCAACAGAGAAGACTATCTAAAAAGTACACATAACTGGGAAAAATGGAGGGAAGATGGGAGAAGGAGGACGAGAGAAATAGAGCCAAGTCTCTGACCTGAGGTGGGAGATGGAGAAACACGGAATAGACTGAGGATTCAGGTAAGCGATCTCACTAAACTTAAATTACTTTTGACGGAAAGGAAGCAAGGAGAAGCTGATAAATTTTAGTTCGTCTAGAGTGAGAATCACAGAATGTGTGGTGTGGTCTTGCATCCCCCAAACTGCAGTGCAGCTGAACTAATGTGTGTAGGGCCTGGAAGATGAAACATGGGGTTAGAAAGACAACCACAGAGGAAACTGCTTTTGACTCTGTGGAGATGGAATGATGGATCTGTTATGACCAAGAGTGTAGAAAGGAATGCCTTTTGAAAAATCCCAAACTAACAAAGAAGTAGGATCTTAGGGCACAGTCACACAGTGAAGTGGTGACAGTATTGAATTTTCCCCTCTTGCCACACGCTAAGATCTACTATCAGGCAACAGAAAAAGACTAGCCAGAACTACCACTCATGCTTCTGCCATCACAAGCTAGAAGATGATCCCATTAGGGACATAACTTTTCTGTCCCGTGATTGCTGGCTCCTTAGCAAAGCTGACACCACCAGGGTTCCAACACCCCCAAGCACCTGTAAAAATGTGACGACTTTTTCAAAGATCTGCTTCACTAGCTGACTGTCTGGCAGAAGAAAATGAAGTCTCTATTTTGAACAAGGCATTACATTAATTTCTGTTATATTAATATATTGACCATTTAACTGTGTTAACATAGGTAGCTAAAACTGACTTTAAAATTGAGATAATATGCTGCTGAAATATTTTTCTATTTTCTTGAGGTTGAGAACAGCTGGATACTAAGATATTTGAAGTGTAATAAATTTAAGTTTTAAGTTCTCCAAGCAACTTAGAAGCAGAGAGAAATCCTGAAGCCACTTAAAGAGGTATTTGGTATAGATATACAATAAATTGTTACATGAGGAGCAAAATAAACTTGAATAGGTACGTATTTAATTTAAAGGTATTAGTAGAGGTGTATTATTTGAGGCTATTATCTTTGTTTGTTTTAAAGGATCAATATTTTCTAAACTGCAACTGGCAGGCATGGTTCCCAGTGTCAGCAATCACTGATGCATCTTCTACCTCTCTTTCAAGGTCAACTCATCAACCATCTTCATTACAGGAAAGTCATTCTAATTACAACTGATCTACCAAATAGGAGCCTGATCATGAAGGATAATGAATATTAAAATTTATGTTGGTGATGCCAACAAATTCCTATATTTCTCTTATTTCAGTATTAAATTTTCATGTTCACCTTGATAGTTATATTTTATATTCTGAAATAATTAAGAGCAATATGAGGCTTTATCTGAATGCCTGTCTATTTCATTGTGCATTTCTATTAACACTTGGACTTTTGAATCTGTCTCTGTTTACTTTCATTCATGAACCTAACATTCTGGGTTCCTATGAAAATAACGTTCTTTACAGCATCAAACTTTACTTTTATACAAAGTCATATCCACAATTAGGTGTTGTTTTACTTTATCTCCATATCTTCCTTTTTAATGATTTCCAGAAGCATATAGGGCACCACCAACCTGGAGAATGAATTCACCTTTCACTGTCCTATCTTTTTGGTTTTTCATACTGATCATGGGATTTTCAAAGCAAGGATACTGAAGGGGTTTTCCATTTCCCTTCTCCAGTGGACCACATTTTGCCAGAATTCTCCACCATATCCAGTCCATCCTGGGTGTCCCACCATGGCATGTCCCATAGTTTTCTTGAGGTAGAGAAGGCTGTGATCAATTTGGTTACTTTTCTCTGATTGCGGACTTCATTCTGTCTGCCATTTGCTGGATAAGGATAAGAGGCTTGTGGAAACTTCCTGATGGGCTAGATAGATTGTAAGTGAATTCTTCTGATATATGGGGCCTTATTAAAAAACCTTTAATCCAATTTATTCTTGACGGGTGTGGCTATGTTCAGGCCTTGTTTTTGGAACTGAGGCCTACTATGGTATGAGTTCAGTTAAGTTGCTCATTCAGTGTCTGAATTTTTGCGACCCTATGAATCACAGCACGCCAGGCCTCCAAGTCCTTTACCAACTCCTGGAGTTCACTCAGACTCAGTTCCATCGAGTCAGTGATTCCATCCAGCCATTTCACTCTGTTTTCCCTTTCTCCTCCTGCCCCAAGTCCCTCCCAGCATCACAGTCTTTTCCAATGAGTCAAATCTTCACATGAGGTGGCCAGAGTACTGGAGTTTCAGCTTTAACATTATTCCTTCCAAAGAAATCCTGTGCTGATCTTCTTCAGAATGGACTGGTTGGATCTCCTTGCAATCCAAGGGACTCTCAAGAGTCTTCTCCAACATCACACTTCAAAAGCATCAATTCTTTGGCACTCTGCTTTCTTCACAGTCCAACTCTCACATCCATACCTGTCTACAGGAAAAACCATAACCTTGACTAGACAGATCTTAGTTGGCAGATCTTTGTTTTCTGAATGTTGAGCTTTAAGTGAACTATTTGATTCTCCACTTTCACTTTGACCAAGAGGCTTTTTAGTTCCTCTTCACTTTCTGCCATAAGGGTGGTGTCATCTGCATATCTGAGGTTATTGATATTTCTCCTGGCACTCTTGATTCTAGCTTGTGTTTCTTCCAATCCAGCATTTCTTGTGATGTACTCATATGTACTCTCACGATGTACATGTAAGTCAAATAAGCAGGGTGACAATATACAGCCTTGACATACTCCTTTTCCTATTTAGTACTAGTCTGTTTTTCCATGTCCTATCTAACTGTTGCTTCCACACCTGCATACAGATTTCTCAAGTGGTAGGTCACATGGTCTGGTATTTCCATCTCTCAGAATTTTCCACAGTTCATTGTGATCTACACACTCAAAGGCTTTGGTGTAGTCAATAAAGCAGAAATAGACGTTTTTCTGGAACTCTCTTGCCTTTTCCATGATCCAGCGGATGTTAGCAATTTATCTCTGGTTCCTCTGCCTTTTGTAAACCTGCTTGAACATCAGGAAGTTCAAGGTTCACGTATTGCTGAACCCTGGCTTGGAGAATTTTGAGTATTTCTTTACTAGCATGTGAAATGAGTGCAGTTGTGTGGCAATTTGAGCATTCTTTGCACTTGTGTGTTTTTTTTTTTTTTTTGAAATTGGAATGAAAACTGACTTCTTCCAGTCCTGTGGCCACTGCTGAGTTTTCCAAATTTGCTGGCATATAGAGTGCAGCGCTTTCACAGCATTCTCTTTCAGGATCTGAAATAACTTCACTGGAATTCCATGACCTCCACTAGCTTTGTTTGTAGTGATGCTTTCTAAGGCCCACTTGACTTGACATTCCACAATGTCTGGCTCTAGATGAGTGATCACACCATCATGATGTGTGATGGGTCATGAAGATCTTTTCTGTACAGTTCTTCTATGTAATCTTGCCACCTATTCTTAATATCTTCTGCTTCTCTTAGGCCCAATCCATTTCTATCCTTTATTTAGCTCGTCTTTGTATGAAATATTCCTTTGGTATTTCTAATTTTCTTAAAGAGATCTCTAGTCTTTCCGATTCTGTTCTTTTCCTCTGTTTCTTTGCAATAATCATTGAAGAAGGCTTTCTTATCTCTTCTTGCTATTCTCTAGAACTCTGAATTCAGATGCTTGTATCTTTCCTTTTCTCCTTTGCTTTTGGCCTCTCTTCTTTTCACAGCTATTTGTAAGGCCTCCCCAGATAGCCATTTTCCTTTTTTGCATTTCTGTTCAATGGAGATGATCTTGCTCGCTGTCTCCTGTACAATTGTCATGAACCTCATTCCATAGTTCATCAGGCACTGTATCTATCGGATCTAGGCCTGTAAATCTATTTCTCACTTCCACTGTATAATCATAAGGAATTTTATTTAGGTCATACCTGAATAGTCTAACAGTGCTCCCTAGTTTCTTCAGTTTGACTCTGAGTTTGGCAATATTGAGTTCATGATCTGAGCCACAGTCAGTACCTGGTCCCGTTTTTGTTTATTGTATAGAGCTTCTCCATCTTTGGCTGCAAAGAATATAATAAATCTGATTTTGGTTTTGACTATCTGGTGATGTCCATCTGTAGAGTCTTCTTTTGTGTTGTTAGAAGAGGGTATTTACTATGACCAGTGCATTTTCTTGGCAAATCTCTATTAGGCTTTGCCCTGCTTCATTCCACATTCCAAGGCCAAATTTGCCTTTTACTCCAGGTGTTTCTTGCCTTCCTACTTTCGCATTTCAATCCCCTATAATGAAAAGGACACCTTTTCTGGGTGTTAGTTCTAAAAGGTGTTGTAGGTCTTCATAAAACTGTTCAACTTCAGATTCTCCTGCATTACTGGTTGGGGCATAGACTTGGATAACTCTGATATTGAAATGGTTTGCCTTGGAGACGTACAGAGATTATTATCTTTTTTGAGACTGCATCCAAGTGCTGCATTTCGGACTCTTTTGTTGACCATGATTGCTACTCTATTTCTTCTGAGGGTTTCCTGTCTGCAGTAGTAGTTACAATGGTCATCTGCATTAAATTCACCCATTCCAATCCATTTGAGTTCGCTGATTCCTAGAATGTCCACGTTCACCCTTGCATTCTCTTGTTTGATCACTTCCAATTTGCCTTGATTCATGGACCTGACCTTCCAGGTTCTTATGCAATATTGCTCTTTACAGCATCGAATCTTGCTTCTATCACCAGTCACCTCCACGCTGGGTATTGTTTTTGCTTTGGCTTCAGAATTTCAAACCACTTCAGTATTCTTGCCTTGAGAACCCCATGAACATTAGGAAAATGGTATGAATAGTGAAAGTAATTGGGACCTTCTTCAAAGTGACCTGAGCAAGCCCTCTTGTATTCAGTGTCCATCACCCTGCTGCATCCCATCTTGGACCATGTCTCTACCAGAGACTTCTGGGCACTCACAAGCAAATCTGGTTCATTCACTTGTGGGAACACTGCTCTTACTTTTGGATCCAGGTGAACACAAGGTTTTGTTTGTGCCATCCAACAGTCTGCTTCAGACCTGTGGACGTTCTATAATCAAATCCAACTGGCCTCCAAAGTCAAATGCCTTAAGTATTTTCAGTTCCTTTGCCAGATCACCAGGTTGAACATTTTGTAGTGGTCCTAAAATTTCCTTACCTGTACAATAATTTATTTAGAATAATTATCCTGAAATTTGTGGATTGTGCGCTGGGACTCTTCTTGATGGGTTAAAGGTTACCTCCTCTAAGAGGGATTATATCACAAACTGCATGAACAAGGTTTGTAGCTGACAGATTTCTTCCCTGTCAGGACATTGCTAACCCATGCCTCTGAAGGATTCACTCAGTCACTCAAAAGCAGTTCTGATCTGTCTTTGTGGGATCCCTGGGTATAGGTGCACACAAAAAAAGTTTTATTGAGCACTCTTAGGTTGGCTGGTAGGTATTAACTGCAAATGCAAATTCACCCCTTCTACAGTCTTGTTTCCTTTGCCTTTGACATGATTTATTTTTCCTTTAACTGCCTTTTTTTGGGGGGGATCCAACAATTTCCTGTAAATGGTTATTCAGTAACAAGCTGTAATTTTGCAACACTCACAGGGAAAGATGAGTTTACACCCTCTACTTTGCCATCTTCACTTCCTCACAGGCACAAACTAGCAAACGGGGAAATCCTTATATCCTAACTCTGCACTTTCTTCAACTTTCTGCACTGTCAGTTAGGCTGGAAGCCCATGGACAGAAGCAAGGTCACATCCTTTCTTCTAGGATGCCTGTGCCTTCACAATGAAGGACACTACCTTATCATGACATTTGTCTCACATGATGATATTTGTGAAATGCAGAGAGTTGTGCCCCCTGATGGGCTAACCCAAGGCAACACTATCTCAGAGCTTTCCTCTAATATGGAAAACTTATCCAGTGCAGTAGCTTATCTTCTGTTTCACCACCTTCCAGTCTCTACCTTTTCTGAAGGACCTTCACCTCTTAAAAGACTTTGATCCATTTGTAGCCATATCCACCATTTCCACAGGCCAGCCCATTTCTCATAGACTGAGAGGTCCACAAGCTATGCTTTAAATGCCCTACACCACTGAGTTTGCACTGGATAAGTCCTCATGCCTTCCATATCCTTTTCCTGGTAAACACACACAGATCAACACAGCAGAAACTGTGAGCTTCTTTATGTCTCTTGNCAGAAACTGTGAGATTCTTTATGTCTCTTGATGTAAATCCAAATTTGTGAACACACTGTCCTGAGTTGTCACTAGCCATTCTTTCCTTATTCCAGTCTTGAACAGGACCACCTCAAAAATGCATGGACTAGTGTCCCACACTCTGCGGATGCCTGATGCAGCCTTCTGCTTGCTCCATATCTCACGGTCTGTAACATTCCTCTCTGTCAGCTGTGGCTGGACATACATCCACCCAGAAAAATGCATAAACGTGGGCAACAAGCTCATGTGGGTAGACACACAAGTGTCCAAGACACATTAGCAATAAGGGAACTAGAAGTTTCTGTAGCTGAAGAACCAGTGCTTCATATGAAATATAGAGACTTCCATATTTTTTAAAAGAAAATCTCCATTCAGAACTCAAATATGAAGTATAGAGAAGCCCAAATTCCATGATAGAGACTTAGCACGTAGGTTTTGATACAGTAAAAACAAACTATTCCCCACTTCATGGAATCAGTCCTTTGTTTTGGTATATATTATTGCAAATACAGCAAACTCTTTATTTCATTAAGAAACAGGGGTGCTCAGATTTTCATTTGTGCAATAGAGCTAATTCATTTTTTCATACAGATTTTCCATATCTTCAAAAAGCAGTCCCAAGATTGCCTTATTTGAAATATTCAGAACTTGACATTTAATGGTAGATCACCATCACCTAGATTCCTATATGTTGTACAGACAAGTCCAAATTTTTTAATCCTGATCAATGTTGTGCCCCTGTGGATAGCCTACCACCCCTTAGGGCCCACAATATTCTGAGTGAGTTCCCCTGTGTACCCTATCTTTGTTGCTTCCTGTGTGCACCTGTCTACTTGTGCCCCGAGCACCCCTTGGACATGCAGCTACTTCACCCACCCCACCCCCAATCNGATCACCATCACCTAGATTCCTATATGTTGTACAGACAAGTCCAAATTTTTTAATCCTGATCAATGTTGTGCCCCTGTGGATAGCCTACCACCCCTTAGGGCCCACAATATTCTGAGTGAGTTCCCCTGTGTTCCCTATCTTTGTTGCTTCCTGTGTGCACCTGTCTACTTGTGCCCCGAGCACCCCTTGGACATGCAGCTACTTCACCCACCCCACCCCCAATCCACTACCCTACCCACAACCCATCCCCCACCCATCCATCCCCATCCAAATGTTCATCCCTCTCTAGCCCTGTGGGCATGGCCGCTGGCATAACCTCCCTCCGTTTGCACCCCCTCTCCACCACCACCCCACCACCTTTTAAAATGATCACCTTTTGGACTCCCTGGGGAAATCCCACTCCAGATCCCAAATCTGGTGACATTTGCTCTTCGAGGAAACCAGAACTGGCATTACTTGGGCCTCGTGTTTTCCAGACACTGCTGAGTCACCACTCATCTTGCGTCAGCATTCAGTCACCACTTACCTCGCATCAGCATTCAGCGGGGACCATGTGACTAACCACGGTGCACACATGGTAGGTTCCAAATTGGGTACCCCTCTTTCCCACAAGGTGACATTGAGCCATTCCCTGTTTCATCCCCCCACACATGCAGTTTTATTTGCTGCCCTAAAACAGGTTATCAGAACCAGGGTCTAGAGTGAAGACAGAACTGTGTGAGGAGCCAGGGCCACATGCTCGATGGGGGCAGGAAGAGACAAGGAGGCCTGCTGTGTTGTGGGTAGCCTGAGGCTTTAGAAGGGGTGGCAGACAGCGCAGAACAGGGTGAAGGGGCCCTGGGAGATCAGCCCAACAGGCAGGGCCCTAGACTGTGAGGCACTCACAGGCTGCTGGCCCAGATCTAGACCAATGGCCGAGAAGGTACTGGGTAGCACTATTATGGACACGCCCTTAGACCAGAGGGCATCTCCTGAGATTCCTGGGCTCCAGCACCCCCAGATGGCAAGATTCTCTTCCAATAAGTGTAGTGGGTTTTGCATCTGACAACACCCCAGGTGCTGTCATTAACTTGGCTCTGAAAATCCATCCATGGGTTCCTGTTCCATAATCAGACCGTCAATAACTGGGAGCTCCTCCTGAGTATCCAAAGGATATGCAGGGGCACCAAATGGCTGGATACTTTTTTTTTTTTTTCCGTGGTATGAGAGCCTCTTGCTGTCCAGATGCTAGAGGAGTAGGAAAAAAAGTCCACCATTTGCTACAGTTGATCTCCACTCTTCAGGGACACCAGAGCTTAGGGTACAGAGCTCATTCTATGTCTATTTGCTTCTGCCATAGCACTGTTTGGGCAGTCCTTCTGTGTGTGTACCAGAAGCTTGTGTCTGTGTGTCTCCATCTCTCCTCAGGTGTTGGTGTTACTGTTAACCACTGCCTGGACAGGAGAGCTCATATGAGACTCTTATCCTTTCCGAGGAGGCAAACTCTTCTCCTCCTGAGTGAGTTGCACCAATGGTAGTTCAGACATTTTTAGTCCACACGTTTGGAGGGTGCTTTCTCACACTTGAAAGCCAATAGCAGGTGGTCACTGCTGAACCACAGAAGGGGAAGCGTTACGCTCCCTCCCTTTCTGAACAAGCATGCATGCTGCACAGGATGCAATCCCAGACACAGAGCCATGGTGGGTGATCCACAGGACCTTGGACACCCAGATACAAGAGCCATCATTCCTGTGGCGGCTTGGCCACACTTTGTACAGATGGAAAACAGGGGATGCTCTGCTTACATGAGAAAAGTCCCTGAAACTTCTTCAAATGCATGCCAGTGAGACACTAAGGAGAAATCATTAAGCTCCACAACTCATCGGTGCTGGAGACGTGCACATCTGGAGATATGTATGTCTGCTCATTTATCCTATTGAGGCTGTTTCAAAGTGATTCTGTTTTCCATGTGAGAATACATCCCAGCCTGCCCAATCCCCCAAGCTTGTGGAGCCAAGAGAAGCAAGAGGATCAAGCTACACCATCCATCCTCTAGACCTGATACCCAATATGTGCATCCTGCAGAGAAGAGTGATCTTTCAAACTGGAAGACTATGCATGTAGCAGGTGTTTATGCTGAAGTGCTCATCCATCTCTGAAATCTCACAAAAAAAGGCAAGGGTTGCTCTTGCTCATGGCAAGGTCATGGAAAGAATGCCTGACACTGAAGAAAGATGGAAAGGCCCTTGTAGTTGGGTGTCCAAGGGGCTCTGTGTCACCCACCATGGCTCTGTGTCTGGGACTGCAGTCTGTTCTGTGTCTCGGCTCCTGTGCACTCTCACTGGTCACCCCCAGGCACTTTCTTCCTGCCTCTCCTTTCAGCCAGGCATCTTGAGTGCACTGTGATTCCAATGAGAACTTGCTCACTCAGTGAGATAATGGGAATTGGTACCCTGGCTCCATGGCTCTGCTGGCTACAGTCTATGTACCTTTCCCTATGACCTTCATGTTTTTGCTCTCCAACTTCCATCACCTGGCTAGGTCTGTTTCGGTAGCTCATAAACACAAGCATACTGGCAGGCACTTCTGTGTGCACATACATGCATGTGTACACACTAACATCTCTGAAAGCTAACTTGCACATATGCAGAAGTACAAGCTTTCTTGTCCAGGAACTTCAAATTTTGGTAAGCATCCAATTTTCTTTGTCCTGGTTATTTTCTTTCACTTGCTCATCAATCATGTGCTTCTAAGTCTGTGACTTATCCTCAAAGGTTACAAAATCTTGGCATTTGTTCATGATAGGGACATATCTGCAGAGCATTAGGGAGGGTTGGAAGTGCTTGCCATGGACAGCTGAGTGACATGTGCCTGTGTTATACAATCTCCCATCACCTTGGACAGCTTCACAATACCAGTCATTTTGCCCTGGTCCATTACCTCTGCATTCCTTCAGGTTACCAGAAAACAAGGACGTCTAGGCTCAGCTGACTTGGAGAGCCACTTTCTCGCTCATTCTTGGTCAGTGTTGTGCCCCTGTTGGTAGCCTACTACCCCTTAGGGCCCACAACATTCTGAGTGAGGCCCCCTATTATTCTTATCTGTGCAGCTTTCTGAGTCCACCTGTCTACCTCTGCCCCAAGAACCCCTGGGACAAAAGGGCCTCTTCCCACTTCCCCCACCCTACCTGAACCCACCTACCCCACACCCACCCCACCCTCACCTAGCCCTAGCCCCACCCCAATTCTCCGCCCCTACCAGTCTGATAGCACGGCCACAGGCACCACCTTTCCCCTATCTCCATGCCCCTCCGTGCTTCTTAAATCCCTTCTGGACTCCTCAGCAGACCCCACTCGAAACCCCAAGATCTGATGAGATTTTCTCTGGGATGAAACAGGAGCTGGGATTGGTTGGGCCACGTGGTTTCCAGACACTGCTGGGTCACTGCTTCTCTTGCCTCAGCCTTCAGCAGGGACCACGTGGTACAGCGTGGCTGCACAAACCCTAGGTTTCCACCTTTGGTCCCCCACTTTCCCACAGGTGACCTTCAGCTAGCCCCTGGTTCTCCCCAGTGGACCCCCAATTCTATTTGCCACACCAAAACAGGTTATTGGGACCAGGGGCTGGAGTGAAGGTTGAAGCAGATGAGGAGCTAGCTGCCACCTTGTGCTCTGGAAAGAGGCGAGGGTGCCACATACTCTAGAAAGTGGCTGCAGAGCCACAGTGTGGATGCCATAATCCAGTGAACCAGGTTCTGCCACCACTTGGCACTGGACAATTCAACCCTCTGGAGGTGCCAGGTCATGGTGGGCCAAGAAAGGAACAGAAATGGGCCTGAGAGATGGTGGTCAGTGTCCACAGAGGAAGGGCCCTTTGACCCAAGCACCAGCTAGACACTTTGATTTTCCTCTGGTCCAGCCATTGAGAAATTGCTCAGATTTTGAGATAAGAGGAGACAGCAGTCACATGGTGGGGTTGCATTGCCAATTTTCAGTTTATCCTTCAGCTTCCTAAATCACATTAACCTACCATCTTCTTATTTTTGAAACATTTTGGTTCTTGTTCTCAGGCTTGGATGCACATGGGTGACTAAGAGAATAGGAGACCAGGGAAACCAGGTGTTTGAGGACCTGAGGCCATTGTGAGCTTAACCAGTGTGTATGGAAGTCATCTTCAGGTAAGCTGGTCCCCTTCACCACACCTCTGGTGCCCACTCTGTGCTGGTCATTGTGGAGCTGGGTAGAGCCTGCTACCTGAGGCCCTCAGGGCAGGAGGAGGATGAGCACCCTTTACTTTAACAAATCATTTTTCTAAGAGAGCTTTGGTCCTTCGGCTATCTTTGAAGAGGCAGCTGCAGTGTGATGGGGACCCACTCCTGAAGCCATGGTCATGTTCAGGCTTGTTCAGAACCTGTGCTTGGGAGGCTAGTTTGAGACCACAGACACTTGACCCCTGTGTGGAATTGGGCAAGGTCTGGTGGTGAGCCCAAGGAAGCTTTGATCTCCCTACTTGTGGGACCCCTAGGTGTGAGGCTCCCCTGGACAGAAGGCACTCAGGCAACAGAATGAGTCCTCTTGCTGCAGCTGGAGGAGGCCAGACGTGGAATGGAGAGGGATGCCAAGGATGAAGACAACGTTATGCAATAGGGATGCTGACTAGCACGTGGGTGCTGTTGATCCCAGCAAACCTGGCTGTAACCCCCAAGTATCACTGCTGTCTCCAGAGTGGAATATATAGACCCTCTGACCCAGAGCTGCAGACTCTTGAGTGTCTGCGTTAGGATCAACTGGGGCCAGGAACCTGAGAAGAGGAAGGTGTGCAAAGAGAAGAGGTCAAGGTCATGAATCCAGGGAAGTTCAAGAAGAAGAAAAAAAAAGGTCAGCCTGGTGCTGCCAGCCAGTTGTCTTCCTGTTCAGACAAAGTGTGATCAGAGTGAAAGTTGTGGCGGAGAGTCCCAGGCTCTGCTTCTGCAGTCATGGCACCAGACCAGGGTCCCCACACCCTTCATATCTCCTGCCTCACCAGTGGGAGGGGCCTCTGCACACCACTGTTTCCCAGATTCTACTGTTGACACCCCATCAGTAAATCTCCTTACTTACCCCTGTGGAGGGCAGGCAGTACCAGAAGGTTTGCTCCTGGAAGATGGACTGCATCTAAGCCCTTGGAGGACAGCTATTGAGCTGAGGAACGGTGTAAATCTAGGCCCTTCTAGATTTCTCTCCAAATATTGCACTTTTGCCTCATCCTCCCGGATGACCTGGTAGTAGCCACAGACCATCTGAGTCTGTAGACTGTGGTGGGAGGTGTCCTCCAAAGGAGGCTCCTGTTCTGTGCTCTTAGTCCCTAAGATTTTCACTGCCCACAAACAGAGTAGGGTATTCCAGTCCTCAGAGAATTTTCTGGGCACATTGCCCTACTAGACTGGCCCAGGGATGGCTTAGGGAGGCCTGAACTTGGCCAGAGGCATCATTCCATGTCACTCTCCGTGGGCCCCTGTGTGACATTCTCTTGAGCCACAGCCCTTGCCTATGAAAAGGAAAAAGCATGGTAAGGCCCCTGCTGATGATGTTTCTGTTTTTGAGGAAGAACCTGACATGAGGAAAGTGAAACACTTGGTGATTTAAGTCCTGCCAAGTACAAAGTATTTTCATTTTGGTTTAGAATGCAGCTTCAGGCTCTCATTCCCCATCCCTGGAAAAACTTGAATAAAGAGCCTGTTAGTGAGAAAATAAATGAAGATGCCTTAGAAGCAATGATGCAAGCAAATGTCACTTCCCTTGGTAGAGACAGAGAAACTTGGAGATAATATCAAGCCCAAAATCACAAAGAATGAGACATTTGAAGCAGCTCCAGACTTAGGAAGTAGGATGACAACTGTACAGGTGGTGCACTGGAAAAATCCTCACCCCCAGTTGAAAGTGATGTGCTGAGAACAGAGGAAGCAGATTTGAGAGGACTGTTAGCTGATATTTTTTGAAAGAAATGAAACAGTTTAATTCTCAATGCTTAAGATGAAAAATTACTAAAAACAAATTAGCTTTGCTATTTTTATTTCTCTAAACATTTACCACCAGTTAACCCTAAATAATTCAACCTTGAATATTCATTGGAAAGGATGATGTTGAAGTTGAAGCTCCAAAACTTTGGCCACCTGATGTGAAGAGCTGACTGTTTGGAAAGGACTCTGATACTGGGAAAGATGGAAGAGAAGAGGGGAAGGGGATGTCAGAGGATGAAATGTATGGATGACATCACTGATTCAATAGTCATGAGTCTGAGCAAACTTATTGACAGTGAAAGACAGGGAATCCTGGTGTGCTAAAGTCTGTGGAGTCTTAAAGAGCCAGACAGGTCTAGTAATTGAACAAAAACAAACATTTACAACAGTTAGTGTAACAGGGTTCTTGACTTTAAATAAAAAATATATGGAATGGCCGTAGAAAAATATCATAATTGTGCATTAGATTATGAAGGTTGGCTTTGCAGTTTCAGCATGAGTGGTCACCCTAGTGGCCCTCCTCCACCGTACAGATCAGGTTTGCCTGTCATTATTTTTGAGGCTTCCTTGCTTTTTGTTTGTTCAAACACCCTGAGTAGAAAAGGTCATGTCTTTTTTTATGTTTTTAATGTTTTCAGTTTTACTGAGATATTAGTAGAACTGACATATAGCCCTGTGTAACTTTAAGGGGTTCAGCATCAAGAGTCTGCTTACATCCACCCTGCAGTGATGAGTGCAGTAAGTCTAGTGAACATTCATCACTTCATATGGATACAAAATTAAATCAAAAATATTTAAATTTTGATGAGAAGTTTTAGTGTTTGCTCTATCAACTTTTATATTTAACATAAGACAGCATTAGTTATATTTGTGTTGCATGTCACCTAAGAAAAGTGTTAGTTATACTTTTGTTGTATGTCACCTCCCTCATACATATTTCTAACTAGAAGATGAACATGATACTTTCACAAGATGTCCCTCCTGGTCCCTGAGAATGATGCCCCACCCCCTGCCTCAGCCACTATGTAAATATGAGACAAATCCCCTCCCAGGCTGCTGGAATCCACTTCTCTCTGAGCCTCTCTCATCTGTGTGTCCAGTCTCACGGCTTCCTCCATGTGCAATTGGAAGTAGGAAGGGAGGACAGCCACTAACATGGCGCCTAGGCAAAGAGAAACAGAGTAGGACACTGTGAAACCATTATTTTTGCCTAGAGAACCCCATGGACAGTGGAGCCTGTTGGGCTACAGTCCATGGGGTCACAAAAAGCAAGACATGACTGAGTGACTACCACTTAATACTAGAAAGAAATTAGGTGAGAAGTGAAGTGCTAGAAAATAAGTTATTTACTAGAGTAGGATACTTGAAAGGTTCACAAGCATTGTGTTGCCCTAAATTCTCAGTTACAATTTCACAATCAGAGGATGAGGGGAGATGGGGAAAAGGTCTTCTTTTTCTTGAGTAGACAGCATGATTCCATCATCAGTGCCTCCCCTCCCCCCAAGTAGGGCAGGAAAGTTTACTTGTTCTGCTCTGTATGGTCAGGCTAGGACTATCATAGTTCAGTTCTGTTCAGTCACTCAGTCTTATCTGGCTGTTTGCAACCCCATGGACTGCAGCACACTAGACTTCCCTGTCATATTATTTGGGAAAAAAATATGTCCAGATCTCAGTACACTGCAGTTATTTCATTTTGAAAAGTCATCTTTCCATAAGTGATGGTGTTTTGTATTCACAGAGCCTATTTTGGGTAGTTGTTAACTTGTTTTGACCACTGGGCAAGTTGTAGGTCTTGTTTTCTGCTACTGTTTTATTGTTTGGGGGCGTATTCTGCAAAGAACTTGTCTTAGCAGATGAAGAGCATGTTTCTGGGGTTATTAACTCCTGATGTTCACCAGGCAGGATGTAAGTCTTATGCCACCACTGTTTTATTGTTTTGGGACATGTCTCATGCATCTGTTGCATAGTTTTGTTGCTAAGCAAGTTAGCTTGACTTAAGCAAGCCAAGCTGGCTTTGATGCTGAGCGACTTGTTTTACATTATGAATCGATCAAGCCTACATGTTTCAGAATTTTCCCATTGCTTTCTGGAGTGTAATTTGTCTTATTGTGATCTACTCAAACCCCATAGTTTCTTCTCTATCTACAGTTCCCTAATGGAGTATCAAGCTAACTGATAATTCTATTCTCTTATTCTGTCCCTACCACCTGGGGACATTCCCAGCCCACAAGTGCAGGCTGCTGTACCCTCAGTGTTCCCAACACCACTCCAGAAAATGAATGCATATCTGAGAGCCAGGAGAGCAGGCCAGCAGACCAGTTGTGTTATCATTTCCTTCCACCCCCTTGTTCGGGGCTACCCCTGCCAAGTCCTGGAGTTCTACCTGCCTGGAGTGGACCCTCAACCTCCTAGTCCCTGCCCACTCCACCTTACTGCTGCTTTGCCTCTAGAAACACCACCCTCAGCATTAACTGGCTAGAGTTAGGGTAACCTGGACATCTGGCAAGTCTTCACTGAGGAGAAAGAAGGAGGGAGCCTCTTTTGTTGAGGTCTAGATGTCATTGAATCTGCCTTGCCAAGCACAGGAAGAGGCAGAGCAGGCTCGTAGTGAGGGTAGACTATTCCTGGTTAAAAAGAGATCTGACTTCAGATTGGAGGGAGGACAGACATACTGGAACTCCAAGTTGGATCTTGTATGCTTGAGGCTGGGCCCCCAAGACTTCTTGTCAGTCTGGGGCTGCTGAGGACCAGTCAGGCTGTGGTCTTCCTCCAAAAGCCAGGGAGGGTCATTATCCAGTATTTCTAGTGATTCTTTGTGCACAGATATATTCCAAAGAACCCAAAGAACCCCTGGGGAATAGATGCTTTGCAGTCTCAGAAATAAATCTGCAACTAGAGAAGGAATGAGCTCTTCCCACCCTTAAGCTCAGAGGCTGCACCAGCCTGTGCAACAGAAAAACACATAGAAATGTTTCCCATGTCACCTCATACTTCGGTCCTAGGAGTCGTCCTGGGCCGACCTGACACCGGGTAGGAAAAACACATCTTCATGCAAATGAGACCCTAGTGCTTCTGTGTCCAGTGAGTCCCCTGCCCAAACAGACTGTGTGGACCTGAGGTAGACCGAGGCCTGTCCCCTGCCTCACACAGAAATACTTTTAGCTGATGCTTCTCGTTTTTAGATCATTTGAAGACAGTGGTTACTCCTGCATCGTTAGGTCTTCTGGATGCTGAGTTTCCATGGAAACAGCCCAAGCTTAGACCTCTGCTGTTTCTTGTGTCTCTATGTCCCTGTGAAGTCAGCTAACTCTTCCTACTGTTCAGTGGGGCAGATCTGTCCATCCATCCATCTTTGTCTAAGTGGGTCTTCCCAATCCTCCTTCATAGAGCATGACAAGCATGCCCTGCCTTGGCTGTCTCAGGCTCTCGATCCTGGAAAGGAAATCTGGGGTGAACTTAGGCTTTTCTCTGCAAGTTATTTGAGGTACTGGTGCAAAGTGCCAATGTCCTCATGGCTGCTCCTTAATCAGGGTCTTGATGATTATCTTTGTTGAGAATCTTGAGCTCCTGCAGCTGACTGGTAAGGTGATTGCCAGAAGTCAAAATGCCCACAAGGCACATTCCAGATTAACCCTATTTTAGTGTTTTAACTCTATTTGAGGGACAGCCTCACCTCTGGGTGCTGATGGGGATGGTAGGAATTTGGGAAAGGTCATCTCTAGGAAGTTATGACATTGTACAGTATCCTTCAGGGAAGGCCACCTTCTCACCCTCCATATAGAAGAACTGTTGGGGCATCCCAATGCAGTGAGTGGAGCGGTTCCATCCATCTCTGTTCTCAGACCACAGCAGAACCAGCAGAACCAGCATGCCAGCCAACCCAACAGGGGCCTCACCTCAGACCCTTTGATGTAGGTTTTACACCTCCCCAGGGAGAAAGTCCATTTTGCTACCTGTGATTAATGCAGAGCAAAGGAAATTTTGAATTGTATTTGTGGGCTTAAAGTTGAACTCCCATCAGAATCTGTGTAAGTAAAAGCTTTAGGGGAGGAAGAGGGGTGAGGGAGTGGGGGTTTCGAAGGTGTTTTGCATTCCTTGTTCATTGGCACTGAGGGGACATCAGGTTATCTAGCTACACTTGGGAAGGAGCCTTTGACCTGAGGGTACAGGTCGTGGGACAGAGCCCAGACTGGGATCTGCAGGGGGAAGCCTGAGCCTCTGGCTACAGCCGTTTGCTGACACCTATTTGTGTCCTTGGCCCACATTTATTACCCTTCAGGAAAGCCCACGACCCTAAGCCCTGAGTGGTTTTCAGGCAGAACAAGGTGTGTCCCAGATTTGGTAACCAAAACAGTTCCATCCTCTCCTAACCCACATTCCTAAATATAATTTCCCAGCTTCAGAGAGGAAATGTCCTTTGCCTCCAGGGAGGGAGGAAGCCTGGAACTTGGGCCTTGCTTTGTCCCTTTTTAGCCACTCTCTCTTCTGGCAATTTCTCAAGCTTAACCTAAGGAAAGTCTTTGAATTCCTGGCAATTTCCCAAGCTTAACCTATGGAAAGTCTTTGAATTCCTCCAAACAAAACACACTTGTCTTAGATACTTTCCTTGGTTTCATTACAAATGTCTGGTCCCTCCGTTCTCCTGGCCAGCTCCTAGGTGTCATTTTGACTTGACCAGTTCCAGGGAAGCCTGGACCCTCAAAATCTGGAAGAACCACCATCTTGCTATTCCATCTCTGTCCCCCCATGAATGGGCACATGTTTTTCTGTCTGACATAATGATAATTGACAATGTGATACTCGGAATTCTTACTCTGTTTCTTTTTCTTCTAAGGTGACACCATCATGCTCACAAAGCTATCTGAACGTGAACATTTGGGTACTGTCCATGTGACCCAAACTCCATACCTTCAGGTTGGTTTTCTTTTGTATTTTGCTTTTGTGAACAGACTTAAAATCCCATCAGTTGTATGTAGTGAAAAAATTAAAACACACACACACACACACACACACACACACACACACAGCCTTAGCTGGATGGAGATCTACTAGTAAGATTGCACTGAAAAGACATTTCAGCCAGAATTTGAAAAGTGCATCCTGGAAGGAGAAGAGGGACTCAGGCTTGAGCACACTGCTCCATGCTGGAGCCTCAGGCTGTGACAGCTGTACCCGCTGGGGTCTTCATGGGACAGGCCATGCAGGCCACGAACCTGTTGAGAATTTTCTTTGCCTTTCCATCAGGTTGGCAATTGCATACTTTGCTTTTGCTTCTACATGAAGTTTTACCTTTATCCCTGACAGGTTGATTTCTTCTCTGATTTTTGTCACTTGTACAGACCGTTTACAGTATTTGTAAACAAATACAATTTGGCAGGGGTGGGGGGTGATGCAGTGTGGATGGGGTAGGTTGAGCTGAGAGTGAAGGGATGGGGTCACACCAAACAGCATCTGGGTACATATTCCCCTGCAGTGAAAGCACAGAGTCCTCCTCACTGAATTGCCAGGGAACTTCCTAGACTTGATTTAATGAAAGACATCTAATTAGAAGGAAATTTTTGGTGACATTTTGCATTTTAGTTTGTTACCAGTGATTATAGTTCATATGATTTTATGGTTTTGTGACTTTACTAGCTTAAAGGATTTTGGGGGTTTCTTTTTGTTTTAAAAGCTAAAAACTGTTTTTAATTCCATGGAGTACAAAATAAATAAATAAATAAATCTGTAGGATATTTTAAATAGTGGTGGCTTTGTTCTGAATGTGAGTGCTTTGTTCCATTGAACCAAATGGTAATAACACTTGTAGAAGAGGCACACAGTGAAAGATTTTTTTTTTTTAATTAAGTGACATAACAGCACCCATTGTGTGAGTTATTGTTTGGAGTTTAGAGACAGCCTATGTTAGGCTAAACTCCTTATTCTTGTTTTCAGCCCTTGAGTAATAATCAGAAGCTTCATCTGAAGGGAGTGTGGTCAGATTTCAGACTCCTAAATATCTATGGGCCAGCAGGGCTGGGATTAAATGCAGCATCCGGTAGATACGGGATAGGGCAAGGGGTCACCTTGTCTGGAGAGAAGTTGCTGCCTGGAGAGAAGCTTTCCCTGATACCAGTGGGGCCAAATCTGTAAATCTGTGGCCAGAGGATGTCTCTGACCGTACCTTGGGTTCTCCTAGGATGGAGGGACAGCATGGTTTCCCCGGATCCTTGGTCAGAAAAGAACCTACCCGTCTTTTTCTCTGACATCCCCCTAGAACTCGCTCCAGAGTAGGTTCTTCAGGATGGGCGTCCAGGCCCCACCTGACTCCTGGAGCTGGCTGACCAAAGCGTGCTGAGGAATGAGGCCTTGGCCATCGCAGTCCTGGAGGAGCTGCCTATAGAACTCTTCCCACTGCTTTTTGTGGTGGCCTTTGCCAACAGGCACACCCTGGTCCTGAATGGGATGGTGCAGGCCTAACCCATTCCCTAGGGGCCCTGATGAAACCACCAGCATCATGTGGAGACCTTCCAGGCTCCACTCAATGGCCTCAATGTCCTGCTTGCTCAGGAGGTCCAACTGAGATAAGGTCAACCTGACATACTGGTGGGGCCTAGGGGTGTGAGCAAGATGCAGCCAGGGCAGGATGATGCTCACCTGGTAACAGGTGTTCAGGTGTACAGGACTGGTTGAGGGGCAGAGGGGACAAAAGGCATGTGCCCCACCCCTCAGTGTCCCTTAAAGTGGGACCAAAGAGGGTCCTGAAGCCGGAGGAGCTGTGGTGTATGGAGTGCAGAGCCCTTGCGGGGTCCTGGTGTCCATCAGCCTCTGCACAGCTCAGTATGTCCCCCGTGGCCCTGCAGGCTGTTGAAGCTGCAGGTGCTGAACTTGTACCGGAAAGCCAACCAGGACTTCTGGACAATGTGGTCCTGCATTATGGCCAGCATTTTCTTGCTTCTGAAGTCCGAACCAAGCCAGCACATGCAGAAGAGGCACAGGGTGGAGGCACAGGCAGGGCTAAAGCCAGTGTGGGCAACTATACAGGTGCTGGTCGACCTGTGCCTCAGTGAGGAACCCTGGACCAGACCCTTAGCTACCTGCTGAAGAAGGCCAAAAAGGAGGAGCCTGCTGCACCTGCACTGCCAGAAGCAGAGGATCTTCCCCATGCCCATGCAGAGCACCAGGAGTATCCTGAAGGTGATGGAGCTGGACTCCATCCAGGACCTGGAGGTGAACCACACCTGGAAGTTGGCCATGCTGGCAGGTTCATGCTGGACCTGGGCCAGAAAAGCAACCTCCACCAGTGGCTGCTCTGGCACATCCACATATTACCAGCCACCACCCCCAATCAGAAGAATCACTGTGTCACCAAGCTCACGACCCAGTTCCTGAACCTGCCCTACTTGCAGGAGCTCTACCTGAACTCCATCTCCTTCCTTGATGGTAGACTACATCAGGAGCTCAAATAAGGCATGGCGCCAGCTCCATAGACCAGAACGGGCCCGTCTCATTTCATTACCATCAGGACGTTTACTCTGTGCCCACTGGGGACATTGCCAGGGTGTCTAGGCAACTCAGAAGTCCTCATGATGCCACTGTTCTGTTCCCAGGCATCTTGTCAGGTCACCTCCCAGGTTATGTCAGAGGTGTGGCCTAGGTTAGATCCTGTCAAAGGTGACTTCTTGCTGGGAATCCACATAGTGGGTTTAGGTGTGATACTCTTGGGAATTCTTTCCAAAACAGTGATGTCTTAGCTGAAGTGATGACAGATAACTCAGCAAGGAGGACATGATCCATCAGGCTTGAGATTTGAAATCTGAAGCTATGTCTCTTGCCACCCACCCTACCCCCTACTGCTGCTTCTGTCCTGATCTGTTTTAGGCTCCAGGAGAGCTGAGGGAAGTAGGTGATCCTCAAGATGACAAGGAGGTACTAAGAGGGGAAATTGTGGCTCCAAAGAAGTCCAGAGAAGATAAAAAGTCAAATGAGCATCATTGTTAAAGTGGCTCCAATCTCTCTAAGTCCAAATTGCAATTATTATTTTCCTCTAAGACTCCTGAATACATAGGAAATCCTCAGTAACAGGTTATCACTCTGCCTTAAACAGTGACAAAAGCTGAAAAGATGCAGCCTAGTCTGACTGTATGAATGAGTTGCTTTAATTCCCTTTTTGGCAGCTACAAACTCCATACATTAGGAACAAATATGTTCAATGAGAAACTAGAAGAAATAAAGAAAAAAGAAGAAGAAATAATTGTAGATAATGATTGATGGTTTGTAGCCCCTGGATATCTGGGGTATATTCACCCAAGGATCATCTGTAACTGCTGAGACCCACCAGCCCATGCCCGTGTAACAATCCTGTCATTGAATTCAACTAGTCATGTCCTGTAAAAACACTTAATTCCTGATAACCCAATACTAGTAAGCTGAAATAGGCAAATAACATTTGTTTACTGGTTGTTTCCCACATTAACAATAGTTCATCATTTTGTACAGGGGGAGGTCATACCCACATGAGCATGACCTTCCCCCCAGAAGACCCCCTGCCTTCCCATCAAGAAGGTGAGAGGTCAGCTCCAAGCCAGTGAAATGCCCTGTGTTCTGGTGAACCAGGACTCTCCTCCCCACATACCTCTATCTGCTACCTCTGCCCCTGGGACTGACTTCCCTGTCTCTCCCCAGGTTCCTGAAGACTCCTCTAGAAACCCTGTCGATCACTAACTGTCTGATTTAGGAGCGATGCTTAATGTACCTATCACAGTGCCTGAGTGTCAGCCTGCTGAAGGACCTGGGTCTTGGTGGCATCAAACTGACCAGCCTCAGTTTGGAGCCTCTACAGGTCCTGGTTGATAGGACCTCGGCCACCCTGCAGGATCTGGACCTGGGCAAGTGCATCTTCATGGTCTCCCATTTCAGTGCCCTCCTGCCCTCCCTGAGCTGCTGCTTCCAGCTCACCACCTTAGTTTCTGCGGCAACCCCATCTCCATGGCCGTGCTGGAGAGCCTGCTGCACCACACTGTAGGGCTGAGCAAGCTGAGCCACGTGCTGTACCCTGAGCCCTAGAGAGCTATGAGGATTTGTGTGGCACTTTGCACCTGAACCTCTGGTTCAGCAGCACACCCGGCTCAAGCAACTGCTATGCAAGTCTGGGAGACCCAGCATGGTCTGGTTCAGCACCAACCCCTGTCCACACTGCGGAGACCAGATCTTCTATGACACTGAGACCATCCTGTGCACTGCTACATGCCTGCCTAGCCCAGCTCACAAGTTGCAGTCTTTGTCCCCAGCACTGGGACACTGCCACCCAGAACTCAGTGCATCTTGAAGAAACGCAGACCATAGTTTCAGACAATTGTTCTGTGCATTTGGGAAAAAGAAAGGTGATTTAGAGAAGGCCGTGGGGGAGGGTTTGGTGGGATTTTGGAGAGATGTGTTTCTACAAAGTTAGAAATGTGAATCAGAATTTTAGACGGGTAGTTTTGGGTTTGGGAGGTTGATGGTGTCATTACCCATGTTGGACTGTTCCAAATAAATAAAAGCAGCTTCAGTGCCAATCATTTGGTGTCCTCTGTGATCTGTGATGATGATTCTCCCCTTTAAACACATAACTCTCCTTTTAGCGGTCAGATGTAAGGGCCTAGGTGTAAGTAGGGCCTAGATGCTCTCTGATAGGCAAGGATCAGGTACAGGAGTTCAGGGCACCATTTACCCACTCCCCGTAGTTCTCATTTCCAGGGCATTGACCTCCTCACTGATTTCTGAGGCTATTCAATCTGTCATCATACACAAAAGGTGAATCAGGGTCTGGAATAATCTAAGTGTCCAGGAGTGAACACCACTGGAGGGAACCTTCTTCCAAGGGACCCTCACTGCTAACTCCACCCGTGCCCTGGACTGGAACATCTTCCCAAGTGGATTCTACAGATGCAAAGCCTCCATATTAAACCCTAGGCAGTGTCAAGATGGGTTCACTCTGTAAAATCAGGTCTGGAGTCCTGGAGGGTATTCACCTGTAGCCTGTGGGACCCACCAGCC
Source organism: Eudorcas thomsonii (assembly GCA_006408755.1). NCBI lineage: Eukaryota > Metazoa > Chordata > Mammalia > Artiodactyla > Bovidae > Eudorcas > Eudorcas thomsonii. The sequence goes on along the minus strand of SJYE01014734.1, from coordinate 57,197 downwards.
CGTGTCCACTTTCCCACTGCTCAGACAGATCTGACTCTTTGGGACTCCATGGCATATAGCCTGCCAGGCTTCTCTGCCCCTGGAATTCTACAGGTGAGAATATTGCAGTGAGTAGCTATTCTCTTTTTCAAGAAATCTTCCCAACCCAGGGATTGAACTTGGGTCTCCTCCACTGCAGGCAGATTCTTTACCATCTGGGCAGCCAGGGAAGCTTCCAGTTTCTAAAAGACAGCCCAACATCCCTGAATTCATTGTATAAATGTGCTTTTATACCACTAATATCCCACAGGTTTTATTTTGTTTTTACATTAAAACTTTCACACACAATTATTTATTAAAAGGCTAACGGAAATCTATTCCCAATCAATTAAAAAAAATGTCACTGCTGTGTTCCGTATTCCAGTGTTGAGTGTAAGTTGGCTATTTTTTTTCTCCTAGGTATCATTTGTCTCTAACTTAAAACAAAACAAAACAACTTAACCCTTAAGTTTTTACCTTAAGCTATATTGTAAAGATAAAATTTCCTCAAAATCCTGGTTCTCCATCAACCTGACTTCACTAAGGCTTTTAACTAATTCTGTTTGCCCACTAGAGCTCTTTTCTGAGACCAAGTCCTCTAAGAGTCAGAGAAGATTTAGCAACTAAACAAAATAACAGCACTCCTCCAGAGGGGAGGGCTCCAAATATACCAGTTTTTGTGACCAAAGGAGCTGGGGCCTGCATGGACCACCAAAATTTTGATCTAGGAATGTCCTGGAAATTAGCATCACCTTAATTTGAGCTTTCCTGGTGGCTCAGATGGTAAGAAATCCAACCAGCAATGCAGGAGACACAAGCTTAGTCCCTGAATCAGGAAGATCCCCTGGAGAAGGGAATGACTACCCACTCCAGTATTCTTTCTTGGAGAATTCCATAGAGGTGCCTGTTCAGCTACAGTACATGGAATCAAAAAGAGGCAGACAGAACTGACTAACACATTCACTTAATCTTTAATCCTGTGGGTAAGGAGGCAGTGAATGTCGTCATTGATTGAGTTTTCCAGTGTGCCATGGTCCCTTATATTTTGGTCCCTCTATGTCCCACCTTTGCATTGAAGCTGCAAAACCATCCTTTTATGATTTCTTACTCAGGGAATTAAAACTGAGAGCAGAAGCAGCAGGAAGCCAGACATTCTGCACTGATTAGGTGAGGCTGAAGGAGGAGAGTGAAAGAGTAGGTTTAAAACTATGTACTAAAAACTCTAAGATAGTGACATCTAGCCCTATTACTCCATGGCAAATAGAAGGTGAAAAGGTGGAAGTACTGGCAAATTTCCTCTTCTTGGGCTGTACAATCACTGCAATGGTGATTGCAACTATGAAATCAAAAGGTAGTTGCTTCGTGGCAGGAAACCTATGACAAATCTAGACAGTGTGTTGAAAAGCAGAGACATCGCTCTGCTGACACAGGTCTGTATAGTCAAGGCTATGGTCTTCCAAGTGGTCATGTACAGTTGTGAGAGCTGAACCACAAAAAAGGCATAGCGCCAAAGAATTGTTGCCTTCAATTTGTGATGCTGGTGAAGACTCCTGAAATTCCTCTGGACAGCAGGGAGATCAAAGCAGTCAATTTTAATGGAGATCAACCCTGAATACATGTTAGAAGGATTGATGCTGAAGCTGAACGTCCATTATATTGGTCATGTGATGCGAGCAGCTGGCTCACTAGAAAAGTCCCTGGTGCTGGGCAAAATTGAGGGCAGAAGGAGAAAAGGGTGACAGAGATTGAGATGCCCAGATGGCATGACTAATGCAGTGGACATGCACTTGGGGGCAAATTTCAGGAAATTATGAGGGACAGGGAGGTCTGGCATGCTGTGGTCCATGGGGTTGCAGATACAACTGGGCAAATGAAGAATAACAATCTCTTGAGATAAAGCTATTCCAAGAAGAGTAGAAGAATAGATTTGGGAGAAAAATGGAAGAGCCAAGCTCTCCCCTAGAGACGGAGGAAGTGGACAGAGGCTGGCCACCTGGATTAGTGCTCTATTTAAAGGTGTGCCTTTTGGACACCTTGTAGAGTCTATTTCTCACCCAGCCCTGATCTGTATGTCAGCAGACACCAGCCTGTGTCCTGTGGGCCTGATCTCCTGGGAATTAGGTTCTCAGTTGGTATAAGATGCTCAGCCCTGTTGGCAGACACTGAGGCTGACCACATGTCATTCCATGGCCACAAGCCCAGGGAGCTTCCTCCTTGACCACACCAATGGACCTGAACTGGAGTTGGCCTTGGGGTTGTCCACAGAAGGAAAGCTGGGAACAGGTCGTGTCTTTCCTTTTATGTTTCTTTTGTTGGCTAGCCAACAGAGCTTGCAGGATCTTAGTTCCCCTAATAAGGATAGAACCCAGGCCCTCAGCAGTGAAAGTGAAGAGTCATAACCACTCCAGGACTACTAGTGTGTTCCCAGTAAGTTATTTATTGAGGCTTGCATAAGGCCCAGAATTCCGATGTTGGCTGCCAAAAGGCAGACTTCTAAGGGCCAGGCTTTGATGAAGTCACCAAACATTTCTCTCTCCCTGACCTCTGGGAGACCTGTGACCATGGCCCATATCATAGAAACTTCTGGCGGTAGAGAGAACTGAAGGACAGCATACCTCCCCACTCATATTCCTTTCCTGGCAACAGATCTAAATGCGTTCTGATAAATTCATCTGCCCTCAACCCATTGACTGAAAGCATGCTGTCCTCTTTCCCAGAAACCTTCCCTTAAAAAGAGGGTGAAATTATGTCTTCTTGCTCCTTTCTAACCTAACATGGGAAGGCTTTCTGTACACTTGGTGATCAGTTTTGCTAGACAGCTGTGTTTTCTTCCCATTTTTTTTTTCAATAAAACACATACTCCCCTTCACATCCAGGATGGTTTGAGCACAGGACTCTCTCTGTTCTCAAGGTTCTGTCCCTCACAGTCTAGAGGAGAATAAAAAACAGTTGGGGCCAGAAAGAAAGTTGGATGGGGATGTTTAGCAGCTGTGGTCTGCAAGAAGGGGTCCACAGAGGCAGGCTATGTCCTGGAGAATCTGGGCGGGTGGGCATTTGTTGATGTTTGGGAGTCAGCTGTGTTGATGTTTGGGAGCTGAGTCATCACCTGCATACCCCCTACTGTCCTTGAGGTGAGCCATCTCTAGGTATTCCTGATCTAAAGAACACATTAATGTACTAATGTGGCCACCAAAAATACATGAGACTTAAACAATGGGGAATTGTTTTCTCCCAATTCTGAGGCTCGAAGTCCAGGATCAAGGTGTTGACAGTGTGGTGTCTACAGAAATCTCTTTCCTTGATGAGCAGACACATGAATTCTCGTGTCCTCCTGTCCCTTTATGTCCATGCATCCTTGATGTCTTGTGTGTCTAATTTCGTCTTTTTTTTTTTTTTTCCTGGCTGTCCTGCTTTTCTTCTGGAGCTTAGTTTCCAGACCAGGGATTGAACTTTGCTCTTGGCAGTGAAAGATCTGAGCCCTAACCACTGGTATTTCAGGGAATTTCCCTCTCTCTTTTTATATAAAGAACCATCAGATTGGACCAGTGCCCAATCTAGTGACCTCGTTTTAATTTAATTGCCTCATTAAAGGTATAATGTACAAATATGATTACATTCTAAAATGTTTGGGGTTAGGAATTCTACAGATATATATTTTTTTTAATGAATTAATGCCTTTGACAGCACCAGGTGTTAGTTGTGCTATGTGGTGTATTGGTCTTCCTGGAAGCATGTGGGATCTAGTCCCATGACCATGGGCAGAAGCCCAGCCTCCTGCACTGAGAGTGGAGAGTTTTACCCATTGGAACTTTGGAAAAGTCCCCTCAACAAATGGAATTTGCAGGACACAATGAATCCCAAAACAGGGTTGATAGTATGGTGATTTGCCTGGCTACACATTTGCACCCTACCTGCTCTTTAAAAATATCTGAGACATTTAATAACTTTGACTCCCTGGTCCCATTCTTGGAAATACTGATTCTGTGGGTATGGAGTAAGAACGGCAGAATCAACCAGAACATCAGTAGTTTTCAGAAGCTCTCTAGTTCAGTTCAGTCACTCAGCTGTGGCTGACTCTTTGCAACCCCATAAATTGCAGCACGCCAGGCTTCCCTGTCCATCACCGACTCCCGGAGTTCACTCAGACTCACATCCATCGAATCAGTGATACCATGCAGCTATTTCATCCACTGTCATCCACTTCCCACCCTGCCCCCAATCCCTACCAGCATCAGAGTCTTTTCCAATGAGTCAACTCCTTGCATGCAGTGGCCAAAGGACTGAAGTTTCAGCTTTAGCATTATTCCTTCCAAAGTAATCCCAGGGCTGACCTCCTTCACAATGGACTGGTTGGATCTCCTTGCAGTCCAAGGGACTCTCAAGAGTCTTCTCCAACACCACAGTTCAAAAGCATCAGTTCTTCAGTGCTCAGCCTTCTTCTCAGTCCAACTCTCACATCCATACATGACCACAGGAAAAACCATAGCCTTGACTAGACGAACCTTAGTCGGCAAAGTAATGTCTCTGCTTTTGAATATACTATGCAAATTGGTCATAACTTTTCTTTCAAGGAGAAAGNATTCTTTTTAAGGGCTGAGTAGTATTCCATAGTGTATATGAACCACAGCTTTCTTATCCATTCATCTGCTGATGGACATCTAGGTTGCTTCCATGTCCTGGCTATTATAAACAGTGCTGCAATGAACAATGGGGTACATGTGTCTCTTTCAATTCTGGTTTCCTCAGTGTGTATGCTCTGCTTTTGAATATACTATGCAAATTGGTCATAACTTTTCTTCCAAGGAGAAAGTGTCTTTTAATTTCATGGCTAAAATCACCATCTGCAGTAATTTTGGAGCACCCCCCCCCCAAAAAAAACACAAAAAACCTCTGACACTGTTTCCACTCTTGCTCACTGTTAAATATGGACAACTTAAGCAGCATAGGCAACATCTGGAGCTTGTGAGAAACTTAGACTCTCAGGCCCCATACACAACTGTTGGATGAGAATGTGTTTCTGCATAAGAAATAAAGGCAATTCCTGAAATTCACTGAGGGTTAAGAAGCACAGCCCAGGATATATGAAAGTGTGGCAAAAACAGAAGTTTGGATCCAGATCTCGGAGCTTTGCTTATACCCTAACCTCCTTCAATATGAAGGACATCCAGAAGCGCCAAAATAGGGTGTGGACGCCCTAGAGTCTCTGAAGGGTGGTAGGGAAGATGAAGCTCCCAGCTCAAGCTACAACATCTGATTGGTTTATTGAATTGCCAATTATCTGCTCCTCCCAATGCAGGTGCTCAGTGTGTCACATGAAGAAAACAAAATGAATTCCTGACCCTCAGTCCTTAGGGTCCCCTGAATGAGTAGATTCTTGGGTGTTTTAAGCATTTTATTGTTGCTTGAGCTCCCACTGTGCCTCAGCTGGTAAAGAATCTGCCTGCAATATGGAAGATCTGGATTTGTTCCCTGGGCTGGGAAGATCCTTTGGAGATGGGAAAAGCTATCCACATTAGTATTATAGCCTGGAGGATTCCATGGACTGTTTATATAGTCCATGCGGTCACAAAGGGTTGGACACAGAGAGAAACTCTCACTTTCATTGTTGTGGTTTAGTTACTAAGTTGTGTCTGAGTCTTTTGTGACCCCATAGAATGTAGCCTGCCAGGCTCCTCTGTCCATGGGATTTCTCAGGGAAGAATACTGAAGTGGCTGCCATTTCTTCCTCCAGGAGATCTTTCCAGTCCAGAGACTGAACCCAGATCTCCTGCATTAACAGGTGGATTCTTTATTGCTGAGCCAACAGAAATCAATCTTTCCCAAAATATTGGATGCTTTTACACCCTGGGATTCACTTCACTTCAGAATCAAGTGAGGCAGTCATTGCACTTTACGATTTCTAGGCCCCCTCCTAGGGCAATTTGAGTTTCCTAGGTGTGATATGCAGCTCTGGACTCTCTATGTTTAATAATGTCCAGGTGATTCTGAGATTTGAGCAATCTTTAGAAGCATATGAAAGTGAAAGTGTTAGTCAGCCAGTTATGTTTGACTCTTTGCAAACTCATGGATAGTAGCTCAGGAGGCTCCTCTGTTCATGTAATTCTCCAGGCAAGCATAACTGGAGTGGATAGCCAATCCTTTTATCAAAAGATCTTCCTGACCCAGGGATTGAACCCTGATCTCCGGTACTGCAGGCAGATTGTTTACTCTCTGAGACATCAGGGAAGCCTAGAAGCATAAATAGGTAGCCAAATGTTCCTTTTCCCTAAGTTTTGCAAACATTTAAAAATTGATATCCAAAATGTTTTCATTGTAAGTATAAACACTACAAAGAATGTACCTTTTGGGATACAGTTAACATAAGCCCTTTACGTAAATCAAACTAGGAATTCCCTGGAAAACCAGTAGTTAGTGCTCAGTGCTTTCAGCATGGTGACCTGGGTTCATTCCCTGCTCAGAAAGCTAAGCTCCTGCAGGAAGTCTCATGGTGTCTATAAGTAAATAAAACTGTTAGTATCATGCTTTCAAATATGTCCAGAAGAATGTAAAGAGCATAGAGCTTTAAAAAATATTTAGTTTTATTCACTTATTTGGCTGCTCTGGGTCTTAGTCGTGACATAAAGGATCCTTTGTCCATTCTACTGCCCTGAGGCATATGGGATCCTACCCACCACGTATTAAACCCACATTTCCTGCCTTGGAAGACAGATTCTCAACCACTGGACCACCAGGAAAGTCTCTAGCCTTGGGTTGTGATACTCACCAACACTGGACAAAGACATTGCAACCTGCTCCACCATTTGTCCCTGAAGAATTCAATGGATAGAGGAGCCTGGCTGGCTACAGTCCATGGGATCATAAAAAGTCAGACACAGCTGAGCAAATAGGCACAGCACTGACCATTGAGCTTGTGAAAAGAGTATAAAACGAGTTCTTTATAATTGTCTCATTTTATTTGTTGTTGTTGTTCTTTCTTTCCCTGCTTCACTGAGGTGTAATGGACATATATTCTGTTAATTTAAGGGGAACACATTTTGATTTGATAAGAACAATATTTTTTGTTATATCTGGTTACAACACTTGAGATCACGTTAATTAGTGAACATCATTTTTGTTCTAATTCAGTGACTCTGTTACCTTATAATGAATGGAAATACACATATTTCTTCTCAGAAATCTTCCCTTCCTCCCTCCCTCCAGGAATCTCTGTGCACAAGGCTGTAAACGCAGTGGGAGGAAAAGCTTGAGATATAATCTAGATGCTGCAAAGGAGGAGAGAGAAGAGGGGAAGGAAGGGAGGAAGGGAGAAGGAGGAGGACCAGGGTGTGGCCTGACACCCTTGACATGGATTTAAGAAAGCATGAGTCCCTGCCTAGAAAAATCTCCTGGGGTTCAGCATGAAGATCCACAGTGACGATCTTGGAAATCCAGCCCATGCTGAGTCTTCAAGTGCAGATCACTTGGGAGTAAGCTTGCTTCCTGCCCTGCATACCCCTCCTCACCCTGCATACCCAACACACCCAACCCACCCTCTTGTCCTTGGAAGAGGACAGGACTTCTCTCTTTTCAGCTAGAGAATGTCCTGGCATTGAAAGAGAACCCTTGAGTTTTTAGGTTCTAGATGTCCTTTTCATTATAGGGGACTGGTATGCCAAAGTAGGAAGTCAAGAAACACCTGGAGTAACAGGCAAATTTGACCTTGGAATGTGGAATGAAGCAGGGCAAAGACTAATAGAGTTATGCCAAGATAATGCACTGGTCATAGCATGCACCATCTTCCAACAACACAAGATAAGGCTCTACACATGGATATCACCAGATGGTCAACATCAAAATCAGATTGACTATATTATATGAAGCCAAAAATGCAGAAGCTCTATACAGTCAACAAAAACAAGACCAGGCACTGACTGTGGCTCACATCATGAACTCCTTATTACCAAATTCAGACTTAAATTGAAGAAAGTAGGGAAAACCGCTAGGTCATTCAGGAATGACTTAAATCAAATCCCTGATGATTATACAGAAGAAGTGAGAAATAGATATAAGGAACTAGATCTGATAGATAGAGTGCCTGATGAACTATGAAATGAGGTTTGTGACATTGTACAGGAGACAAGGATCAACACCCTCCCTGTGGAAAAGAAATGCAAAAAAGCACAATGGCTGTCTGGAGAGGCCTTACAAATAGCTGTGAAAAGAAGAGAGGCAAAAATCACAGGACAAAAAGAAAGATATAAGCATCTGAAGCAGAGTTGCAAAGGATAGCAAGAAGGGATAAGAAAGCCTTCTTCAGTAATCAATGCAAAGAAATAGAAGAAAACAACATAATGTGAAAACTAGAGACCTCTTCAAGAAAATTAGAGATACCAAGGGAACACTTCATACAAAGATGGGCTCGATAAAAGACAGAAATGGTATGGACTTAACAGAAGCAGAAGATATTAAGAAGAGGTGGCAAGAATACATGAAAGAACTGTAGAAAAAAGATCTTCACAACCCAGATAATCATGATGATGTGATCACTTATCTAGAGCCAGACATCTTGGAATGTGAAGTCAAGTGGAACTTAGAAAGCATCACTACAAACAAAGGTAGTGGAGGTGATGGAATTCCAGTTTAGCTGCTTAAAATCCTGAAAGATGATGCTGTGAAAGTGCTACACTCAATATGCCAGCAACTTTGGAAAACACAGCAGTGGCCACATAACTGGAAAAGGTCAGTTTTCATTCCAATTCCAAAGAAAGTCAATGCCAAAAAATGCTCAAATTACAGCACAATTGCACTCATTTCACTTGCTAGTAAAGTAATGCTCAAAATTCTCGAAGCCAGGCTTCAGCAATACATGAACTGAGAACTCCCTGATGTTCAAGTTTGTTTTAGAAAAGGCAGAGGAACCAGAGATCAAATTGCCAACATTCACTGGATCATGGAAAAAGTAAGAGAGTTCCAAAAAAAAAAATCTATTTCTGCTTTATTGACTATGCCAAAACCTTTGACTGTGTGGATCACAATAAACTGTGGAAAAATCTGAAAGAGATGGGGATACCAGACCACCTAACCTGCCTCCTGAGAAATCAGTATGTAGGTGAGGAAGCAACAGTTAGAACTGGACAAGAAACAATAGACTTGTTCCAAATAGGAAAAGGAGTAAGTGAAGGCTTTACATTGTCACTCTGCTTACTTAACTTCTATGTAGCATACATCATGAGAAGCACTGGGCTGGAAGAAACACAAACTGGAATCAAGATTGCTGGGAGAAATATCAATGACCTCAGATATGCAGATGACTGCACCCTTATGGCAGAAAATGAAGAGGAGCTAAAAAGCCTCTTGATGAAAGTGAAAGAGAAGAGCTAAAAGTTGGCTTAAAGCTCAACATTCAGAAAACTAAGATCATGGCATCCTGCCCCAAAACTCCATTGGAAATAGATTGGGAAACAGTGGAAACAGTGTCAGACTTATTTTGGGGGCTCCAAAATAACTGCAGATAGTGACCGCAGCCATGAAATTAAAAGACACTTACTCCTTGGAAGGAAAGTTATGATCAACGTACATAGTATATTCAAAAGCAGATACATTACTTTGCTGACTAAGGTCCATCTAGTCAAGGCTATGATTTTTTCTGTGATCATGTATGGATGTGAGAGTTGGACTGTGAAGAAGGCTGAGCACTGAAGAATTGATGCTTTTGAAGTGTGGTGTTGGAGACGACTCTTGAGAGTCTCTTGGACTGCAAAGAGATCCAACCAGTCCATTCTGAAGGAGATCAGCCCTGAAATTTCTTTGGAAGAAATGATGGTAAAGCTGAAATTCCAGTACGTTGGACACCTCATGGTAAGTGTTAACTCATTGGAAAAGACTCTGATACTGGGAGAAATTGGGGGCAGGTTGAGAAGGGACTACCGTGGGTAAGATGGCTAGATGGCATCACGGAGTCAATGGACGTGGGTCTGAGTGAACTCCAGGAGTCGGTAAAGGACAGGGAGGGAGGCCTTGTGTGCTGCATTCATGGGGTCACAAAGAGTCAGACACGACTTAGGGACTGAACTGAACTGAGCTGACATTAGCCTATGCCCTCTTGGAATAGCTGTGTGGACAACCTTCCCCTGCCCTTAAGCTATTGAACCCCAAATAACTAAAGACGCAGACAACTTGGAGATAAGTTGCTGGGCCTCTGGATGCCAGAGAGAGAATTGAGGTCTCTCACCACAATGATACCTGGAAAATAGCCCCTGGGAGGGGCCCTGAAGCTCCACCCACATTCTTTCCTCTTTCTAACAATTTGCTAGAAATGTTTCTAGTGGAAAGATCTTATGTGGAAAAAACTATTTCAGAAACCTGATTGGAGCCCAGTTTGGGTACTATGGATTGGACTAAAGTGGGCTTTAAAAGGCTTGGAATCTCCTGATGCAGCCTTACTTAGAAAAGTCTTTTGGAGAGGCAGGTAGGACTTCCACAGACACTGGACACAGGACGCAGTGCTGCTATTACCAGAGAAATCTTTCTGGTGTGTGGTGACAAAAACACTCCAGCTTCACCCTCCACTGGGGCTCAGAGTAGAAAGGGTTTAGCTGCACTGAGCCAATTGTATTTCGAGCTTGTGAGCCATGGGATTTGAAATGCTTCATTTTGTTTAATGCAGCCATGAGTCTGCAAAATTTCTCTGTAAAGGGCTAGAGAGTAACCAGGCATTAAGGGCCATGAGGTCTTTCCCATTAGCAGTGTGAAATAGCCTCAGGCAGTGACAAACGATCATGACTATGTTCCAATAAAACTTTATTTGTGACACTGAAATTTAGATATATAATTTTCACATGTCAGAGAAAATTTCCATTGTTTTCCCCCAAATTGAAAACAAATGTAAAAATATTAAACATATTTTTTAAAGTTAAAAAATAAAAAAAAATACTAAAACATTAAAATCACTCAGCTCCTGGTTGGGAAGGAAAAAAAAAAACAAAAAACAAACAGGAAGCAAGCCAATTTGTCAATCCTTGTCTAACCTATTTGCCTATATAATGCAGTTAGCATCCCATTTGTGACTTGTGACATGAATTTAGTAGGCTGTATTCTGCTTATGAAAAATAGAAATTTTCTTTAAATCTAAGATGACATCAGCTGTAAGATACAACATTATTCCTTTTATTTTTGGCCACATCCAGTGGCATGTGGGATCACAGGTCGCTGACCAGGGATCGATGCCATGGCCCTGGCTTGGAAGTAAGGAGTCTAAAATACTGGATTATCTGGGAAGCCCCACCGCATTATTTTTAATACCACTATAAAATATATATTTACATACATATGTATGTGTGTATGTTCACTTGCTTCAGTCATGTTTGACTCTTTGCAACGCTATGGACTGTAGCCCACCAGGCTCCTCTGTACATAGAATTCTTCAGGCAGGGATACTGCAGTGGGTTGCCATGCCTTTCTTCAGGATGTCTCTCCTGATGCAGAGATGGAACCTGCATCTCTTACATCTGCATAGGCAGGAGGAACCTTTACCACTAGGGCCATCATTTACACACAAGCAAACACACTATGATATGCTACTGATGAAATGTGGTCTGGTATCAGAAGTGGTCAAATGTAAACTTTAGAATGTCCCTTCATGCCAATGAAACGTGTTAATGGCATGGAAGCTACCAACACATGTATTATATGGAGAGAAATTGTGTTAGAAACCTTTTCTTTCAATGAGCACCACTGCCCATGTCAGCATCCAGCTACATACTGGCTGACTTTCTCCCTTCATGATAGTTTTAATTCATTAAGATTTGTATTCATTCAATGCTTGGAGAAAATTCTCAGTCTTTCAGCTAAAATCAAGTGTAGGTACCTGGGGAGCCAGGACTGAGTGGGTCCAGCATGTGGTGCAAATAAATCATTGTTTAATAACAGTTACTGTTTATTTATGTAGCAGACGCGTAGCACTGACAGACAGTACATGCTGTTCTAGAAACAAAAATACAGCAACCTAATAGCTCTTGAGGTGAACATGGCATGTGATTTGGGGGAGGCTGTGATTTCTGACATCATGGTCAGGAAAGCCTGGAAGCGAAACTGTGGACCGAGGCAGCTCAGGAGTTTGGTGCTTGTACTTGAAACAGCGTCCAAGACAAAGGGAGCAGTAGAAGTCGTTAGAAGGCCCCATCCTCCCTCCTCGGCACCCTTGGGAGATTGGGTCTGTGAAACCTGCACCTGCAGATACCAAAATCCAGGGGTGCTCAAGTCCTTTATGTAAAATGGTGAAGTCTTTGCATGTAACTTAAGGGGACTCTCCCACATGTTTGAAATCATCTCCACATTCCAAATAATACAATGTTGATGCTGTGTAAATAGTTTCAAGTACAGTGTAAATGCTTTCTCTCTCTCTCTCTCTCTCTCTCTCTCTCTCTATTGAGTTGCCAGCATGAGGCAGGTGCAAGTTTTGCTATTAGAACTTGCTGGAATTTTTTTAACATATATTATTGATCCATATATAGAGTATGAGTCCTTCTGGACTCAGAGAGTGGAGGGAGTGGGAGGCACCCCCAAGAAACAGCTGAGGGCTCTTTTGGACATGTTCTGTTGGTCAGCATTTCTGAGTGAGACTGTAAATCTATAAGCAAAATGGTGCCTACCAGCTCTCCTGTAGAGTTTAACAGGAGCACTGAGGCCACCATGGGGAGACAAAGCAAAAGTGGCAGCTGGAGAAGGAAATTTAAAACGGTCATGACACTTAACTGATTTTCAGGTGTTTCCTTATGTCTAAGGGTGTTAATAGTTATCTCAATGTTTCAGCCAATGATTAAATCAGGTACTAATTTTGTCTTTCAAAAGAAATATAATCATCACCACTTATCAGCAGAGAATAAGTTTCAAGACTCCCAGCGGACATCTGTATCTTCACATATTATCAAACCCTTTATACATAATGGTTCTTTCATACAAACATACTGTGATGCAATTTATTTTATAAAAGCACAGTAAGAGATTGGCAACTGCCTAATAATATCAGGAAAGTGCAAGTGAAATTGCTCAGTCGTGTCCAGTTCTTTATGACCTCATGGACTGCAGTTTACTATGCTCCTCTCTCCATGAGATTTCCTAGAAAATAATTCTAGAGTAGGTTGCATTTCCTTCTTCAGAGGATCTTGATGATCCAGGATTGAACCCGGGTCTCCCAAATTGTAGACAGACACTCTACCATCTGAGCCACCAGGGAAGGTGCAATAATAACAAAGAACAATTATAACACTATACTTTTATTTTAAAAATTGTGAATGTAGTCGCTATGTAAAATATATTACTGCACTAATTGAGTAATCATTTTTTTCACCCTAACTAAGCACTTACTATGCTCTGTGGCCATAACTTTTGCAGTCTGAGGTTTACCAGCACTACTAACCCAGGTTTATTTTCTCTTCTTCACATTCACCACATATATTAGCAACCTCAGCATACAATATTTTTTCTCTTTTTATATCAAATTGAGAATTTCAATCTTTTCTCTTAAAGGTATCACTTAATGGATTCCCTCTGGCATATTTAAATGGCCAGCATCACTCCACTTATAGTTTGGGGACATTATTGAGTAAAATAAGGGTGACTTTGTCACAAGCCCCATGACATCTCAACAGTCATTGTGGTAACCAAGTGACAAACTGCTGGGATGTGCAGGACTAAGGAATAATTCACAATCTGGGCAGGAGGTAGCATGGTGGTGTGAGATTCCAATCACACTCCTCAGAATTACCTGCTTAAATTACCAGTTTAAAACGTATGTGTTGAGTTGTTTAGTCCTGTCCAACTCTTTGCGATCCTATGGACTGTTGACTGCCAGGCTCCTTTGTCCATGGGATTCTCCAGGCAAGAATACTGGAGTAGAGACGAAAAAAGATGGCGGAGGAATAGGATGGGGAGAACACTTTCTCCCTCTCTACCTCATCAAAAGAACATTTCAACGCTGAGCAACTTCCACAAAATAACTTCTGACTGCTGGCAGAGGACATCAGGCATCCAGCAAAGCAGATCATTGGCTTCAAAACCTGGTAGGAATTTTATTTTATTTTATTTTAAAGAACTAAGAGAGCGACAAAGGAGGTAGGGAGGGAATCCCGGCACGGGAAGGGAATCCCGTCCCAGGAAGAGACTCTTAAAGAGAGAGGTTCCCTAAAATTGGGGAACTTTCTCACAGCTGTGCATGGGGCGAGCCCTGGAAGCACAGAGGGCAACATAACAGGAAGGAAGAACAAATAAATAAATAATTAAAACCAACAGATTACGAATTCAACAGTATAACCCCCAGTGGACAAGCAGCGAAAACGCCTACGTCCGACAGCAGTGGGGGCTGGGCAGGGAGGAGCGCGCCCGCGACAGAGCTTTCTAAGAACTGGGCCGCGGGAGACGCAGGCTGCAGGGCTTTTCTCGAGAATTGGGGTGTAACGGGGCCAGAATCGGGTCCGTGCGTGGATAGAACGAATTATCCCGGACTAGCAAACAAGACTGGGGAATAACTAACACGCGAAACGCCCGAACATAAGGCATTGACAGGCCCGCGCACAGAACAAAGGACGGATTGGAATTAGCCTGCTGCAGACCACCCCCACTGGTGACAGGCAGCCAGAGCCTCAGGCGCTGGAAGTGGGCAGTCGCAGCTCAAGAGAGTCATTACCTACCAAATTGCAAGCGGGCCTCTTTGATGAGAATTCTGGGGGTATCTGAGTGGTCATCATCTGCCTGAAAAAGAGCCCTGGTGNCTCTCTCTCTCTATTGAGTTGCCAGCATGAGGCAGGTGCAAGTTTTGCTATTAGAACTTGCTGGAATTTTTTTAACATATATTATTGATCCATATATAGAGTATGAGTCCTTCTGGACTCAGAGAGTGGAGGGAGTGGGAGGCACCCCCAAGAAACAGCTGAGGGCTCTTTTGGACATGTTCTGTTGGTCAGCATTTCTGAGTGAGACTGTAAATCTATAAGCAAAATGGTGCCTACCAGCTCTCCTGTAGAGTTTAACAGGAGCACTGAGGCCACCATGGGGAGACAAAGCAAAAGTGGCAGCTGGAGAAGGAAATTTAAAACGGTCATGACACTTAACTGATTTTCAGGTGTTTCCTTATGTCTAAGGGTGTTAATAGTTATCTCAATGTTTCAGCCAATGATTAAATCAGGTACTAATTTTGTCTTTCAAAAGAAATATAATCATCACCACTTATCAGCAGAGAATAAGTTTCAAGACTCCCAGCGGACATCTGTATCTTCACATATTATCAAACCCTTTATACATAATGGTTCTTTCATACAAACATACTGTGATGCAATTTATTTTATAAAAGCACAGTAAGAGATTGGCAACTGCCTAATAATATCAGGAAAGTGCAAGTGAAATTGCTCAGTCGTGTCCAGTTCTTTATGACCTCATGGACTGCAGTTTACTATGCTCCTCTCTCCATGAGATTTCCTAGAAAATAATTCTAGAGTAGGTTGCATTTCCTTCTTCAGAGGATCTTGATGATCCAGGATTGAACCCGGGTCTCCCAAATTGTAGACAGACACTCTACCATCTGAGCCACCAGGGAAGGTGCAATAATAACAAAGAACAATTATAACACTATACTTTTATTTTAAAAATTGTGAATGTAGTCGCTATGTAAAATATATTACTGCACTAATTGAGTAATCATTTTTTTCACCCTAACTAAGCACTTACTATGCTCTGTGGCCATAACTTTTGCAGTCTGAGGTTTACCAGCACTACTAACCCAGGTTTATTTTCTCTTCTTCACATTCACCACATATATTAGCAACCTCAGCATACAATATTTTTTCTCTTTTTATATCAAATTGAGAATTTCAATCTTTTCTCTTAAAGGTATCACTTAATGGATTCCCTCTGGCATATTTAAATGACCAACATCACTCCACTTATAGTTTGGGGACATTATTGAGTAAAATAAGGGTGACTTTGTTACAAGCCCCATGACATCTCAACAGTCATTGTGGTAACCAAGTGACAAACTGCTGGGATGTGCAGGACTAAGGAACAATTCACAATCTGGGCAGGAGGTAGCATGGTGGTGTGAGATTCCAATCACACTCCTCAGAATTACCTGCTTAAATTACCAGTTTAAAGCGTATGAGTTATATATTTCCAGAGTTTTCCATTTAATATTCTCGGTGAACAACTGAGGGTTAACTGAAACCACAGAGAGTGACACCTGAGATCAGAGGGAATGACCTTGTCCTGTGGTTGCCTTTAGGTGAAAAAAAAAAAAACACTAGAAGGGATCACTTGAAGCGAAAAGTGATAGCAAAATGGCCCAACTCTTCCCATGTGAGGAAGCACAAGCACCACCACAACCTGAGAACAAGACTGCCATGTCCAAATCCAGAGATGAGAACAATGACAGTGCTAAGGTCATCTTTGTTTGAATGGAGCATGTCAATGAGGATGCTGAAATCCTCTTTGTCAGAGTGATTTCAAGTTCAAAGCCACTCATTTCTAACATTTTGAACAAGTGACCAGGGACTCATCTTCAAGAAGAAAGAAGGCCCACGTGAGTCCAGATCCCTCTTGCCCAATGCAACCTGAAAATCTCAGGACCTCAGCATCAGAGCCAGCTGTCATATCACCAGCTTCTCAGTCTGTATGGGGAGGAAGAGGCAGTTCTATTATTTCTGTGCTTTCATCTAAACCTGATTATAAAATAAGCTCTCCAGAAGCTGTCCTTCACAATTCAGAATTGCTCTCTGTGGCCTCACTGTCTCTCTGGAGCTGTTCTTTCATTAGAGGCAAGGATGAAACCCCTCCTAATTCAAAGTGATGTCCCACTTCAGATGTGAAATTTCACAGTGGGAATCCCAAAAGACCCAAACTCGGTGCTGGAATCCCAGGGCCACCTGCCTCCCCATGGCCTCTCAAAGTATCTCTCATACAAAGAACACGGCTATGACTTTGGAAGATTCCCTGACCTCTCCAAGACATGTTGATGGTGGGGCATCATGTTCATGATGGGCCATCATTTTCACAGACTCATGCCAATTACCAGGCATGCTTCAGTCTTATGGATCCAGAGAGAGCATGTATTTTGTAAGGGTTGGAGATAACGGACTTTTTGACTCTTGCAAGTTAGAGCAAGACTGTAGATCCCATGATAGGAAATCTGATCATGTTACTTGATGACTTTTACTATGGAAGCATACAAGAGATGACAGCCAGAACAGAAGACTCACACAGCCTTTAAATGTGTCAGCTGCTTGACATTTCTAAAAAATGTCAAGTTTATGACCCACGTTGCTAAGGTCCAGCCTCAGCAGAGTCCAGGGATATCCTCAGGATGGATGATGCTGACGAATAGAGAAAGATAAAGAAAGAGATAAGGAAAGAATAACATAGGTTGACCAAGCTTCAGTCAGTGAGGCCCATTTACTTTATTTTTCTCAGGGCTTTTATACCTGAATTATACATACGACAAGGTGAAAAATGCAGAGTCAACTCAACGTTTCATCAGTAATAACTGTAATCAATATCAGGTTCCTTCCTGCCAAAGTCTTATTTTTTGAACATTATCTTCTTGCACGGAGGCCTGTTGATATTTTATTACACTTTTTGATAAAGGTTGGTCAGCCAAAACAACAATTTTCTCTTAAAGTGTTTCTTCTTAAATTCCTACCCTGTGCCACCCTTAAAGTACAGAGTTACCCTTTTATGGAGCAGACATCCAGCAGATTATAGCAAATAAAGAACTTATTAACTCAAAGTCTAATGTTGCTTCAAAATTGATAAAACGAAGATCATGGCATCTGGTCTCATCACTTCATGGGAAATAGATGGGGAAACAATGGAAACAGTGTCAGACTTTATTTTGAGGGGCTCCAAAATCACTGCAGATGGTGACTGCATCCATGAAATTAAAAGACGCTTACTCCATGGAAGAAAAGTTATGACCAACCTACATAGTATATTCAAAAGCAGAGACATTACTTTGCCAACTAAGGTCCCTCTAGTCAAGGCTATGATTTTTCCATGGTCATGTATGGATGTGAGAGTTGGACTGTGAAGAAGGCTGAGCACTGAAGAACTGATGTTTTTGAACTGTGGTGTTGGAGAAGACTCTTGAGAGTCCCCG
The DNA here is from genome assembly GCA_006408755.1 of Eudorcas thomsonii. Lineage (NCBI taxonomy): Eukaryota > Metazoa > Chordata > Mammalia > Artiodactyla > Bovidae > Eudorcas > Eudorcas thomsonii. The sequence goes on along the minus strand of SJYE01014734.1, from coordinate 39,061 downwards.
GGACGGCAAGAAGATCCAACCAGTCATTTCTAAAGGAGGTCAATTCTGGGATTTCTTTGGAAGGAATGATGCTAAAGCTGAAAGTCCAGTCATTTGGCCACTGCATGCAAAAACTTGACTCATTGGAAAAGACTCTGATGCCGGGAAGGATTGGCAGCAGGAGGAGAAAGGGATGACTGAAGATGAGATGGCTCAGTGGCATCACAGACTCGATAGACCTGAATCTGAGTAAACTCTGAGAGATGGTGATGGACAGGGAGGGCTGGTGTCCTGCGATTCATGGGATCATGAAGAGTCGGACATGACTGAGCGACTGAACTGAACTGAACTATTGCTGCTAATGCTAAAGCTACTGCTTGGTATTTCTATATCTTAACTACATGCACTCCCAGGAACACAATGGATAAGGGATGTGAGAACTTGACAGCAAGCATTGGCTCAACAATGTTGCAAGAGTCTGGATAAACTCGCCATGTAAGCTAGAATGCTTCAGGAGGTTTGAAACACGCTTTTCATGCCCAGGAGATATATCAACTAGAACCCTAAATTGACTCTTTCCAGAGAAGAGTGGTCTGGGACTGTCTCCTGTTAATGTTAAAGAGTTGGTGAAGAACATAAAAGAGTAAGGAAGACAGATTCTAGTTTTCAGGTAGATGTTCAAACAGATCCAGGGGGTTCCTCGAGTCCTGAGGCCTTGCTTATCAGGACTCTTCTTCATGACCTTGTCATGGATGGGATGGCCAAGGGAGTCCTTTGAGTCCTGCATGACCTTGTCATGGGTGGGATCTCCCGTGCTGGCTCATGGCACCACGTGAGGAACCATATGGAGCTTGAGAGATAGAAGGGTGATATCTGGGAAATCCGCACTACCTGCCAGCACTGCTACCACCAGTTTCCCACACTGTTCCAGCTGCAGTGTCAAAATGAAAGTGCCCATGCTTCCTGGGAGCACTCCATCGTCTGTAATATCCAACCGTCTCATTCTCTGTCATCCCCTCCTCCTCCTTCCTTCAATTTTTTCCAGCATTAGGTTGTATTCTAATGAGCCAGCTCTCCCCATAAGGTGGTCAAAGTACTGGAGCTTCACTTTCAGTATCTTTCCTTACAGTGAATATTCAGTATTTATTTCTTGCAGGACTGACTGGCTTGATCTCAGTGCCAGTCCAAGTGATTCTCAGAGTCTTCACCAACACCACAATTCAAAAGTATCAGTTCTTTCGTGCTCAGCTATCTTTATGCTCCAACTCACATCCATACATGATTAGTGGGAGAACCAGAGCCTTGACTACATGGACCTTTGTTGGCAAAGTAATGTCTCTGCTTTTTCATATGCTTTCTAGGTTTGTCACAGCTTTTCTTCCAAGGAGCAAGCATAGTTTAATTTCATGGCTGAAGTTACCATTTGCAGTGATTTTGGAGGTCAAGAAAATAAAGTCTGTCACTGTTTCCATTGTTTCTTCATCTATTTACCATGAAATGATAAGAACTTTGACTGTGTGGACCATAACAAACTCTAGAAAATTCTTAAAGACATATGAATACCAGACCATCTGACCTGCTTCCTGAGAAATCTGTATGCAGGTCAAGAAGCAACAATTAGAACTTCACATGGAACAAGCGACTGGTTCCAAATAGGGAAAGGGGTATGTCAGGATTATATACTGTTGCCCTGCTTATTTAACTTACATGCAGAGTATATTATGAAAAACAGTAGGCTGGATGAAGCACAATCTGGAATCAAGATTACTGAGAGAAACAGGGACAACCTCAGATATGCAGATGATGCCACCCTAATGGCAGAAAATGAAGAGCCTCTTGATGATGGCAAAAGAGGAGAGTGAAAAGAGTGGCGTAAAACTCAACATTAAAAAAATGAAGATCACAACATCTGGTCCCACCACTTTATGGCAAACAAATGGTGAACAATTGAAAATAAGAGCAGATTTTATTTTCTTGGACTCCAAAATCACTGTTGATAGTGAATGTAGCCATAAAATTAAAACAAGATAGCTGCTTGGGGGGTGGGGTGGGGGAAGCTATAGAAACAGACAGCATTAAAGAAAAAAAAAAAAAAAAGCTAAGGCATCACTCTGCTGACCAAAGTTCTTATACTCAAAGCTACGGTGGTTCAGACAGTAAGGTATTCACCTGCAATATGGGAGACCTGGGTTCGAAGATGGGAAGGAATCCCTGTAGTCCAGTGGTAAGACTCAGTGCTCCCAAATTAGGGTGTCCAAGTTCATTCCCTGGTCGAGTTATTATATGCCACATACTGAAACTAAAAATGCCACATATTGAAACTAAAAATACCACATGTGAACAATTAAAATTCCTGCTCCCACATGCTACCATGAAGACTGAAGAGCCCTTGTGCTGGAACTAAGACCAAGCACAGCCATGTAAATGAATAAATATTTGAAAAAAATGATATAAAAATTTCCTGTTGGTTCAGCAGTTAGGACTTGATGTTTTCACTGCCAATGGCCAGGATTCAACCCCTGGTTGTGGAACTAAGATCCCACAGGTTCTGTGGCATGACCAAACCAAAACCCAGAAAGATAACTGATGAAAACAAGACACCCAAAGTTTGAAAATGAAGCAATATAACTACAAACTGGCTAAAGATAAAGTAAAGATTGCCAGAAACCCAAAGTGCAAAAGTGGCACCACTGTAATACACAAGACTCTTTAATATTGTGGTGTAGGCTCCTCCTACTCCTGCTTCTGAACCTAAATGACTTATTGCTTCTTAGATAAATTTTATGGAAAAATAATATTTTAACTGAATGAAATTGAAAAAAAGCAATTTTTTTTAAAAGACAGAGCTTAAGCAGTTTCATGTGTTACTATGCATTACATTTGAAAGGAAGAAATGTTGGCAGAACAATGACTTCTGTTCAGTTCAGCTGCTCAGTCGTATCCGATTCTTTGCGACTCCATAAACTGCAGCACACCAGGATTCCCTGTCTATCACCATCTCCTGGAGTTTGCTCCGACTCACTTTCATTGAGACTATGATGCCACCAGTCATCTCATCCTCTGTCGTCCCCTCTCCTCCTGCCCCAAATCCCATCCAGCATCAGAGTCTTTTCCAAAGAGTCAACACTTCTCATGAGGTGGCCAAAGTACTGAAGTTTCAATTCCAGCATCATTCCTCCAAAGAAATCCCAGGGCTGATTTCCTTCAGAATAGACTGGTTGGATCTCCTTGCAGTCCAAGGGACTCTCAAGAGTCTTCTCCAACACCACATTTCAAAAGCATCAATTTTTTTGGTGCTCAGCCTTATTCACAGTCCAAATCTCACATCCATACATGACCACTAGAGAAAACATAGCCTTGACTAGACGGACTTTAGTCGGCAAAGTAATGTCTCTGCTTTTGAATATACTATGTAGGTTGGTCATAACTTTTCTTCCAAGGATAAGCGTCTTTTAATGTCATGGCTGCAGTCACCATCTGCAGTGATTATGGAACCACCCAAAAATAAAGTCTGACACTCTTTCCACTGTTTCCCCTTCTATTTCCCATGAAGTGATGGGACCAGATGCCATGATCTTCATTTTCTGAATGTTGAGGTTTAAGCCAAATTTTTCCCTCTCCTCTTTCATCAAGAGGCTTTTTAGCTCTTTTTCACTTTCTTCCATAAGGGTAGTGTCATCTGCATATCTGAAGTTATTGATATTTCTCCTGGCAATCTTGATTCCAGCTTGTGTTTCTTCCAGCCCAGCATTTCTTATGATATACACTTCATAAAAGTTAAAGAAGCAAGGTGACAATATACAGCCTTGACTTACTCCTTTTACTATTTTGAATCATTCCATTGTTCCATGTCCAGTTTTAACTGTTGCTTCCTGAACTGCATACAGATATCTCAAGAGGCAGGTTAGATGGTCTAGTATTCCCTTCTCTTTCAGGATTTTCCACAGTTTATTGTGATCCACACAGTCAAAGTATTTAGCATAATCAATAAAGCAGAAATTTTTTTTTCTGGAACTCTCCTGCATTTTCTATGATCCACAGGATGTTGTCAATTTGATCTCTGATTCCTCTGCCTTTTCTCAAACCAACTTGAACATCAGGGCACTCATGGTTCCCGTATTACTGAAGCCTGACTTCGAAAATTTTGAGCATTACTTTATTAACATATGAGATTAGTACAACTGTGTGTAGTTTGAGCATTCTTCAACTTCACCCTTCTTTGGAATTGCAATGAAAACTGACCTTTTCCAGTCCTGTGGCCACTGCTGAGTTTTCCAAATTTGCTGGCACATTGAATGCAGCAATTTCACAGCACCATCTTTCAGGATCTGAAACAGCTCAACTGGGATCCCATCCTCTCCACTAGCTTTATAGGTAGTGATGCTTTCTAAGGTCCACCTGACTTCATATTCCAAGATGTCTGGCTTTTGATGACTGATCACACCATCGTGATTATCTGGGTCATGAAGATCTTTTTTGTCCACTTCTTCAATGTATTCTTGCCACCTCTTCTTAATATCTTCTGTTAGTTCTGTACCATTTCTGTGCTTTTTTGAGTCCATCTTTGCATGAAATATTCCCTTGGTATCTCTCATTTTCTTGAATAGATCTCTAGTCTTTCCCATTCTGTGGTTTTCCTCTATTTCTTTGATTGATCACTGAAGAAGTCTTTCTTATCTCTTCTTGCTGTTCTTTGCAACTCTGCCTTCAGATGCTTATATCATTCCTTTTCTCCTTTGCTTTTTGCCTCTCTTCTTTTCACAGCTATTTGTAAGCCTCCTCAGACAGCCATTGCACTTTTTTGCATTTCTTTTCCTTCGGGATGGTCTTGATCCCTGTCTCCTGTACAATGTGACAAACCTCATTCCACAGTTTGTCAGGCACTCTATCTATCAGATCTAGGCCCGTAAATGTATTTCTCACTTTCACTGTATAATCATAAGGGATTTAACGTAGGTCATACCTGATTGGTCTAGCGGTTTCCTCTACTTTCTTCAATTTGAGTCTGAATTTGATAATACAGAGTTCATGATCTGAGCCACAGTCAGCTCCTGGTCTTGTTTTTGTTGACTGTATAGAGCTTCTCCAGCTTTAGCTGAAAATAATATATTCAATCTGATTTCAGTGTTTACCATCTCATTATATCCATGTGTAGAGTTTTCTCTTGTGTTGTTGGAAGAGGGTGCTTGCTATGACCAGTGCATTTTCTTGGCAAAACTCTATTAGTATTTGTCCTGCTTCATTTCTCATTCTAAGGCCAACTTTGCCTGTTATTCCAGGTATTTCTTGACTTCCTACTTTAACATTCCAATCCCCTATAATGAAAATGACATTTTTCTTGGTGTTAGTTCTAAAAGGCCTTGTAGATCTTCATAAAGCCATTCAACTTCAGCTTCTTCAGTGTTACTGGTTGGGGCATAGAGTTGGACAATTGATATTGAATGGTTTGCCTTGGAGATGAAGAGAGATCATTCTGTCGTTTTTGAGATTGCATCCAAGTACTTCATTTTGGACTCTTTTGTTGACCATGATGGCTACTCCATTCTTCTGAGGGATTCCTGCCTGCAGTAGGAAATATAATGGTCATCTGAGTTAAATTCAGCCATTCCAGTCCATTTTAGTTCGCTGATTCCGAGAATGCTGATGTCCACCCTTGCCATCTCTTGTTTGACCACTTCCAATTCGTCTTGATTCATGGACATGACATTCCATGTTCCTATGGAGAAGGCAATGGCACCCTACTCCAGTACTCTTGCCTGGAAAATTCCATGGATGAAGGAGCCTGGTAGGCTGCAGTCCATTGGGTCATTAAGAGTCGTAAACGACTTTGTGACTTCACTTTCTCTTTCCACCTTCATTCATTGAGGAAGGAAATGGCAACCCACCCAGGTGTTCGTGCCTGGAGAATACCAGGGACAGGGGAGCCTGGTGGGCTGCCATCTATGGGGTAGCACAGAGTCAGACTCGACTGAAGCGGCTTAACAGCAGCAGCAGCAGCATGCAATATTGCTCTTTACAGCATTGAATCTTGCTTCTATCACCAGTCACATCCACAACTAGGTATTGTTTTTGCCTTGGCGCCATCCCTTCATTCTTTCTGAAGTTATTTCTCCACTGACCTCTGGTAGCATTTTGGTCTCCTAATGACTTGGGGAGTACCTCTTTTGGTATCCTATAATTTTGCCTTTTCATATTGTTCATGGGGTTCTCAAGGCAAGAATACTGAAGTGGTTTTCCATTCCCTTCTCCAGTGGACCACATTCTTAAAGACCTCTCCACCATGACCTGCTCATCTTGGGTGCCCCAAAGGAATGGATTGGTTTCATTGAGTTAGACAGGGCTGTGTTCCTAGTGTGATTAGGTTGACTAGTTTTCTCTGAGTATGGTTTCAGTGAGTCTGTTCTCTGATCCCCTCTTGCAACACCTACAATCTTACTTGGGTTCCTCTTACCTTGGGCACTGGGCATCTCTTCACAGATGCTCCAGCAAAACACAGCCACTGCCTCTTACCTTGGATGCAGGGCATCTCCTTACCACCACTGTTCCTGACCTTCAACATGAGATAGCTCCTCTAGGTCCTCCTGTGCCTGTGCAGTCGCTGCTCTTCGGGTTGCTCCTCCTGGCTGCTGGCCCTGGCCTTGGGCATGGGTGGCTTTTCCCAACCACCTCCTCTGCCCTTGGGCTGGGGTGGCTCCTCAGGGTGAACACCCTTACCTTGGGCATGAGGTGTCTTCTCCTGGCTGCCTGTGACCTTGGGCATTGGGTGTCTCCTCCTGGCTGCCCTTGACTTCAGATGTGGGGTAGCTACTCTCAGCTGCTGCCCCTGACCTCGGACATGGGGTAGCTCCTCGGTTATTGCCCCTGACTTCAGACGTGGGGTACCTCCTCTCGGCTGCTGCCCCTGACCTCAGACATGGGGTAGCTCCTCTCAGCTGCACTCAGTGTGCCAGCCCACAGCCACCTGCACTCTAAGTCAGTGCTAGTCACAGACATTTCTACAACAGTAGAAAATTTTAAAATAACTGTTACATGCATTCCCTAATAAGGACGATCAGCTTTTCACATATATAAATGCTTATGTTTCTCTTCTGTGAGGTGTCCTGTTTATATCCTGTATCTGAATTTTCAGATGGAGTATTCATAGGTTAGATTTTTTTTTTTTGCCTTGCTGTGAGGATTAAGCAATCTTAGATCTTCAAATAGGGATTGATTCTCTGCCCCCTGCAGTTTAAGCACAAATCCCTAAGAACCAGATCACTAAGGAATTCTTAATGAAAATGGTTTCTATGTCCTTGTCTAATATGCCACTTTGCAAATGTAAAAATGTAGCTAGTGTGACTGAGGTATTAAATTTGTGTGTGTGTTCAGCTGTTTGAGTCTGTCCAACTCTTTGTGACCCCATCAGTGTAGTGCACCAGGCTCCCCTGTCCATGGGATTTTCCAGGCAATAATACTTAAGTGGGTTGCCATTTCCCTTTCCAGGGGATTTTTCCTGACCCAGGGGTTGAACCCATGTCTTTTACATCTCCTGCATTGGCAGGCAGATTCTTTACCACTAGCACCAACTGTGAAACCTATTAAATCCTGACTTTAACTAATTTAAAATTAAAAGATATGGCTAGAAGAACCAGATCTTCCTTATAAGTGAGTTTCAACTGACTTGCATACTCAGTAATTTGTGTATCTCTTAGATATTTTCCTCAAGATGATATTCCATGCCCCTCTCTAAATATAGGCATCTTTGCCATTCTTTAATCTGGATATAAAGCTCATAAATTTTAACAGCACAGTAACACAGTTTTTCTAATATGCACTGTTAGAGTTTGATGAGCTCTTGGTGAATTTCTTGGTTTCAGTTAGAAAGCCCTGCATTACTCTTAAGGCTCTAGAAGCTTCTGAAACTGAAGGAAAGACTACAAGTATTCCAGACTAATTTGATTATGATGTAGCTTTCTAAATACTTAAATAGATTCTGCTTCCTCACCACCCAAAATAATTACTCCTAACTCTTGAATATCTTCATGATTTTATTTCAGGAATCTGGTAGAATTGAGATTGCTTAGTGCTTCATAATTTCATCAATAAAGTTTTCTGAGGTGAAAAACACATTGGAATTAGTTTTTAAATTAGTCCTAAACACAGCAATCGGGGAAAAGGGAAATAAAAGGAATACAGAATGAAAAAAAAAAAAAACTGTTAGAAGATGACATGACCCTCCACACAGCAAACAATAAGGATGTCAGCAGAAAATTACTTGAGATATCAATAAGTAGAGTATAGCTGCAAAATACAAAATTAATACTTAGGAATCCCTTTCATTCTGATACAATAGTATTGAAAAATGAGAAAGAGAACTTAAGGAAAGTATCTCATTCACCATCCAATGCAGAGAATCAAATAGTTAGGAATATATTAACTTAAAGCAAGGACCTGATACAGAAAACTATAAAACCATGGTGAAACTTTCAAAGATGGCACAAATAGATGAAGAAGTGTGCCATGTTCTTGCACCAGAAGAATCAACATAGTCGCCATGAGTATGCAACTCAAGGCAATCAATCAGTACATTCATTCACATTGATATTCGCATATTCAACCGTAGAATTCCTATCAAAACACCAACGGTGATATTCACTGAACTGGAACAAATAATTTCACAAATTGTGTGGAAACACAAAAGTCCTCCAGTGAGCAAATCAGTCTTGTGAACTGACGGAAAAGGAGAAATCAGCTTTCCTGACGTCAGACTATAGTACAAAGCTACAGTCATTAAGATTGTAAGGTACAGTGACAAAGACAGAACTACAGATCAATGAAACAAAATAGGAAGTCCAGAGATGAGGCCATACACACGGCCTCCTTGTCTTTGACAGAGGAGGAATAAATATGCAATGGGGCAAAGATAACCTCTTGAACAAGCAGTTCTGGGAAAAGAGGTCAACCACATTAAATGAATGAAATGTTTTCTAATGGCACACACACAAACAAATATAAAATGGATTAAAGACCTAAGTGGAAGACCAGAAACTGTAATGTTCTTAGGGAAAAACATAGGCAGAACACTCTCTGCCAGATACCACAGCAAGATCTTCTTCTCTATGGCCCACCTCCCTGAGTAATGGAAATAAACACGGAAGGAAACAAAAGTGACCAATTTAAATTTCTAAGCTTCTGCACAGTGAAGGAAACTATAAGCAAGATGAATGGACAGCCTTCAGAACTGGAGCAATTTACAATAAAGCAAACAACTGCCCAAGAGTTAATATCCCAGATATGCAAGCAGCTCATTCAATTCAATACCAGAAAAATATAAAAGCAAACAAAATAGTGGGCAAAAGAACTAAATAGACATTTCTCCATAGAAGATATACAGATGGTTAGTGAACACAGGACAGATGCGCCACATCACTCATTATCACAGAGATGATAGTCAATACCACAATGAGGTGTCATCTGGTCACAGAACCATCAGCCAAAGCCTCAAATAAGAAACACTGGAGAGGCAGTGCAAAGGTCACCAACTTACACTGTTGCTAGGAAAGAAAACTGGTATAGCTACAATAAACCATATAATTTCTTAAAAACCAGGTAGTAGAACTGTTGTATGACCCACAATCACCCCAGCATACACCCCAAGGAAAGCAGAACCAACAGAGGCAAGTACACCAATATTCATCCCACGATTGCCAGGGTCCAGCCCCTGCAGGATCCAGGAAAACCCTCAGGAGAAATGGTGTTGGTGAATGATTTAGAGAGAGAGAAGGAAAGAATGTGGTATATAAGAAAATTGAGGAGAGAAAGAGACTGATATTTGTTGGCCAGGCAGGGAAGTGAATGCAGGGTGCCTCTGTGCTCCAAGGGATCATCCTGAAAAAGAAATGGAGGGAGAGGGAGAAAGAAGGGAAGAAAAAAAAAAAACATAGGGTTACCAAGCTTCTTAAGTGAGCAAGGTCCATTATTTTATTTTCAAAAGGGGCTTTTATACCTTAACTTGTACATAGAGGGAAATGAAAGATGCAAAGTCATGCAGAGTCAGCCCAAACACTAGAACTGTTTTGTCTTTATCAAAACCATGATTTTTTTATTCTGCATATCTTTCCTATAAACAATATTGTTTTCATTATCTCCTCACCTTGGAGGCCTGTGAATAGTTTATCACCCTCTTTTGATAACGGCTATTCAACCAGAAAACTTATTTTCCTTTGAAATGTTTTTTTCTTTATAATTCTAATCTATATCAGCCTCAGAAAGTATTAAACAAGTTATGTTTCTCATAGAGCAAAGGTGCAGTGAGTTACAAGAAAGAACCAATTAGCTCAAAGGTCTGATGTGATTAATTTCAAAGCGACACTTGCTTTTCTTACATTCCAACTATGTTCATGCACTCCCAGGTGCACAATGGATAAGAGATAGGGGAACTTAGCAACAAGCATTGGCCTAATAATGAAATCCTAAACCAGCACTATTCTGATAAATTTTAACTCTTTGAAAGGCTCTATGTTTTAGGCTCCCCATGCTTCTCAGAGTTAGGAGGCTGTGAACAATCATATATGTAACTGCAAGAGTCTGGATAAACCTGCCAAACAAACAAAAATGCTAAGAGAGGGGGCTTGATTTGAAATATTCCTGTCATGTCCAGGAGACTTATCAGCTAAAGCCCTAAGCTGATTTTCTCCAGGGAAAGGTGGTTGTGGATAGCTTGGGTATGTCAGGAGAATTGGTGAAAGGCACAAAATAGTAAGACAGATTCTGGTTTGGGGGTAGATGCTTGAGCAGGTCTATGGAGCCCCTCAAGTCCTAAAGCCTTGCTTAACAGTTTTCTTCGACATGACCTGTCATGGGTGGCATCTCCTGTGCTGGGTCCTGGAACAGGACTATTTACAATAGCTAGGACATGGAAGCAATCCAGATATCCATGCAGGTGACTGGATAAGAAAGTAGTGGTATACATACATGGTGGACTATTACTCAGATGTGGAAAGGAATATATTTGAGGAATACATTGAGTCTGGAGAGGTGGGTGAAATAGGAGCCTTTTCTACAGAATGAAGTAAAGTCAGAAAGAGAAATACATATACTGTGTAGGAATGCATATGCATGAAATTTGGAGAGATGGTCATGATGTTCCAACATGCAGGGCAGCAAAAAAGACAGAGATGGATAGAATGGACTGTGGAGAGGGCAATGTTGGGATGATTTGAGCGAATAGCATTGACACATGTACATTACCATACATAAACAGATGAATGGTGCAAGTTCAGTTCATGTTGCAGAGCACCCAAGCTGTGCTCTGGGACAACAAAAAGCAATAGTCTGGGGACTGATGTGGGAGGAAGGTTCTGGATATGGAAACTCTAGTGACCTACACTTCTTGATGTAAGGCAAAAAGTAACCCAAAATTGTAAATTAAATATCTTCCCATGAAAATAATTTGAAAAAATGAAAGGTTACTTTTTGAAATTTTAGTGTTGGGAGTCCTTGGTCCAGCCTATCTTCTGAATCTATGTAACAATGTGTGATTTGAATGAGGATAGTGCCATTCTTGATGCAAAGAAATGTGTTCTCACACTGTAAAATCCTACAAAACAGAACTGTTAAGTTTCCATTAAAATATTACTGTGTGCTCCCCTCCAGGGCATCTTACAGAATGTTTCAAGTGACTGGAGAGGAAGCAAAAGAGATCACTCACTTTTTAGCACCAATTAATGTGGACATTCAATTTTGAATAAATTTTCTAGGCCTGACAAAAATTTATCTATACAATTTCTGCATTACATGTATCAAGATAATTCTTCCATGTAAAATTCACATAAGCAACTCAAAATGAAACACTATGCCTCACAGCTTCTAAAGAGTGAGAATAAAATGTGCTGTCACCAGTGTTTCACTTCATGCAATTTCTTATGTCAAAATACTACAAACTGGCTTTTCAACAATGAAAAGTTTCACTTCTGGTCATGGGAAGTCTAGCATTAGTGTGCTGGTAGGGTTATGGTTTTGGTGTATATCCTGAGATTTGCAATAACTGCTGAGTTATTGCTCCCTATGCAATGGCGAACCCTCTGAGGTCTCCTTCATATGTGGAGAGATTCCTTTCCCAACAGTGTATCCATGGTGGCAGAAGGACATCCTAGAGGGCCTGCTTCCTAATACTATCATCTTCTGGGGTTAGGGCATCAGTGTACATTTTTAGGAAGATTAAAAAAAAAAAACAAACAAACAAGCAAGCATTCAACGATCAGACCATGACAACTAATGAACACAATTTAAGTGTAGATTAAATCTTTGGGCAAATCTGTATGTGTTTGAGAAAGTCCACAGAGAAGTTTTTCACCTTGTCATATGTACAGATTCTAACTTTTTTTTTTTATGGCAAAGGGTTGAAGCAAGAGAGGTAAAAAGACTAAATAACTAGGAAGTTTTTATTATCCATGAAGTCAGCTTCTCAAAGTTTTTCTTCATCATACTAAAGCTAGTCTTCCATCTCAAATACATTCAGCATATAAGGTTTCAGGACATCCACAGATGAAGCACCACAAACCACTTTGGTGAACTTTTTTTTTTTTTAATGCATACATTCAGTTTATCAACTTGGTAAAGTAAGCTCTAGCAAAATGATAAGAAACCATCTGAAGGTTTGCTGATAAGTCACTTCAGTCTTGTCCAACTCAGTGGAACCCCATAGACGACAGCCCACCAGTCTCCCAGTCCCTAGGATTCTCCAGGCAAGAATATTGGAATGGGTTGCCATTTCCTTCTCCAATGCATGTAAGTGAAAAGTGAAAGGGAAGTCACTCAGTTGTGTCTGACACTTAGCATAGACTGCAGCCTACCAGGCTCCTCCATCCATGGGATTTTCCAGGCAAGAGTACTGGGGTGGCGTGCACTGTCTTCTCCAGTCTGAGGGTTTATGCTCCCCTTTTAATATTATAGAAGCCAGCTAAATGTGTATTCCCTATAAATTCTCAGAAAAAATGTGTTTCAGAAATTACTTGATGAATGGTCTCTCACTGAACAGGAATATAATTTTATTGACTTTAATGAACAAGCACCAAACTTCATTTCATCTTACTACAGAGGATATATTCAAAGCACACTGTTAAAAAGCAAGGTTAGTAGCTAAATTTGCAGGAAAATATGCACACACAAAGATACACCAGGGATAAAAAGTAAGGCCACAATACACTGCCTGCAACACTTTCTCAAATTTTTCAGCGGATGTTCCTTCCTTTCCCTTAACTCGGCTAAGGGATAAATTTATGAGTCTTAGTGTATATAATTTAGTTATGAAATTAGATTTTCACTTCCACAACATAACTCATTCATCAAATTCAGCACTATTTGCTTACAACACAACAACACATATGACTTTTGAGAATAAAATGACATATAATCTATTTTATCTGTAAAGGATCATTTTTGGTTTTTTTTTTTAATCTTTAATGGCTGTTATACTTGAGAAATATTTAAAATGCTAAGTAAAATCACTCCCAACAAAGAGATCAAAGCTGTCAATGTTAAGAAAAGTGAGGGTTGCTTAGTATAGAATTTCTGCAACTTCTAATGACATGAATTGAAACTTATGACTCCAGTCTGTCTTCTATAAGCTTTACTTTGGAAATTCCCTTCTTATGATAGTGGCAACATGAAATGATGAAAATAATATATGTTAGCAAGCAGTATAAAACTACACTCAGGCAACGTTTCTAAGAAAATACCCATTTTATTAACTTCAAGTGCATATTTCTACTTTCCTGAAATTCTATGAAAAATCTCAAGAAAATATATAAGTTGAATATATAGAAAGACTGCAAACATATGAGTTCATACTATGGCATATGATGATGAGACAATTTATTCAAAACATCTGTCAGCTGGAGGCAAAACAGGAGAGGGATATTTCCATTTCCTTCTTCCCAGGTTTTTTTTTTTTTTTTTTTTTTTGTGAGACAGGAGACCTGCCTGGCTGGAGCAGAAACAGACCCTCCACCTCCAGATTGATTTCCACCACTAAAGACCTGGCTCCCACCACCCACAGTGACTGCGCCTCCTTATTTATTTTGACAAGCTCATTTAATGCGAGCAGAAATAACACCTCATCGACACCAGAGAGATTTGGGTAGTCAATTTCTTTTATCACTTTTCCCTTCTAGGAGAAGCATTTTACCCATCAGTTTTCTTCTTCAAAACCATTCCTCAATCAGCAAGAAAGGGAACCAATGCTTCTGCTCTGCAGGCTGATGACAAACGAGGGCATTAATTTGCCTGAGCAGGCGCCTTGGTTTGCCATTTGCCTAACCAGAAGCAGCCAAACGCACTGTCATGGAGAGTGTCTTTAGGGGTGATAACTAAGCATGATTGGAAATGTTAACTCTGCAGATGTGAAATGGCAGCATGTAGGAGACGTTACCACACCACTTTTGGTGAGCACAGATCAAGCTGACAAACCGGTGAGGATGCAGAAGACGTCAGTGACGAGGGGTCGCTCACAGCGCGGGAAGGGATGCAGACTGGCCGAGGAAGACAGCCGCCTTGCTGTTGTGGCCGAGGCCTCGGACGGTTCTGCTAGGAGCCGGGCTGTGTCTTCAGGATTCTCCAGCTTGAGACAAGAAGGCTCCGTCTTCGGGTTTCTCCATCAACAAGTCCCTGACCAACAAGTCCCCAAGGTCATAACCTTGGGTAAGGCAGTTCCATGTGGCTGAGGGTAATTCCTAATGACCTTGAATCTCATCTGGAAACCTCTGCCTGTGTTCCAATGGGGAGTAGGGAGCCACTGTGTGCTCTTGATGTGGAGAAAGATAGTATGGAAGATACTTAGAGGACATATTTTTGTCTGTCCTTTACACTAAGAGGAATAATCAGAAAGGATCTGAGTTCCATGCCTGCAGTCAGTATATGGGTCCACGTGGAGCAGTCCTTCATGGCCGAGCTGCCTTTTTTTACATCTTCCCAGTGTTTTAAGCAGATATTGTGGGCTTTACCCCTAAGTTCCATTATATTTAAAAAAAAAAAAAGTTAACATTTGCCTCAAAATAATTCAGCTCCATAAGTTTTTAAAAGAAATTATACTTTAAAACAATTAAAACATACCATTGTTTATTTAAGGCACTGCTGCTGGTGCTGAGTAGCTTCAGCCGTGTCGGACTCTGTGCGACCCCATAGACTGCAGCTCACCAGGCTCCCCCGTCATTGAGGTTCTCCAGATAAGAACACCAGAGTGGGTATTTACGGCACAATGTGCTTGAAATTACATTCATACTGAAATGTCAGTCTTCTTAACAGGCGATGACCAAAATTCAAACCGTAGCACGATTCTCAGACCTCTGAGTTCAATTCAGATCTGTAAGTGAAAAGAATATCAGATCTACATAAAAATTAATTCTTGTAATAATATACACGGGATAATCTTTGCACTACTTAGAAAATCAATCCTTTGGAAGTGAAGTTAAGGATGCAATACAGATTGTTTTCTCAGTTCCTATCTGTTTTCATTAAATTGCTATGATCGTCATGAGAACATCACATGTTATACAGGCTATTCTTGTTTTAATGTTTTAAATTAACTTATTCGTTTTAATGATAGAAGAAAATGGTAACATACTGCAGTATTCTTGCCTAGAGAATCCTGTGATCAGAGAAGCCTGGAGGGCTGCTGTCCATAGTGTTTCAAAGTCAGACACGAGTGAAGCAACTTAGCATGCATGCATGCACTGGAGAAGGAAATGGCAAACAACTCCTTTATTCTTGCCTGGAGAATCCCAGGCACAGAAGAGCCTGGTGGGCTGCCCTCTATGGAGTCGCATAGAATCAGACACGACTGAAGCGACTTAGAAGCAGCAGCATTCATTTTAATTGGAGTTTAGCATCTTTTTTCCTCCTAAAAAGGGAAGGGTGGTACTCATTCAAATTCTTCTGACTCAATATGATCATAGGAGTGGCACTCTAGTAAATCACCAGGATAAATGATTGGCAAGAACTGGGATTCTGACGTAGAACTTATAATCATAACCAAAATTTCCAAAGTAACACAGACTTTTCATTGCCAATGTCTTTAGTCTTTTCCCCAACTGAGATGCCTAGTCATAGCTCTGGTAAGCTATTCTATTTTCCTTCTAAGGATGGCTTACATCTCTGGGGCTTGGTATTTATGTGTTCCCTTTGGTTAGATTCCTTACCTTCAACTCCAGCTCAGTGCTGACAACCTTAAGGTCTCAAATAACAGACTATGTAACTGGTGCACTTTATATTCTTAGCAAAGAAAATAACTGTCAGTTGTACCTTCACAGTATTAATTTAGCCACAAGGAATCTCTGGCAACCTAAACAAAATGTTAGAAAGATGACAGCACTTCTATGAAAAATGTTGTCAGCTTTACAAACAACCTGTAAACTACAAAGTCATCAGAAAATAGACATCTACTTAATACACATTTTATTACTAGATTCTTTCTTTGTATATAATCGTTTTATACTTTCTGATTTGCAACTGATTCATAAAACCTTGGCTGTACATTTGCAAATAAAACTGTTTTTTTTTTAATCTTAAACCAAGATGTCTTTTAGATGTTCATTTTAACATAATTTACATAATTCATAACTCCAAATACATAAAAGATGATGAGAAAAACATCATAAATACATTTAAAAATGTATGTTTTATTTTTAGAGCCTCTGATAAATGATAGGAAAACTGGAACAGAAAAATTTAAAAAACATTTAATGATATTTCAACATTATTCTAATTTTTTCATTTCATATTTCTCACGTGCTTTAGAATGCATTACAACAACCGTAGAGTATTGGGCTTCCCTAGTGTCTCAGAGGGTAAAATGTCTGTTTTCAGTGGAGACTCAAGTTCCATTCCTGGTTTAGGAAGCTCCCCTGAAGAAGAAAATGGAAACCCATTCTAGTATTCCTGCCTGAGACTCCTACAGATGGAAGAGCCTGTGAGAGTACAATCCACAGGGTCGCAAAAGTTGGACATGAGTGAGCAACTTCACTTTCACTTTAGTAGAGTATTATCACATGTTTAAAAATATATAAAAAATATAGTAGAAAATACTGGTACAAATTTCACCACTAAAGATACATATTCTGCGCTTTTAATTCATGATGTGAGTAATCAGAAACAACTTGGGTTTTCATTGTTATCTGTGATCATTCCTGACCTGCTATCTATGCAGATCAGAAAGCAACATTTAGACCTGGACATGGAACAACAGACTGGTTCCAAATAGGAACAGGAGTACGTCAAGGCAGTATATTGTCACCCTGCTTATTTAACTTCTATGCAGAGTACATCATGAGAAATGCTGGACTGGAAGAAACACAAGCTGGAATCAAGATTGCCAGGAGAAATATTCATAACCTCAGATATGCAGATGACACCACCCTTATGGCAGAAAGTGAAAAGGAGCTAAAATGCCTCTTGATGGAAGTGAAAGAGGAGAGTGAAAAATTTGGCTTAAAGCTCAACATTCAGAAAATGAAGACCATGGCATGTGGTCCCATTATTTCATGGGAAATAGATGAGAAAACAGTGAAAACAATGTCAGTTTTTATTTTTTATTTCCCTTTTTAGAGGCTAGTTGTTCTAGTAAAAAATATTAAATGATTTAACAAATGATTTAAATCTACTGAAATGCTACTTTCAAAAAAAAAAAAAAACCTAATTCAAGACGGATACCAAAGCAAGAACATAATTGAAATGACTTGCTCTTGTAAGACACGTCTTCAAAAAAGAACTAAATAAATGTATAAAATGATTTGCTAAATTATCTGGCAATACATTATAAAAATTTACAGTCAACCTAGTAAAGGATTTTTATATACAATAAAATAAAATGCCTTTTCAGTTCAGTTCAGTTCAGTTGCTCAGTCGTGTCGGACTCTGTGACCTCATGAATCGCAGCACTTCAGGCCTCCCTGTTCATCACCATCTCCAGAAGTTCACTCACTCACATCCATCCAGTTCGTGATGCCATCCAGCCATCCCATTCTTACTATTCCCCTTCTCTTTTTGCCTCCAATCTCACCCAGCATCAAAGTCTTTTCCAATGAGTCAACTCTTCACATGAGGTGGCCAGACTACTGGAGTTTCAGCTTTAGCATCATTCCTTCCAAGGAAATCCCAGGGTTGATCTCCTTCAGAATGGACAGGTTGGATCTCCTTGCAGTCCAAGGGACTCTCAAGAGTCTTCTCCTACTCCGGAGTTCAAAGGCATCAATTTTTAGGCACTCAGCCTTCTTCACAGTCCAACTCTCACATCCATACATGACCACCTGGATAACAATAGCCTTGACTAGACGGACTTTAGTTGGCAAAGTAACGTCTCTGGTTTTGATTATACTCTCTAGGATGGTCATAACTTTTCTTCCAAGGAGTAAGTGTCTTTTAATTGCATGGCTGCATTCACCATCTGCAGTGATTTTGGAGCCCCTCAAAATAAAGTCTAACACTGTTTCCACTGTTTCCCCATCTATTTCCCATGAAGTAATGGGACCAGATGCCATTATCTTCATTTTCTGAATGTTGAGCTTTAAGCCAGTTTTTTTGCTCTTCTCTTTTTCTTTCATCAAGAGGATTTTTAGTTCCTCTTTCTTTCTGCCATAAGGGTGGTGTCATCTGCATATCTGAGGTTACTGATATTTCTTCAGCAATCTTGATTCCAGCTTGTGTTTCTCCCGGTCCAGCATTTCTCATGATGTTCTCTGTATGGAAGTTAAATAAGCAGGGTGACAATATATAGCCTTGACGTACTCCTGCTCCTATTTGGAACCAGTCTGTTTTCCAGGTCCAGTTCTAACTGTTGCTTCCCTACCTGCATACACATTTTTCAAGAGGTAGTTTGGTGGTTGCGATTCCCATCTCTTTTAGCATTTTCCACAATTTATTGTGATCCACACACTCAAAGGCTTTGGCATAGTCAATAAAGCAAAAATAGATGTTTTTCTGGAACTCTCTTGCTTTTTCCATTATCCAGCGTTTGTTGGCAATTTGATCTCTGGTTCCTCTGCCTTTTCTAGGACCAGCTTGAACATCAGGGAGTTCAACGTTCACATATTGTTGAAGCCTGGCTTGGAGAATTTTGAGCATTACTTTACTAGCATGTGAGATGAATGCAATTGTGTGGTAGTTTGAGCACTCTTTGGCATTTCCTTTCTATGGAATTGGAATGAAAACTGACCATTTTCAGTCCTGTGGCCACTGCTGAGTTTTCCAAATTTGCTGGCATATTGAGTGCAGTACTTGCCCAGTATAGACTTTCAGGATTTGAAACAGCTAAACTGGAATCCCATCACCTCAACTAGCTGTGTTCGTAGTGATGCTTTCCAAGGCCCACTTGACTTCATATTCCAAGATGTCTGGTTCTAGATTAGTAATTACATCATCATGATTATCTGGGTCATGAAGATCTTTTTTGTACAATACTTCCATGTATACTTGCCACCTCTTCTTAATATCTTATGCTTCTGTTACCTCCAGACCATTTCTGTGCTTTATCGAGCCCATCTTTGCATGAAACATTCCTTTGGATTTTCTAATTTTTTTTTTTAAATATCCCTTGTCTTTCCCATTCTGTTGTTTTCCTCTATTTCTTTGCATTGAGTGCTGAAGAAGGCTTTCTTATTTCTTCTTGTTATTCCTTGGAACTCTGCATATATCTTTTCTTTTCTCCTTTGCTTTTTGCCTCCCTTCTTTTCACAGATATGTGTAAGGACTCCCCAGAGAACCATTGTGCTCTTTTTGCATTTCTTTTCCATGAAGATGGTCTTGATTCCTGTCTCCTGTACAATTTCATGAACCTCATTCCATAGTTCATCAGGCACTCTATCTATCAGATCTAGGCCCTTAAATCTATTTCTCACTTCCACTGTATAATCATTAGGGATTGGATGTAGGTCATACCTGAATGGTCTAGAAGTTTTCCCTACTTTCTTCAGTTTTAGTCTGAATTTGGTAATAAGGTGTTCATGATCCGAGCCACAGTCAGCTCCCGGTCTTGTTTTTGCTGACTTTATAGAACTTCTCCACCTTTTGATGCAGATAATATAATCAATCTGATTTTGGTTTTGATCATCTGGTGATGTCCTTGTGTAGAGTCTTCTGTTGTGTTGTTGGAAGAGGGTGTTTGCTATGACCAGTGCATTTACTTGGCAAAACTCTAGTAGTCTTTGCCCTGCTTCATTCCACATTTCAAGGCCAAATTTGCCTGTTATTTCAGGTGTTTATTGACTTCTTCCTTTTGCATTCCAGTCCCCTATAATGTAAAGGGCATCTTTTATGGGTGTTAGTTCTAAAAAGTCTTGTAGGTCTTCATAAAGCTGTTGAACTTCAGCTTCCTCAGTGATACTGGTTGGGGCATAGACTTGGATAACTGTGATACTGAATAGTTTGCCTTGGCAATGAACAGTTAGTTTGCCTTTTTTTTAAGATTTCATCCAAGTACTGCATTTCAGACTCTTGTTGACCATGATGGCTACTCCAATTTTTCTGAGGGATTCCTGCCCACAGTAGTGGTTATAATGGTCATCTGAGTCAAATTCACCCTTTCCAGTACATTTTAGTTAGCTGATTTCTAGACTGTCGATGTTCACCCTTGCCATCACTTGTTAGACCACTTCCAATTTGCCTTAATTCATGGACCTTACATTCCAGGTTCCTATGCAATATTTCCCTTTACAGCATTGGATCTTATTTCTATCACCAGTCACATTTCCACCTGGGCATTGTTTTTGCTTTGGCTCCATCCCTTCATTCTTTCTGGAGTTATTTCTCCATTGATCTCCAGTAGCATATTGGGCACCTAGTGACCTATAGAGTTCCTCTTTTGGTCTTATCATTTTGACTTTTCATACTGTTCATGGGGTCCTCAAGGCAAAAATACTGAAGTGGCTTGTCATTCCCTTCTCCAGTGGACCACGTTCTGTCAGACGTCTCTACCATGACCCACCCATCTTGGGTTGCCCCATATCCATGGCTTGCTTTCATCAAGTTAGACAGGGCTGTAGTCCTAGTGTGATTAGATTTACTAGTTTTCTGTCAGTATGGTTTCACTGTGTCTGCCCTCTGATGCCCTCCTGCAACACCTACCATCTTACTTGGGTTTCTCTTACCTTGGGCATGGGGTATCTCTTCATTAATGCCTTTTAGTTATGCATATTTTAATAATCAAAGGCACTGACTACTTTTCAGACATTCTAAGAAAAGGTCATTTAAAAAACGATCTACTTCATCTGCCAAAACAACATGGTGGTGGTGGTCATGATTAGTTGCTAAGTCATTTACTTCTCTTTTTCATCCCCATGGACCATAGATCACCAGGCTCCTCTTCCTAGGCAAGAATACTGAGGTTGGTTTTCATTCTCTCTTCCAGAAGATCTATCTTCCTAACTCAGGGATTTCTCAACCCTGGGTCATCTACATTGGGAAGTGGATTCTTTACCACTGAGCCACAAGAACACCCCATAGCAACATAATATCTACTTAAGAAGTAGTTCTTGGTTTTCTTATGTACTGTATCAAACTTCTAGCCTGTATAGTCTGTGTTTGCTCAGAACTGCCCTAGTGATGCATCGATCAATAGTCAGCTTCCCAGTGATCCTTGTCTGGGAAGATCCCACTTGCCATATAGTTATGTGTCATAACTAGAGTCAGTGTTCATCAACAAAATAAACCCTCACAATGGGAAGGTTATGCACTATATTGAAGTGCACTATACTGCTTGCCTCAGCTAGAGAAAGCCCTTGAACATCCATGATTACCCAGCCCCACTAAAATAAATGTAATTTTTAAATAATAAAATAAATAAGACCTTAAATAAAAAGTGACTTAGTTTAAAATATGTATTTCCATATATGTAGCAACAAACAAATGTACTTTGAATGTTGCAAGCACAAAAACACTTATTTTTAAAAATATGATAAAATGATACTGATTAGAACAAATTTATCACAAAATAAAAATATTCTATGCAATAGTTCAGTAGGATAAGAAGTAAGAGTATCCCAACCATCAAAGTTCAAATTTGTGTTGTGAATGTCTAAAAGCCTATGAAACATTATGTTGCTCATATAATTTGAGTATACATGTATCTACTGAAGCTGTTTGCTTTCCCTTCTGCAGCTTTATATTTTATTCTGAAGTGATTTGGATTTTCTAAAATAATGTGGGGATTTATTTTGTTTGTTTTAGTTTTTGAGATTTTCAATCTGCCTACACACTAGGAAAGTTTTAATATAATTTCCATTACTATATTTCAAGTTTTGCTTACCCTAAACTTTCATACCATTAACTCCCTACTGCATTTTTTCTTTCTTTCTTTCTTTTCTTTATTATTATTATTATTTTTTGCAGACTCTAGTGGTTTTCTTCAAGCTGTTTTTGCCATTCTTTATTTTGGGTATAATGCTTACTGATTTTAATAGCAAATTAACAGTTTTTAATGAGCTTTTAGAGTTTGGTGAGCTTTTCTGTTTCAGGGTTTTGGTTGAAAAACCGTGCATTATTGTTAGGGCTGTAGTATCTTCTGATATCAAAGGAAAGACTACAAATATCCCAAAATAATTTAATTGTGGTAATTAGTGTTTCCTAAATAATTAAAGAGTTCCTCATCAAAATATTTTATTCAAATGGAATAAGCACCCCTAATTCCTTAAGTACATCATGATTTAATCAAAGGAATCTGTGAGAACTGACATTGGTCTGTTCATCATAAGTTCATTGATATACATCTCTTAGATGAAAGAGAAAAAAAAGAATTCACATATTTCATGAAAGTCATATTTAAATATGGAAAAGCTTGTTTCAATAGCAGTAAAAATGGCTGTATGAGAAGTGGATTGATTTTTTTCCCTCTGTTTTTCTCTGATAATCTTTTTGAAAGTTGAGTCTTCATTTCTTACTGAAATTTATTATTCTGCTGTTGTTCATTAGCTCAGTCATAGCAACTCTCGGCAACACCACAGACTGCAGCACACCATGACTAACAGCACACCATCACACAGTCATCACTAATTCCCAGAGTTTGCTCAAAAACATATGCATCAAATTAGTTGTATCATCAGATCATCTCATCTGTTAGGCCCTTCTCTGCCCTCAAGCTTTCCCAGCATCAAGGTTTTTTCCTATAGTTAGTTCTCTGCATCAGGTAGCCAAGGTATAGAGTTTCAGCTTCAGCCAAACTACTTCCAATGAATATTTAGGGCTGATTTCCATCAGGATTGACTGCTTTGATCTCCTTGCAGTCTAATGAACTCTCAAGAGTCTTCTCAAACACCACACTTCAAAAGCATCAATTATTCCATGCTCAGCTTCCTGTATAGTCCAACTCTCCCATGCATACATGAGTAAGGGAAACTATATAGGTATGACGTGATAGACCATTAATTGCAAAGTAATGCCTCTGCTTTTGAATATGCACTTTAGATGGTTACAGCATTTCTAAGAGGGATGTAGCACCTTGTAATTCCATGGCTTCAGTCACCATCTGAAGTGATTTTGGAGCCTGAGAAAATAAAGCCTGTCCCTGTTTCCATTTTTCGCCATGTTTTCCCTATTTGACATGATGTGATGGGACCAGATGCCATGATTTTCAGTTTTTTTTCAATATTGAGTGTTAAGCCAGGTTTTTCATTCTTTTCATCAGGAAGCTCCTTAGTTATTCTTCAGTTTCTACCAAGTATGTGTTATCTATTGCATGTCTGAGGTTATTGATATTTCCCCAGGCAACCTTGATCCCAGTTTGGGCTTCATTCAGCCTGGCATTTCACATGATGTGTTCTGAATATAAGTTAAATTAGCCACATGACAATATGTACCCTTGATAAACTCCTTTCCCAATTTGAAACTAGTGTATAGTTCCATGTCCAGTTCTAACTGTTGCTTCATGACCTGCCTACAGATTTCTCAGGAGGCAGTTACACAGATCTGGTATTTGCATCTTTTCCAGAATTTTCCATACTTTGTTGTCATCCACACAGTGAAAACCTTTAGCATATTCCAAATCAGATCGAGATTTTTTCTTGAACTCCTTTGCCTTTTCTCTGATCCAATGGATGTTGGCAATTTGATCTCTGGTTTCTCTGACTGTTTTAAATCCAGCTTTAGCATCTCCAAGTTCTTGGTTCATGTATGTTGAGGCCTGGCTTGGAGAACTTTGAGCATTACTTTGCTTGCATTTGAGATGTGTGAAATTGTGTGGTCGTTTAAACAGTCTGTGGCAGAGCCTCTCTTTGGGATTGGAGTTTAAACTAACCTTTTCCAGTTCTGTGGACAATGTCGAGCTTTCCAAATTGTCTGCAATATTGAGTGCAGGATTTTAATGGGATAATCTTGTAGGAATTGAAACTTCACGAATGGAAACCTATCAACTCTAGTAACTTTGTTCATAATGAAGTACTAGGGCTACTTGATTTCACATTCCAGGATGTCTGGTTCTAGGTGATTAAAGACTCCATCACGGTTATATGGGTCATTAAGTTTACTTTTCTTTCTTTTTCTTTTCTTTTTTTTTGTTTTTGGTATAGTTCTTCTGTGTATTCTTGCCACCATTTCTTAATATATTCTGCTTCTGTTAGGTCCATAAAGTTCTCTCCTTCATTGTGCCCCTATAACTCCTTGCTCTTCTTTGGAAAATGGTTCAGAAGCAGGAGTAGGAGGAGCCTAAACCACAATATTAAAGAGGCTTGTGAATTACAGTGGTGCCACTTTTGCACTTTGGGTCCCTGGAAATCTTTACTTTATCCTCAGCCTGTTTGTAGTTATATTGCTTTGTTTTCAAACTTTGGGATTTCTGTTTGTATCAATTATCTTTCTGGGTTTTGGTTTGGTCATGGCACGGAACTTGTGGGATCTTAGTTCCACAACCAGGTGTTGAATCCAGGGCATTTGCAGTGAAAGCATCAAGTAATAACTGATGAACCAACAGGGAATTTTCATAACTTATTTTTTTCCCTTTCAAATATTTATTCATTTACATGGCTGTGCTTGGTCTTAGTTCCAGCACAAGGGCTCTTCAATCTTCATGGTAGTATGTGGGAGCAGGAATTTTAATTGTTCACATGTGGTATTTTTAGTTTCAGTATGTGGCATCTAATACCCCGACCAGGGAATGAATTTGGATTCCCTATTTTGG
This sequence comes from Eudorcas thomsonii, assembly GCA_006408755.1. NCBI lineage: Eukaryota > Metazoa > Chordata > Mammalia > Artiodactyla > Bovidae > Eudorcas > Eudorcas thomsonii. The sequence continues at coordinate 13,947 of SJYE01014734.1, read as the reverse complement.
GAGCACTGAGTCTTACCACTGGACTATAGGGGTTCCTTCCCATGATCAAACCCAGGTCTCCCATAATGAAAGTGAATTCCTTACTGTCTGAACCACCATAGCTTTGATTATAAGAACTGTGGTAAGCAGTGTGATGCCTTAGCTTCTTCTTCTTCTTCTTCTTTTTTTTTTAATGATGTCTCTTTCTCATAGCTTCCTCCCCCCCCAAGAAGCTAGCTTATTTTAATTTTTTTATTAAATTTATTTATTTACTTTAATTACAATACTATATTTGTTTTGCCATACATTGACACGAATCAGCCATAGGTGAACATCATCGCCCAATGCCGAAGCCCCCTCCCACCTCCCACCCAACATCTTCTACCTGAATCATCCTGTGCATCAGCCCCATGCATCCTGCATCCTACACCAAACATAGATTAGCGCTTCGTTTCTTACAGGAAAATACACATGCTTCACTGCCATTCTCCCAAACCATCCCACCCTTTCCCTCTCCCTCAGAGTCCAAAAGTCCACTCTATACCTCTGTGTCTCTTGTTGTCTCACATATAGGGTCATCATTACTGTCTTCTAAATTCCATATATATGTGTCAGTATACTGTATTGGTGTTTTTCTTTCTGGCTTACTTCACTCTGTATAATCGGTTCCAATTTCATCCATCTCATTAGAACTGGGTCAAATTTATTCTTTCTAAGGGCTGAGTAGTATTCCATACTGTATATGAACCACAGCTTTCTTATCCATTCATCTGCTGATGGACATCTAGGTTGCTTCCATGTCCTGGCTATTATAAACAGCGCTGCAATGAACAATGGGGTACATGTGTCTCTTTCAATTCTGGTTTCCTCAGTGTGTATGCCCAGCAGTGGGATTGCTGGGTCATAAGGCAGTTCTATTTGCAATTTTTTAAGGAATCTCCACACTGTTTTCCATAATGGCTGTACTAGTTTGCATTCCCACCAGCAGTGTAAGAGGGTTCCCTTTTCTCCACACCCTCTCCAGCATTTATTGGTAGACTTTTGGATCGCAGCCATTCTGACTGGTGTGAAATGATACCTCATTGTGGTCTTGATTTGCATTTATCTGATAATGAGAGATGTTGAGCATCTTTTCATGTGTTTGTTAGCCATCCGTATGTCTTCTTTGGAGAAATGCCTATTTAGTTCTTTGGCCCATTTTTTTATTGGATCATTTATTTTTCTGGAGTTGAGCTGCATAAGTTGCTTATATATCTTTGAGATTAGTTGTTTGTCAGTTGTTTCATTTGCTATTGTTTTCTCCCATTCAGAAGGCTGTCTTTTCACCTTGCTTATAGTTTCCTTAGTTGTGCAGAAGCTTTTAGTTTTAATTAGATCCCATTTGTTTATCTTTGCTTTTATTTCCAGTATATTGGGAGATGGATCATAGAGGATCCTACTTTGATTTATTTCGGAGAGTGTTTTGCCTATGTTCTCCTCTAGGAGTTTTATAGTTTCTGGTTTTACATTTAGATCTTTAATCCATTTTGAGTTTATTTTTTGTGTATGGTGTTAGAGAGGGGTCTACTTTCATTCTTTTACAAGTGGTTGACCAGTTTTCCCAGCACCACCTGTTAAAGAGACTGTCTTTACTCCATTGTATATTCTTGCCTCCTTTGACGAAGATAAGGTGTCCATAGTTATGTGGGTTAATCTCAGGGCTTTCGATTTTGTTCCATTGATCTATATTTCTGTCTTTGTGCCAGTACCATACTGTCTTAATGACTGTGGCTTTGTAGTAGAGCTTATTTTAATTTTATGGCAACATTCACTATTAACAGTAATTTTGGAGTCCAAGAAAATAAAATATGCTGTTATTTTCAATTGTTCACCATTTGTTTGCCATGAAGTGGTGGGAACAGATGTCACAATTTATTTTTTTTTTAATGTTGAGTTTTAAGCCACTCTTTTTCACTCTCCTCTTTTACCATCATCAAGAGGCTCTTCATTTTCTGCCATTAGGGTGGCATCATCTGCGTATCTGGGGTTGTCCCTGTTTCTTTCAGTAATCCTGATTCCACACTGTGCTTCATCCAGCCTACTGTTTTTCACAATGTACTCTGCATTGAAGTTAAACAAGCAGGGTAGCAGTATATAATCCTGATTCTCCTTTCACTCTTTGAAACCAGTCACTTGTTTCATATGCAGTTCTAACTGTTGCTTCTTGACCTGCATAGATTTCTCAGGAAGCAGGTCAGATGGTCTGGTATTCCTATCTCTTTAAGAATTTTCAGAGTTGTGGTGGTCCGCACAGTCAAAGGTCTCATCACTTCATGGGAAACAGATGAAGAAACAATGGAAACAGTGACATATTTTATTTTCTTGAGCTCCAAAGTCACTGCAGATGGTAACTTCAGCCATTAAATTAAAAGATGTTTGCTCCTTGGAAGATAAGCTGTGACAAACCTAGAAAGCATATGAAAAAGCAGAGACATTACTTTGCCAACAAAAGTCCATGTAGTCAAGGCTCTGGTTCTCCCACTAGTCATGTATGGATGTGAGAGTTGGAACATAAAGATGGCTGAGCATGAAAGAAATGATACTTCTTAACTGTGGTGTTGGTGAAGACTCTGGGAGTCACTTGGACTGGCACTGAGATCAAGCCAGTCAGTCCTACAAGAAATCAACACTGAATATGCCCCTAAGGAATGATACTGGAAGTGAAGCTCGAGTACTTTGACCATCTTATGGGGAGAGCTGGCTCATTAGAATACAACCTAATGCAGGAAAAGATTGAAGGAAGGAGGAGGAGGGAATGACAGAGAACGAGATAGTTGTATATTACAGGCCATGGAGTGCTCCCAGGAAGCATGGACACTTTCATTTTGACACTGCAGCTGGAATGGTGTGGGAAGCTGGTGGTAGCAGTGGTGGCAGGTAGTGTGCCTTTCCCAGATATCACCCTTCTGTCTCTCAAGCTCCAGATGGTTTCTCACGTGGTGCCAGGAGCTAGCACGGGAGATCCCAGCCATGACAAGCCCATGAAAGACTCAAGGGATTCCCTTGGCCATCCCATCCATGACAAGGTCATGAAGAAGAGTCCTGATAAGCAAGGCTTCAGGACTCGAGGAACCCCCTGGACCTGTCCAAACACCTACTTGAAAACCAGAATCTGTCTCCCTTACTATTTTATGTTATTCACCAACTCTTTTGACAGGGGGAAGTCCCAGACCACCTTTCTCTGGAAAGAGTTAACTTAGTGCTGTAGTTGATAAATCTCCTGGGCACAAAAAGAGTGTTGCACAGATTCTGATAGCATTCTGGCTTACTTGGCAGGTTTATCCAGACCCTTGCAACATTGTTGAGCCAATGCTTGCTGCCAAGTTCTCACATACCTTATCAACTGTGTTCCTGAGAGTGCATATACTTAAGACATTGAAATACCAAGCCCTAGCTTTAGCATTAGCAACATTAGTTCAGTTCATTTCATTCGCTCAGTCGTGTCTGACTCTTGCCAACCCCATGAATCGCAGCACGCCAGGCCTCCCTGTCCATGACCATCTCTCAGACTTCACTCAGATTCACGTCCATTAAGTCTGTGATGCCCTTCAGCCATCTCATCCTCGGTCATCCCCTTCTCCTCCTGCCTACATTCGCTCCCAGCATCAAAGTCTTTTCCAATGAGTCAAGTCTTCACATGCAGTGGGGAAAGTACTGGAGTTTCAACTTTAGCATCATTCCTTCCAAAGAAACCCCAGTGTTGATCTCCTTCAGAAATGACGGGGTTGGATCCACTTGCAGTCCAAGGGACACTCAAGAGTTTGCTTCAGCACCACACTTCAAAAGCATCAGTTCTTCAGTGTGCAGCCTTCTTCACAGTCCAAATCTCACATCCATACATTATCACCAGAAAAACTGTAGCCTTGATTAGACAGACCTTAGTCGGCAAGGTAATGTCTCTGCTTTTGAATATACTATGTAGGTTGCTCATAACTTTTCTTCCAAGGAGTAAGCGTCTTTTAATTTCATGGCGGCAGTCACCATCTACAGTGATTTTGGAGCCCCTCAAAATAAAGTCTGACACTGTTCAGACTGTTTTCACTGTTTCCCCATCTATTTCCCATGAAGTTATGGGACCAGATGCCCTGATCTTCATTTTCTGAATGTTGAAGGACAGAAAACGGAAAAGAGGAAGTAGTCAGGGACCATATCCCTGGATAGTTTTATTTGACAGTAAATACAACTTGTACTCCTTAGGAACATATCTCAGAGCAAACAACAGTAACAGTGTTGATAATATGAAACAGCAATAAAAACACAGAACTAAAACATTTCATATTTTTACTATAGAAATAAAATAAAGGAGACAAGTATGTAATAGTCTGCACGTTTATTTATACACAGAGTTTTCATCTGAGACCAGAACACACACACACTTTATACACCTAAAAGTGGTTTAAAACACTTAGCAAAGTGCTTTGGCCCAAGTAAGTTAACTGGGAAGGCCTAGTAAAATATGCAAAGTGCAAATAAATCAATCAAGTTTTGTGTAAACACAATTTATTTGAATTTGAATTTACACTCAGAAAATTATCTAAAATGGAGACAATAGACTCACTACAGCTTAATCATCTGTAGTTCTTCTGCTTCAGTTCTGAGAGGGATGCTAACCCATTGGTGATTATCACTTTCCAATATTTTGTGAAAGCTTAGAGGATTTAAATAACTTGAGGAGGGCAGAGAGTGAGGAGAGACAAAGAGGAGGAGAAAGGAAGAGGAAACGGAGAGATTTCTCCTGGCATAGGTCTATAGCCAGGATCCCAGGCTCCTTGAATGGTGCACAGAGATTGCTAGGTATCTGTGCCAGAAATGGAGAAGAGATGACATTCAACTCCAGGAGGAGACTCAACTCCAAGAAACTAAGGAGGCAGCCAAGTGTGCTGATGTTCAGGAACAAACACTTTGAGGGTACTCCATAGGTCTGTGAAAGAGCCCTTGGAGACCACAAGAAAAAAGGTTTCCACAAGAATAATCACAGAATAGATAGTCGGATAGATTAAAGGAAGGATGACAACTCTATGCCTTGATAATTACTGAAATAAAGGAGACAATTCTTGCACAACAGACTGCGTCAAGTAAGACTGAAACTCAGTATTAGTTTCATAAAATGGGACATTACACACACAAAGAATTAGCTCTTAACTCTGCTACATTTGTCTCCAAGGCAAGATAAGATACAAAACTGAAACCTTCACATGTTCAACCAGCATAAGACACACGTAACTGGAAAAAGTAAGGACAAGTTATAAAAAGGTTTAATGACCCTGGACTGTTTTCATCCACTACATCTACTATTCTTGGACAACTCCATTGTAGCCTAAGGATAAGATAAATCAATTTAGCCCAATTCATAAACTGAACAGATTCCCTGTGTTTGATCCTTTTCTGTTAAAACTACGCTAAGGGTTGGACACGACTGAGCGACTTCACATTCACTTTTCACTTTCACACATTGGAGGAGGAAATGGCAACCCACTCCAGTGTTCTTGCCTGGAGAAACCCAGGGACCGGGGAGTCTGGTGGGCTTCCATCTATGGGGTTGCACAGAGTCGGACACAGCTGAAGCTACTTAGCAGCCGCAGCAGCAGAAGTACAAATCAAAATGAATGTCAAGGCTCTTTTCTCTTTGGGAGCTTTAACTTGCTTTTCTACTGTGTCTGACACAGATATGGCTACCTCACTGTGACTATAGGCCTGCCAAATGGGAAAGGGGACGGAATTAATCAAATTCCCCTTTTGATCACTCAACACGTGGTCCACAGGCACCAGGTCTCATTCTATTAACTATCTCTGCTTCTCCAACTGCAGTCAATGATACAAGGGCCGGCTTGATCCCTGCAAGTGTCTCTCACCAAACACAGACATTTTAACAGTTGGCTTCCTTGAGATGTCCCTGGGCTAGCTAAAAACACTCTGAGACAGTGTTCCTTCCACCTTGGATCCATGCCTGGAGGGAATGCATGCTTCTTCCTCAACTGGGACAAGAAGCCACAGCTCTTCACTGATTAAATCCCGTGTCAGGTCCAAACTCACATCATAGCTTGTCCATCAACTTCTCCACAGCACACTTTCCGAGTCAGGTTATCTTAGATCAGCACAAGAGGCACTTCAGAGAATTGAGCAGCACATGGGATCATACCATAACAAACACATTCAAATCTGGCTATATAGTTGATACTGAGATCCTCAAGGAATGAAAACAGTTGAAAATTACGTTGCAAAAACACTCTACACATTATATGTATAGTAGAACTTTAAAACTTACAAGTAACATGAAATACCAAAACAAGTTGTGACTTTTCCTCTGTCCACTTCTCTCATTCTCTCTCTCTCTCACACACACACATGCACAAACTCGTTTTATATGTTAAGACAATTCTAGGAAAAACAGATAATAGCTTTTTAAATAACATCTTCATATGCAATCAAACAAAAGTGTACTTCATGTATTTAAAACAAAAACACATAAATTACCCATCGATTTCCCTATATTTGATATTATGTTATAACTAGATTTTGCTTGGATTTACTGGGGTTTTTAAGTTTGACTGAAATACTTGCTTCAGACTTACTGAAAGTAGCATCAACTTTTTTTTTTTTTTTTGACTTCCTACTTTTAGATTTGGGGGGTGATGATTCAGAATCAGATGTGTTCACAGTAATGGTTGCTACTTCCACCAATCCTGGTTGAATGGGTTCCAGTGATACCTGAATGACAACTTTTGTTTCAGGAGATAATCCTTCTAGCTGCTTAGGCTTCCTAAAAGTCTGATGACATCGGGTCTTGTGCTCCATTTTCTCTTTGAAAGTTAAGAACTGTAGCTGATGTTCGGAACACTGAAACTCTTTTCCCAGTGTCCTGTATAATGACCTCTGTATGGTGTCGCAGTTTTAAAATTTTTCAGACAAAATGGACAGAGCAAATTCTTAGTGTTACTATGGTTTGCTCTGAAATGTGCATCCACATCTGCAAAAAAAGAAGACCTGTAACTGCAAACTTGGAATACACAGGGCATTTCACCAGGCTTATGATTGTCTTTCATGTGCTATAAGAGAACCTGATCTGTCTCAAAGGACAGTTCACAAATTTTACAGACTGAGGAGGGCTCCTGGGGAGTGTGGACACTTCCAATATGACACTGCAGCTGGAAGGGAGTCGGAAACTGGTGGTGGCAGTGCTAGCAGGTGGTGTGGTTTTTCCAGCTATCACCTTTCTGCCTCTCAAGTTCCAAATGGTGCTTCATGTGATTCATAAACTTGACATTTTTTAGAACTTTCCAGCAGCTGAGGCATTTAAAAGCTGTGTGAGTCTTCGGTTCTGGCTGCCCAACTCCTATATGCTCTCCATAGTAGAAGTCACAAAGTAACACAATCAGATTTCCTTCTGTGGCATCAACAATCTTGTTTTGACTTGCTAAACTTGGAAAATCAGTTTTTGTCAGTTCATTTTCCCCTGAAGGTCTTATAGGCTTGCAGTGAACATTGTTCTTTGGAAAAGGTGTTGGGCAAGTTTCTCCATTCCAAACATTGCTTCGTGACGTTTGGACACAGTCTGGTGTGCATTGCTGAGTAGTCACTGTATGAAAAATACCTGAAGGGGAGAAAGCTAAAGAATGATCCCGTACAATGTCATCACTGAGTTTAGGCCTTTTGGCATTTGTGCTATTTGTTTCAGAAGTGGAAAGTCGCTTTGATACATGAGGACTTTTATTCATATCTCCTGCAGAAACTGCTGTTTCTACTGAATGCTGCAATGAACCTGTGAAGGTAATCAAAGAAGAACATAACTCCTTTGATAAGCTATTAGTCACTATTTGTGGTGAAATGTTTTTATAATCAGCTGGTGACAAAGGTTCAACAATAATAGGACTCTCTGTTGATCTGGATTCCGAGACAGAAATTGGCAAGACAGTCTTTGCTTCGGATGTAGGAGTCACATGGCTAACAGGCTGCAATTTGTGAGTGTTACCTTTTTTGAAGTGACCATACCTTTTTCTCCTTGAACACGAACCTGGGGTAACTCTGTTCAGTATGTTTGAAATGACTGGTTTTGAAGTTGAGGTCATCCCAACAAAGATCACATCAGCATCTTCATTTACATGTTCCTCTCCAACCAAGATAAGTTCATCATCATCATCATCATTATCTACTTGTTTGGTTTCTCCCTCACTTTTGGGTAGTTCTGGCTCTTGCTCTTCTTCAGGTATCATACATGGTGATTCCATATTTTAAATACTTTTTATTCTTAGAGGGTGCATCCACAAGTCCCAGTGCTTCCTTCACACAAATGACCACCTAACTATAAGCATACTACATATTAGTTAAGCACAGAAAAATGTGCTATTTATATCCATAACTCTAGGGTAGGTATAAACACCTTTATCTTACAAACAAAGACACTGAATGTCAAAGAGACTTAATGACTCCTGAAAAACCTATGACTACAAGTCTACATGACTCTAGAATCATAGCTTGTCCCATGTTGACTTTATTTTCTTCTATGGAAAAAAAAAAACACACTACTGATTGTTATGTGATATCACATGTATTTTTACAAAAGTACTATTGTACACCATTGAGAAACATGGACTTTGGAGTCAAAGAAGACTAAATTGAAATTCTAAGTTAACCACACACCACCTGCATCTTTTCGGGCATATTTATAACTTTTAAATGTGTTTCTGTAACTTAAAGACAAACATGCTTATTTCTTAGACTTCAGGTTAACAGCTGTTTTTACAAGGCATCAGCTATTCAATGGCATCTTGTTTTCTGGTACAATTGGAAGAAAATATATCTTAAATACACATTACAACTGATTCACAAATGCTAATTTTATAAATGTTTTGAAATAAAATAGGTAGCAAACTCAAAGTATAAAGTATCTATACATAGTTAACAAACAGCATAGTTCAAAGTCAAGCATTTAACACAGGCCTAGGAAATTGAGAATGACCTCTCTTGATAATCTCACTGCAATTCCACACTGATATATCCTAAGTTTCTCCCTCTAATCCTGACTAAACTTAAGTCTAACAATGCTTCATCCTTAACTCCACAGGTCTCTTCCTCACATAGCAGGCAAAGTGATGCCAGTATTTCTCTCATACCAGTATCAGACAGAGACATCTCACACACACACACACACACACACACACACACACACACACACACACACACACACACACACACTATCCCTTATGAATACAGGTGAAAGAGTCCTCAAAAAAAAACCTGGTAAACAAAATCAAACAATATACTATGATCACATTGGATTTATGGAGGTATGCAAAGTTGGTTCATTACATGAAAGTCAATCAACAGTATGTCATTTTAAAACAATAAAACAAAAAACATAGCTGCCTGCAGAAAAAGCTATTCCCTGAATCTAACACCTTTTTCATAATATTATTATTTCATAATAACTAAGAACAGACTATAACTGTCTCCATCAAAAGTTACCTGTAAAAGACCCACAACTAACATTATACTTAATAATGAAAAAGTGAAAGCTTTCCCTCTAAGACTGGGAACAACACAAGCAAGTCTATTCCACACTTTGGCTCAGCAATATACTGGCAGTTTTATAACCAGAGCAATCAGGTAAGAAAAGGGAATTGTTGCTGTTGTTTGGAAAAACAACAACAACAACAACAAGCCTTCAGAATGGAAAGGAAAAAGTCAAAGTATATTGGAGATTACATACTTTTCTATATAGAAAATCTTGAAGAAACTACACGTATTGGAATTAATATAAAGCTTGCAGAATACAAGACAAACTATTTTCAAAGTCAATCACATTTCTATCCAGTAGAAACAAATATTCTGAAAATGAAGTTAAGGAAATACTTGAATCTACACTAGCATTAAAAATAATACTTAGGCAGCCAGAAGGTGAAGGTGAAGGTGAAGTCGCTCAGGCATATCTGTCTCTTTGTGACCCCGTGGAATGTAACCTATTAGGCTTCTCTATCTATGGCTTGCCATTTCCTTCTCCAGGGGATCTTCCCGACCCAGGGATTACACCGGGGTCTCCCGCATTGGAGGTAGACGCTTTAACCTCTGAGCCACCAGGGAAGCCAAAGAAAAAGACAAATAGTGTATGGTATCACTTACATGTGGACTCTAAAATATGACACAAATGAACTTATCTATGAAACACAAACAGACTCTCACACATAGCGAGCAGATTATGTGCTTACCAAGAGGGGAAGTGTGGGGCAGGCATAAATTGGGAGCTGGTGATTAGCAGATTCGAACTATAACATATAGAATAGAGAAACAAGATCGTACTGTATAGCACAAGGGGCTATATTAATTATTTGTGATAAACAATAATGGAAAAGGATAGGAAAAAAATTGTGTGGCATGTGTGTGTGTTTACATATGAAGGAAAGGAAAGGGAAAGGGAAAGAAAGAAAAGGACAACAGTTGGCAAGCACGTACAGAAACTGGGTCATCGTGTGTTATGAATAGATTTTAAAATGGTGCAACTGCTACAGGAAACAGTTTAAAGTCTCCTCGAAAAAATTAAAAAAAAAATAGAACCAAGACATGATTCAACAATTCCACTTCAGAATACAAATTCATTAACATGGGGTCTGGAGATATTTGCACAGCCAGGCTCACAGCTGCACTAATCCCAACAGCTAAGAGGTGGAAGCATCTAAATGTCCATCAAATGTGACATATACATACAATGAAACTTTTTTTTTTTTTTTTGCTGGGTGCAGAACTGAGTTGGGCCCAAGTTACAAACCGGCCTTGAAGGGGAGAGAGAGAGAGAGACAGAGAGAGAGAGAGAGACAGAGAGAGAGAGAGAGAGAGACAGACAGACAGAGAGAGA
>SJYE01014733.1:281521-362812 GCA_006408755.1 Eudorcas thomsonii | reverse complement strand
TCCGGCCGCACCAAATATAGTCGGGCCTGGCTATTTTTAGCCGGGCCTCGGGCGCGAGCGCGCCGCGTGAGGGGGCGCCCTGACCCCGCGGGGAGTGCGGAGGGGGCGGGGGTGGAGCCGCCATCTTGGACTCGGCTCGACCCCGTCTGGTGACCGGCGACGCTGGGCCAGGCTCGGCGCAGGGGGTCGGGGTGAGTGGGTGTGAGCTGTGGGAGAGAGTGGGGCGCGCGGGCTGTGACGGGAGCGGAGGGCGAGTCAGGGCGCGGAGACCGCCATGAGGGGTGACTCGAGGGAGGGCCTGGGGCGCGCGGCCCGCGGGGCGTGCTCTCCTGTCTGCGGGTGATCCCCGTCCGTCACGGGCCCGGCCTTCCCGCCACCCGGCGTCCTCGCCAGCCCGGAGTCGCGTGGGGGCGGAGCCGCCCGCGGCCACCACTTCCTGAGAGCCGGGGATACCCCTCCCGGACGTCACGGAGGAGCCGAGGCGGCGGTGGCGGCCCGGGGCTCATCCTGCACTTGCATCACGGGTGCAGCAGCAGCTGCTCGGCTCCTTTGTGGCTTTTTCCCCTGTTGAGTAACTGCTTTGTTAACTGAAAATACCATGACGGGCCAGTGTGATCACCAGCTCCAGACCTCAAAGAAAGTGAAGTTGTCAGGCAAAAAGAGGGAGACTCCCCTAGCCGGCTGCGATGGTATCTGGTGGGTGGGTGTGTAGAGAAGCACTTGACAGTTTCCACGTATTACCTCTTGCCTAACTTTTCACCCCAGGAAGGTTTAAAAATACTTTTATTTCCATGCTGTAAAAATTTCATGTATTCTGCACCCTACCCATTCCCCCTTCAATTTGGAATCGCGTGCAGGACTGGAATCACTCAAAAGGACAACTGTTAGGTACAGTTTTTAGGAAATAGGACATCTTTCAGTGAATTTGTTGAGTAAACTACGTTTTGTAAATGTTAACATGTAAAACTTGTTAGTTAAGTTTGTTCATATGACTTGGATTTCCTCCGTGACAGTTTCGATATTTTTATTTATCTTAAAAAAGAAAAAATTCCACCCCTAGCTGAATGTCTCCAGGTAAAGCATTTTTCTCTTTGACATGTTGAGTGGATGTGACTTTCTGGACGCTTACGTTGGTTAATAACGTTCTCTCCTCATCCCCTTACCCCCTCTCCTGCCTTTTACATCCTTTTTCCCCTGAGTATCTGGTCACCAATCTTTGTTCCTTGACTGCTTTGAGGCTGAGGCCTGTTGTCTGATTGCTCTGAACCAATCAGCTGTCTTAGTGCTCCTCTGGGTAGGAAGCTGAACTGACTGTTGGAGAGGTTCCAGTGGTCACTGATAAGTGGCAACATTTTTGCACTCAAATGGAAAGTCATGGAAGCAGAGACTAGGCTTTCTTACAAACTGGGACACCACCCCCTGCTTAAACCCAGGGCCCTAGTCATATGCACTTCTTTAGATGACCTCAAACCAAGTGAATCTTTGCAGTCTTCTTTTTCAAATATCTGTTCCATACTGTTTCAAAAGTCTGATTTACTAAAAAAAGGCATATTTTTCTGTAAGGCTTATGTAACTTGACCATTTTGGCATACCTTTTTGATGACTTTTTAAAAATTAAATAAACGGTACTTTATAATTAAATCTCTTTTGGGAAATCCACTAGAATAAGACTATCTTAATCTGTGAAATGTTGAAAACTTAACCTGGTTTGGTCCTTTTTCTAGAAGAGGGACATTCATGTGTGGCCCCAGTTTACATCCAAAGCAAAGAAAGCAGTTTCTGCTTTCATGATACTTGGTGGCAGCCAATCTGTTAAAAAACTCTTAAGAAGTAACTATTACACATTCACTGGATAATTATGTTTTGTTTGTTTTGATTATGTGGTTGTAGTCTGCAAGAAAGAAAGTGCTCTTTCTCTTGGAAAATATGAAATTTGAAGGAAATTTATTGTGTATGACATAAAGCAAATTCTTTAACAAAATAGGATTTTAAAATTGCTTTAAGTGCTCTTCTGATTTAGCACTGATATATATGTATATCTTGTTGATTTTGCTAATGTGTAAAGATGATAAGGAGTCTTATTGATAAAAAACTTAAGTGAGGTAAAGTGAAATAAAAATTTCAAACCAGAATTTGTTACTAAAGTGAAGATAGGAGGGAAAATTAGGAGACTTGTGTGTAAGTCCATGTTTTCCTGAATCACTATAGATGTTTTATACTACATTCAAGATACATATATAAAATGTGGTAGTTTGGCATAACATTGACTTATCTACTTAAATTACTTGGCTTATGAATGTGGGACAGTTGTAGTATCCTGTCTGACCTGCCTGCATACTATCCCTTCTCTGTCAATTCTATTATTGCCAAATTATTCTTCCTCAAGTATGGCTTCTGTTATATCACTTGTTTTTTAAGCTTATGCTAAATAATACCATAGGCTTAATAGTCTCTTCCAAACATATGAAATATAGGCCTTTGTTATATCACCCCTGGGTTCAAAAGTCTTTAGCAGCTGGGTATTGTCTCCAAAATAAAACCTCAGAGGCTGCACAGCTTGGTTTTTTATTTCCATGTAATTTTCCTGTCCTAGTCAAACTGATATCCTCTCTGTGCTTCAGACATCCTTTTACCCTGTTACATTTGTTCATAGTTTTCTTTTTTATGGAGTTCTCTTCGTCTCTGCTTATTGAAATCTTACCCTTCCTCTAAAACTAGCTCAAGAAATGAATTCTGATTGTGCTTTATTCTTTTATAAAGTTCTTGTTTCACTGCTTTCTTTTTGTACTTTGGTGTATATTGCTTATTCCCCGGTCAAACTGTAAGCTTCAAAAGCATGCTTCATATATCTTTGAAATTCCTGTGGCTCCTAAGTCAAACAGAGGTAGTAAATACCCATAAAATATTCCCCATCTAAATTTGAATATGAATAGAGAACAGCTATAATATAAGTAACCAATTATATGGATTAGGATATTCTTGGAATGAATGGACAAAATGATATCATACATTGGTTCTTTTCTTTACCTTAACTTTTAACACTTTTAATTGAATATAGCTTGTCAGGATGCCCACCACAAGGCCAGACAGCTGCATAGTGATACAAGAAAATTGCAGCTTGACTTGTGTTATATCTGTGTAGGAAGATTTGCTGTGATTTTTTTTTTCCTGACAGACTTTTGGTTTGACTCTTCTATCATTTTCCCCTCTATTTGTACTTTCTCTTGTGCTGCTTCCTCTCAATGAAGAATGGACTGCTGTAGGTGAGGAAATATTAATATCAACTTCTTTTGGGAAAAATACTTAAGGTTCAGGAAATAGAACCATGGCACCTATGTATAGCCAGTTAAGCATAAAAATTCTTGAATTTCTTATCTTTTCTAAAATATATATAAGTAGATTTGTGTGACACTATATATATGTTGAAATAAGCTAGGCAGAGATTTTGGAATTTTGATTTCTTAGAAGTTTTAGAAAGAGGCTCATGGGAATTTGAATATTAATATTTAACAAGGAAAAAGTAAATAATAAATCAGCATAGACTTTCTGTTATGGAAAATTTCAGAAAAGAGTAAAAGCCAGAGACGGAATGATTACTTAATGGTATAAGTGCTAATATTATTTTTTAATCTCATTAAGTAATATTTTTCGCAGCAGTGAGTAAAAGTTGCTCAGTCATGTCTGACCCTTTGTGATCCCATGGACTGTAGCCTGCCACATTTCTCTGTCCATGGAATTCTGCAGGTGAGAATTCTGGAGTGGGTAGCCATTCCCTTCTCCAGGGGATCTTCCCAACCCAGGGATTGAACCCAGGTCTCCCCCTTAGCTGGTGGATTCTTTACCGTCTGAGCCACCAAGGAAACCCCATTAGTAAATAATAGGACAGGCTTGCAGTCTGTTTGAAAAGATAGTTTATTTCTTAGTCATGTTTTTTGCCAGTTGCTGGTAAACTCTGGAAGCCCACAGTAATTTGGGGGAGAAAAGTTATTACTCATGTCTGATAAATAAATTCAGGATATTATTTAGGGCTATGAAATAAGATCTGCATTTTATCTTAGGTTGATGGATGAAGTATCTCCCCACATGTAACTACATACCCCTTTACTATCACCCAACCCCAGAAAAAAAAAAAAAGATTGCCTCACATGTGCAAGGTCAGTCCTTCAGCATATTCTCCAAGAGTGGGATGCTGTATTTTACAGAGAGTATTATATTACTTCTCAGAGGCCTGGGACTAGTTTTGCTGATGTGAAACTGCCCATCCTTGGGTAAGTTAAGTGATCTTTTGGGGGACCTAAGTATCATCATCTATAAAATAATAATATTGGGCTAACCATGTGATCTTCAAGGATCTTTCAGTTTCTGAGGTTGAATGCTTGTGTCAGCTCTGACCTAGCCTCTTGTCACTACCTGATTGCTGTAGTCAGGTGCCTCAGAACTCTTTTGTATACTATACGAATAGTAGTAGTAGTAGTAGTAATATCATGCTTAATGTTTTTAGCCTATGTGGTAAATAACTGTAGCCATTGAGTGAGATCTTGGTGACCTGAGAGAGTTAATGGACTGCCAGCTTCACAGCCTTATTTTGTCCATAAAGTGAAAACAAGCGGAAACCTGGATAGTCCAAAAGTCATTTTATATTTAGCTTTGGAATTTGTTTTTTTTTCCGTTCATTTGAATATGGATGAATCACAAATTGACTTCATACAAATTAATAAACTTTCATTGGAATAGACACTGTTGTTTGCTTCTCCTGTTCCTTTCTGATTCTTACTGCATGCTAAGCATAAATCATTTCTTCTTAAATGTAGCAGCTAAGGCGAAACTATCCTTTTTCCTTTTTCCTAGAGAAGGACTGGTGATGGTGGGCTTGTAAGTCTTTACATTTCCTTTTAGAGTGTAAATAGATAAAGTGAAATATTGAGAAAGCAGGTCAAAAGTAAAGTACCACATAGGTATTAAGTTGGAAACATGTTAGCAAATCAGGCAGGAAGGATTCAATAAATTCTGTTTGCAAACTTGTTAGATTTGCAGTTGGATACATTTTTATGGATAAATACACACACAGGCTAAGTTGCTTCAGTCGTGTCCGACTCTGTGCGACCCCATGGACAGCAGTGCGACCCCATGGACAGCAGTCCACCAGGCTCCTCTGTCCATGGGATTCGCTAGGCAAGAATACTGGAGTGGGTTGCCATTTCCTTCTCCCTTATGGATGAATAAGAGCTGACTTTATAGGCATTGGGAAATAGCCAAATTTTAACACATTGCAGGTTTATGTATTATCTGAGTTAGATTTGAATAGTAAAAACATGGTTTGTCCATTAATTTTAAATGCTTCTTCTACATTTTTAGGTATCTGGTTTACTACTTGGATCATGTAATTAGTAACTAATTCTAATTTTTACCATAATACATTTTTCATTATTTGCTCCTCATGTTTACAGTTCACTACTGGAAAAATTCTTCCCTGACATCTGTTCTGAATTAGTTCCCTTTTTATGTTTTCTTGTTTTATCAATTGTAGTGATGAGAATATGAAGCCATATTTTAACTTTAGTACAATTCCTCATTATTTATAATTTCTAAAAATGATTGTCTTATTTAAATTCACAAGTTGTCATTGATTTTACTTTTTTAAAAAATAATAGGATAACCTATATACATTTTGAAATCTATTTACCATAGTTTCATAGCACTTTATAATTGTCAGTTAACTTTTAGCGACTTTTTCTTTTTTAAACTTTTAAGCTTCTGTTTATCTCAAAAATCTTTTAAAATGCCATTTTGTTTAAATTATTTTGGACATATTTATTTGGGGGGATGAATTTATTGAGCCCATGGAGAAGTTCTTGGCACAGATTAGGTGTTCTGTAAACATTTGATGAATGAATGAAAGCAGTTTTCAAGAAACTTTATTCAGAATACTGTTTCCTTTATTGTAACCAGCCTTGTGGCCTTATTTGCTTTTCTCAGAGGGTTTCAATCGGGGTCAGCCTGTGAGCAGCAGAGAAGGCCTGCTGTTCATCACTGTGCTGCTGCCTCTGCACTGCCCTTCCCTCCATTGCAGCTGCCCACCTGAGGGGAGCACCCTTGAGTCACAGCACTCTGTGACATCTGTGTTTGAACTGACAAATTCAAGTACCCCATGGAATTATATCACCTTTGATCCTGAACCGTCTCAAGAGTTAACCTCTGGCTTATCTCTTTATCTTGATGTGACATTTTTGCCCCGATCTTTCACACTATGTATCCTTCCCTCTTTTCTTTAGTGTCTCTGCCTTGGTTTATATAACCTGTTCATTGGTAAGTTCTTCTCTTCTCCATATCATATTTCCTTCTGTAACATTCATTGTGCTTTGAATTTGAAGTTCAAGGGCTCAGTCACTTGTCTACCATCTATAACCCGTAAATGGAGGGGTGCAAATGTAGAATATTATCTAGGAACTCAAGCCAATTTTTCTAAACATTTACTGTATTAAACTTTTAAGATTTAACTTTTGCAAAGGAAATGCATTCACATGAGTCTACAATATGTTTTAAAATAAAAAGTTTCTTTTCCACTTCTGTCCACCATCTACTCAATTCCTATCCTTTCAGCGTTTTAAAATTTATATCCAAGTCAATACAAATATAAATTCTGTTCTGCTTTCCTTTTTTTAAACCAGTGAAAGCACATGCATATTATTCAGCTCTTTTCACAAAACAGGGTGTTTTGGTGTTCTTTATATAACAATGGAGAAATATATGAAGTATATTTCACTTTAACAATATGTTTTAGAGATCTCTTGCATGGTGTGTGGATATAGGATCAGTACCATATTGATTGACATTTGAGAAATTTTCAGTCTTTGCTATTAGAAACAGTGCTGCAGTGTTACATAGATTATTTCACACTTGTGCAAGCATTTTTGTAGGATAAATTACTGAAAAGTGGAATTGCTGGTCAACGAGTTTTATAGGTACTGCCAATTTGTCCTTCACAGAGGCAGTTTATAGTCCCACCTGAGTCTAAGAGCACCATGCTACCCATCTTCTTGCCAACAAAATGTGTTCTTGAACTTTTGGATTTTTTTCCAGTCTCATAGGTGAAAATTATTATCTTTGTGTACTTTTAATTTTTATTTCTTTTTATTAGTGAGTTTGAATATTTTTTCATATGTTTAAAATATTTTTGTATTTCCTTTTCTGTGAAGTATCTCATATTCTTTGCCTTTTTTGGGGGGAGTCATTTGAACATCAATTTGTGGTTGATGTTTATAATATGGAGGTTTGCAAAGTGAATTGCCGTATCCCCTTTACCCCCAGTTTGTTATTGGTCTTTTTTCTTTGCTTGTGGTGTTTTTGCCAGGTAGATTTTTTCCTAAGCCTTAGTTGAATTTGTCAGTCTTACCTTTTCTGACTTTTGGATTTTCTGTCCTAGTTAGAAAACCCTGTCCCTTTACAAGGTTATAATTGTCTTCTACTACTTATTTTATGGCTTTTATTTTACACATAAGTTTTGTGGTGTGTTTTTCTTAGTGTATGGTGTGAGAGATAGGTCCAAATTAATGTTTTTTCCAAGAGGCTACTCACTTGCCCCAATACCATTTGTGACTAGTCCCTCTCTACGTTGTTTTACTTCTTACTAGAAAGAGATTGATTCATATGCCTTGTTTTTTCACACCTGCTTTGCTGTGACTGAATGTAAATGCATTTTTCTGTTTTCCTTCCTAGAGAACACCTTCTTTAATGGCAAAGATGTCTTTGCCCTTCCACCCTGCTACCTCTCTACTTAACTCAGCTACACCAGCAGCTTGGCAGCCAGTTAATACTTGAGTGAATACAGGCTTCCAAGAAAGCTCTCCAGGATTTTCCACTGAGCAATAATGGACTAAAAAGAAATCTTAACTATAATCGGGTTCCTTTGAAGATTGTTCAAACCAGAGAGGGCTCTAGCCATGCTAATCAGCTGTTCCAGAAGCTGAAACCCACTACCTGGCTACTTTACTCCTGAGGCAGTCCAGTTCAGGTTGCTTCTTTCTGTGCAAATTCACATCATTTGCTACCTCTGCTTTTTCTGACAGTTTGGGATATTACTGTCTATAATTTGGGAGAAGGAACCATAATATACCCAGGAAGTGGTTTGGATTCCCCATCATGCAGTAGTCAGCACCAGAACCTCATTTACTGGGAAAGTGACTGTGAATGAGTAATTCGGGGAACACGCCTCCTCAGTTTGAACCCCAAACAGATTATAAGGTGTTTTTTTTTTTTTTTCATTTATGGAACCTAGGAAAAATCCAGTATTGTTCCTAGGGGAGCGTGTCCAAGCAGGCAGCTGAAACTGAATTTACCTGATATGCATACTAGCACTTTTTAAGTTATTTGGGCTAGTTTTATAGCTCCTTGATAGATATTTCCTTCTACTTTGAACCATTGCCCTTGGCGATGTTTCTGTTTCAGACTTGCCTGTTCTTATTAATGAACCTTTTGTGGAGACTATTTCTTATCTCTGCCTTCAGACTTCCCCCCTAATGCTGGTAGTATACTCTGTCCAATACCAATTTATCTTAAAATCATTTTGGCCAAAATGAGTTTTATCCAAATACAACTTAGTTGAAAGCAAACTAGTCAACTGGAAAATTTGGTTAAAACAGTTATTTAGTAGAAAGTGAATAGGCTAAGTTACAAATTTTTGAGTAGTAATACTTTTAGTATATTATGCATTGTTTAAATACTTTTGGTCGTTTTTCTAGAGATTTTTCTAATTTTTCTTTTATATTTCAAATTAATTTTCAACTACAGGAGCACTATGTTGCTTATGATACCAAAAGATTAAAACAACCCAGCTGCCCAACAATAGCATAGTTGAACAAACTTGATCTCAACTGAAAGTAAGAGGTTAATTGGAACAACCAAAACATTGAGCGATAAGATAAAAACGTTTCCTTTATTGCTTTTTTCCCCTCATTAAAATGGCAGTGCATATGTGGTACAGGACACTCAGAAAAATGTAGATAAGGAGTAGAAGGACAAAAGGAAAAAAAAAAAGCCATAAATTATAATTTACCAAAGAATAACTGCTGTTGTCCTTTCCTCTCTTTTCAAGTGCATTTTATATATATAAACTCTGAATGCTGCTTGTAAGCTGCCATTATTTAAGCATTCTGCAGCTATTGGTTTGTCACCTTTGTCCAGTTTTAGACTTCAGTTCCTTTCTGCCTTTTGACCTGCAGCTGTGGGCCAGTCCACCTTAACTGAAAATAGACTGCCATTCTCTTTTTCCTTCAGTCCCTGAAGCCTGCTGAGGTCTATCACTAACCTGGGCCCCAAAGACCTCCCCTGCTTTCTTTAAGTGAGATGGTTTATAAATTAAGCGATTCTGTCCCTCCTTTCTGTGTATTTACAAAAGGGTCCCTGTGGAACTCTGATCATCTACAATATAAACTAGATGGAAGTTATAAAGAGGAACTAGATTGGGTCCCGACTAAAATAAAAATAAGGCAGAGAAATCCATTTATCATTGAAGGGAAATTATTTAAATAGATTTTCTCTAAATCAGGTCTGGCAGATACATGTTGTGTGCTGTGCCCAAGCTCTAGTACATAGTAGACATCACTGATCAGTCACGGTACTGTTACTCATTGGATCCAAATTCAGCTTTGGATCTTTCTTGAAATGGGATTCTAGGTAGATGTACCTACTGGAGTTGCTGTAACAAAACTATTTACCATTTTTGCTATAAGATATTGCATTGAATTATTTTTTTGAAGGACAATAGTATGTGCCTTTATTTATAATGGAAGGAGGGATGAATGTGAAAAGATGCTTGAAATTGGTATATTTTGCATTGATGACATTCCTTAAAGTCTTGCGAATGTAGAAAAGAATTCGGCAAAAATCACTGTGTGATCCATGGGTACTTCTTTGATAGAGAAGAAATTTACCATTCATACTTGAGAGACTACAGAAAGAAATTAACTTAATCTTGCAATTCTAGAATCCTTCACAATAAGGAATTCTTGAGTTCTCATAGAGTGAGGGGAAAAAAGGGGAGAGAGAGAACATTTAGAACAGTGTTTTCCAAATTTGGCTATTTTCAGAGACATATTTTTTGGGGAGGGGGATACAAATTTTCCATGCAACATTTAAATTTTTATGTTCTTCTTTTGTCTGTAATCTAAACAATGCATGCTTGTTCAGGATTCTCTGGACACCATCTGAACTAACAGTGTTGCCATATGATCACCGCATCTAGATTTAGACCTCTGATCCCTGTAGCACAGAGTGTGGACCAACAATGTCTAACTTTTTATATGGCATCTCTCAGATTGGGTGCTCAGCCCCCTCACGGAACTGTTGAACATTTCCTGTGAGATCTGTGAGTTGTCAAGGTTCAGGACAGTGGTTCACAGCAGTGACTGTCAAAGTAGGAGGGGGTGAGATAGGGTGGGGATGGTGGCCTGGGAGACACCTTTTGAAAAAGCACATTCAAAACACATTGAAAATACCTATTGATTTCATAATACAAATTCTAGGAAGTCAAACTCAACAAAATAATTTTCAGGCAGTAGTGGAAAACAAACTCTAGCTTCATCCTCGGGGACCTGAGATATACTTGGTTGAGAAACACTGGAGTTAGAGGTAGCAGCATCCCAGCACAAGGAGAACACTTGCTAAGAACATGTGCCACAGAGATTTGGATCATTGAGTGAATCCTAAGCATATCTTGTCATGTCCCTTTGGAACCCAAAGGCTAATCCACACGAAACCTGAGACATCTATCCGACTGCTCAGACCTGTTATTTTGGTCAAGTGGGTCCATTTTTTTTAATACTGAGTCAAAATAAGCTGTTTTTTTGCCTCCCAAAATGCCCCTCCCCCTTTATTGAGGTTAACATATTGCAGAATTTTAAGTAAACCATTGCTGTAGCTGGGTAAAGTCGCCCCAGGTCCATCCTCCAGGAGCTGCTGCTGTTATTTGCAATGCCATCCATCCCCTCAAGGGGGTTATCAGCCTGGGTCTGCTCTGTAATTATTGCAGAGCTCCAGTTTGCTTTAACCATGTTAACAGTTCCGGTCTCTCCTGCATATTTACTAGACCAGTGCATCCACCTATGTACTCTTTACCAATGAAGACCTGAGGTACTGTTCTGGTTCCTGTGAGCTGTTGCAAGTAATCTTGAATTTCATTGATGTTACCGTTGGCTATGATATATCGGCAAATTCCAAAGGCCCTTCTTTGAAGGGCAGTTGGCTGAGGAACTCCTGCGTCCTTCTGCAGTAGGAGTAGGTGGGCTTGATGAACATGACCACCTTCCCAGGCTGGATCTTGCTGTTCACAAATGCTTGAGGCATGCTGTCAGGCTGCTGCCTCTCCGGGAGGACACCTCGATTGCAAATATTGCTTGGAAGTGAAGTTTTTTTTTTTTTTTTTTAATAGTAGATAGACCAAGAAAATAATAATAAAGTGTTTTAAAACTGATTAAAAAATTCTATGATGGCAGGTATGGAATGCGAGCAGAGAGTAATTATTCAAATTTTGGGCAAAACACATGCCTCGTTAAGGTCTTGGAAGCAACACAATAAGTTAATAGATTTGTTATGGAGTGAAAACGGTGTCACAGTAATACTCATCATTAGAACTTGCCCATAGTATGGTCGTGGTGATTGACTGCTGCTGCTGCTGCTAAGTCATTTCAGTCGTGTCTGACTCTGTGCGACCCCATAGACGGCAGCCCACCAGGCTTTGCTGTCCCTGGGATTCTCCAGGCAAGGACACTGGAGTGGTTTACCATTTCCTTCTCCAGTGCATGAAAGTGAAAAGTGAAAGTGAAGTTGCTCAGTCGGGTCTGACTCTTCGTGACCTCATGGACTTACTACCCGCTTTCATTCTATTCTAGATGATTAGTCTAAGCAGTGATGGTCAATCCCATTTCTTCTGCTAATGAAGAGTTAGAGTTGGTCTGTAACTTGTTTTGTTCAGTGAGATGTGACGGGAAGTCTGAAGGAGGGTCAGGGTGCATCTGGAAAATGGTTTCTTGACCCTAAAAAGAGATAAAGAGATAGTGCCTTTTCTTCCTCTTACGATGTTTTGTCTGAATATGACAGCTAGAACTGCACAAGACATCTTAGGGTAGTGAAAGAAACTAGCTTAGCAGGAAGCTGATCTAGAAGATGGCAGAGCAGAGAGAGGAAACCTGAGCTCTTGATGACCTTATGAACTGCTGATTATATTGTACTTGGTCTGCCTTACTTCCGAACTTCCAGTTCTGTGAGATAATACAGTTCCTTATTGTGTAAGCCAGAATGATCTTGGATTTTGTCACTTGCAGCCAAAAGCATTCTGAGTGGTATACTCACTTTGTCCCAGGCAGATTCACGGCAGCTGGTTTTGATTTGATTTTGATAGATTTCCTTTTATTGAGGCTCTGCTCTCCCCCTCTTAATGGCTTCAGAAAGTGGGTTCAGCTTTTAACCAGCCAGCTCTTGCCTCAGTTTTCTCTAAGGGGCTCTGCGTTAGACTAGGGTTCTTCACAGAAAGCAGCAAGGAATCCACCAGCACCTGTCATCTCTTCTGGAGCCTTTTGGATCCTTTGACTGTCTGGTGATGTGACTGCTTTTTTATTATTCATTTGTTCTCTTTCCTGATTCTGATTTCTCGATATGTTTTAGTCCCTGTTCTTGAATACTTTGCATCTTATGCCTGACCTCAGGATTCTTTAGGTCAGGATTCTTTAATAAGTTTATTTTCCTCTCTCCCTTCTCCCCTGAGCCTCTCTTCCTTTATCTCTCTCAGCCATTCCTGTCTCATTTTGTGGCTTCATGGCAGGTAGGGGCTAGTCTAAGATGTATATATAATCTTTGCCAGAAATGGTAGTGAGTTAAGTAGTCACACTTAACTTAAGATCATGGCATCTGGTCCCATCACTTCATGGCAAATAGATGGGGAAACAGTGGCAACAGTGAGAGATTTTATTTTGGGGGCTCCAAAAATCACTGCAGGTGGTGACTCAGCCATGAAATTAAAAGATGCTCCTTGGAAGAAAAATTATGACCAACCCAGATAGCATATTAAAAAACAGAGACGTTACTTTGCCAACAAAGGTCCATCTAATCAAAGCTTTGGTTTTTCCAGTAGTCATGTATGGATGTGAGAATTGGACTATGAAGAAAACTGAGGGCCGAAGAATTGATGCTTTTGAACTGTGATGTTGGAGAAGACTCTTGAGAGTCCCTTGGACTGCAAGGAGATCCAACCAGTCCACCCTAAAGGAGATCAGTCCTGGGTGTTCATTGGAAGGACTGATGTTGAAGCTGAAACTCCAATACTTTGGCCATCTGATGCAAAGAACTGACTAACTGGAAAAGACCCTGATGCTGGATTGAGGGCAGGAGGAGAAGGGGATGACAGAGGATGAGATGGCAGGATGGCATCATCGACTCAATGGACTTGAGTTTGAATTAACTCTGGGAGTTGGCGATGGACAGGGAGGCCTGGTGTGCTGCGATTCATGGGGTCACAAAGAGTCGGACACAGTTGAGCGACTGAACTGAACTGACTGAAGTAATCACATAGCTGTTTGCTCTAGACTAGTATGGCAAATAGTAAGACTAGGTCAGTCCTCAGTCCATTTTCTCATCTAGTGCCTTGTAATCATGGCATGGTACAAGTAACACCTGAAATGTCTAGGGGTTGGGGCTTGTGAGTCTTCATTATGGCTTCACTACTTGCTACCTGAAAACTTGGGCAAGTCACTTAAAGAGACTATCTTCTTTAGAATTTGTTATTAATTGTTCAGTTTTTTTCCCAGTAGTTTTTATTGGGATTCAAATGAAATAATGTGAACATGGCAAATGAAAAAAGAATTTTTTTCCTGAAAAAGAATAAGCAGTCTTGGTTGGATTTTCTGGTTTTTTTTTTTTTTTTTTTGGTCCAGATAAACTAATGTCAAAGTCTCTAGAATCAACTCTGTGTAGCTTGTTAGCATGTTCATAAAAAGGCAATGAAATATGACGTGAGACATAATTATACAAGTAATCAGGAGTTGAAGTTGATATTTTAGTGGTAGATTACAGCCTGAAATAAAAAGAAAGGGCCACACAGTATGAAGGGGAAATAAAGGTCAGGATGTTGATCTTGAGGCTTATTTCTAGTTCAACCAGAAATTCTGGTAAGCCAGATTAAGGGAAAGAGAAACCAACAGAAGAAACACCCCCCTCTAGTGGCGAGGAGCCAGGTTCTACACTTGTTTCCTAAGATGTGTGACTGGGGAATGGATGGCTTCTTAGGATGTCTTTAGTTTCTTAAGAAGTACCCTCAAAGGATCTGGAGTTGAAATTCTTAACGAAGATCATTACTTCAAGTTTTCCTGATCAGGTGGATTGATACATAAATAGTATGTTGGCAGTCTCATGTGGGATCAACTGTCTGAAAAATGTAGAGGCTCCTGTTGGAAGAGATTCACAGTTTTTATGTACTTTTATGTAGGTCATTTAGAGAATTAGGAGACCACTGTTACTAAATTTCTTATTGATCTGAGATGATATAGTAGGAACCTCTATAATACCCATGTGTAGGCGGATAAAGCCTGTGATGGTATAGAGTAGTATTCATCTGTATTTATACAAAATAATGATTGTGGATTTCCTAAGGGTAACTTTTGATTTGAAATATTTAGTGGTCATTGGGAGAGCCAGGTGTTTAATTTATATCTCAGAAGTGATTTAATTTTTGCTTATAGAAAGGTAGTGAATTTAAATGTATTAAAATAACTTACTGCCCATAATTCAGTGGCTTGGTAGGGACACCTAAATGCATTCTTGAAGGACATCTCATCTTAAGGATGTGTTACCGATGATAATAGCTGCAATTGATTATTATTGCATCTACAAATTTCAAGAGCCCATTCAGATTTTTACTGTTTTGAACTTCTCTTTGGGAGTAATTCTTTTAAGAGGAAAAATTTCAAAAAATGAAATTTTTATGGTATTCTGTGTTAGACCTGAGGAAAATCTGAATATCATTCAACTGTGACACAGAAAAGAATGATTATGGCACAAGACTATAAAGACTGCATCATCAGAGTGCCATTTCTTTAGTTTTAATGTCAGACTTTGTGCTCCGAAGGAAAGAAATTTGAAGCTTGCCATACAACTAGCTTCTCAATAGTTTAGAATATGTTTGATGATATTTCTTGTGAAATAAAAATGGAAGAATTCTCTGGAAAATGTAAACTCGTACATGGATAAAGTGAGATTATAGGGTTATGAAACTAGTGTACAATGGATAGAATTAGTATTCTTAGTTTATGATTATATACTTCATAAATATACTTGATTTCAGGAAAGAAGAACTAGGTCTGGCAGTAGATCAGGATCCACCTATTGGGGAAAACCAGAAAATAGGAGGAAGAAGTTATTAATGGTTCATTCTTAGCCGGAAGAATTCAGTATGGAATAATTAAGGTCAGCTAGAGGAAGAATTATGATTATGTTAAGTGAGCTCACAGATATCTTTGAAGGCAAATCAGTTAGAACTGATTTGTTAATGTATATGGGGCAATAAACCAATTAGATGGTCTCTTTTCTAAATTAGTATGACAGTAGTAGAAGATATTTGGAGGGAAGAGAAATGGCTAATAAGGCTAGTGGTAATTAGACCTTCTTCATTAAATCCTAGCACTAAAGAAGTTCTCTGTACTTTAGTAATAGCTTAATTCTATAAATAAAATTTAATATTAAAAATTGATACAAGGTTGGCATTGCTAAAATTAGGCAGTACTGATTTGTGTAAAGAGTTGTAGTAAGTGGGCTTGAATGAAGAACCCAAACTTCAAACCTCATTTGAAATTCCAGATAACGAACTATAGAAATGATCCCTGAAAGTATAGNTGTAAAGAGTTGTAGTAAGTGGGCTTGAATGAAGAACCCAAACTTCAAACCTCATTTGAAATTCCAGATAACGAACTATAGAAATGATCCCTGAAAGTACAGTCTTAATATATAAATATATAAACTTAATATATAAACTTTCAGATAATATATAAAATTTCAGATAAACTTTATCTGAAATTCCAGATAAAGTTTAAGAATAATAATTCATATTTGTAAAGGATTTTATAGTATTCTTAATATTTTCACATGTATAATCTCATTGATTCTATATGGTCAGAACATGTATGATCAAAATTCTGGGGGATAGTAGCACGGGTTTGATTATCCCAGTTTTACAAATGAGGTCATGGAGGCTCACAGAGGCTAACCTACTTACTAAAGAGCCAGTAGGGACTAAATGACAAGAATGGGACTTAAGATGTGTACCTTTTTCAGGGACCACCAGTTCAACCCACTGTGTTCAGTGTATGTCGTTTAATTCTATATGTTCCTTTTGTATTGAAGAAATAATCTTGTCTGAACATGGGCAAATGGGCTAGGGAATTTTTAGCTAGTATGTATAGAGGCACATTTAAAATATAGATGTTTTGGTGCTAAATGCTTAATTACTAGAATTGAACTAATTAACCCAAGAATTCCACCAAATGATTACACTAGGGTTGCATTTGCAGAACTACGAAAAAGGAACTAAATTAAAGTAACATCTGACTATTCATGATTAATAAGAATTCAGCTTTTTTGCTTCATGTTCAATTGGGCTAACAGGCGTGTATGTATGTGTGTGTGAATGAATGTAAGAGATATTCTTTGGTAATGGGATAGATTTCTTACATCATATGGGTCATTTGGGTCATATAAATCAAGGTCCATGTATGTAGATTCTTTAAGGAAAGGGACTTGGTGTGTCTTGTTTACAATTAGATCCCCACTGTTGCTCCTGATACATGAAAGTGAAAGTGAAAGTGAAGTCGCTCAGTCGTGTCCGACTCTTTTTGACCTCTGTCCATGCGATTTTCCAGGCAAGACTGCTGGAGTGGATTGCCATTTCCTTCTCCATCCTGATACATAAATGTATTTGCTAAAGTAAATGCATTTGCCCAGGATGCATGGGGCTGATGCACGGGATGATTCAGGTAGAGGATGTGGGATGGGGGGTGGGAGGGGGCTTCGGCATTAGGCGAATGTGTTCACCTGTGGCTGATTCGTGTCAGTGTGTGGCAAGACAAATACAGTATTGTAATTAAAAAAATAAATAAATTTAATTATTTAAAAAAAATGCATTTGCTAAATGAATGAAATAACTTTTTATGACACCCAGATCAGGCAGCCACAAGTCCCATACTGTTTCACTTTGTGGAGATCCCTGAATAACAGTAAGATTGTAGGAGAGTCTTCACTGACTGCAAGAGATTCCATTGTGAGTCCACTTACTTTTAACGGAGCCTATGGCCTTTTCTTCTCTGTTAATCTTTCAGTTCAGTTCAGTTCAGTCGCTCAGTCGTGTCCGACTCTTTGCGACCCCATGAATCGAAGTACGCCAGGCCTCCCTGTCCATCACCATCTCCCAGAGTTCACTCAGACTCACATTCATCGAGTCCCTGATGCCATCCAGCTATCTCATCCTTTGTCGTCCTCTTCTCCTCCAGCCCCCAATCCTTCCCAGCATCAGAGTCTTTTCCAATGAGTCAACTCTTCACATGAGGTGGCCAAAGTACTGGAGTTTCAGCTTTACTCTGGGCCAAAAAACTTGTCAGTGCCTTGTTCACATTAAAGAATAATCAGTGAGATTGCTTCAACCTATCAGTTCATGTCTTACTTGCATGGTGCTCAGGTACCACTGGAGGCATTCTGGTGGGCTAATCCAGCCAGCTCTTCAGGTCATTAGTGCTACACAATAAGCTCTGGGGAGAGGGCAGGCTTTTGTCCTCTCAATAGTGTGCAGAGTTCAGACTCTGATATAGCTTTCAATGTTAACAGGTAGAAGTTGGGTGATTCAAATGATGTGCCAGGCTTCCCATGTGTTATTGAAAATACTGTTTCCAGCCAGCCTTTTAGAAGCTAAGAACTATCATCATCCCTGTTTTACAGAAGCACAAAGAAGTTAAGTACTTGACCAAGTCACATCAAAGTATGAGTCCAGGTAGTCTTGCTTCAGAGCCTACGTTCTTATCCATGCCCATTGCCAGCCGCATGCTCATTCATTTGTAAGTAACCTGTTCTTTCTTTCTGAAAGCTTATATTTTTCTTTTTCATTCTTAAACTTCAGAAATTTCATGAGGATATGTCTAAATGTACACCTTTTTTCATTTATCCTGCTGACACTCAGTGAGTGCTTCTGATCTAATAGCTCTAGTTTTCTCTTGAGGGTGGTTTTCTTGTATTGTGTTTTCATTATTGCTTTCTCCAGTATGGTCTTTGGTCTGCCTCTGGAAGTTCTTTTATTTACAATTAGGCTTTCTAGAATGGCTGTCTGGTTCTTCTTTTTTTTCATTCAGGAATTCCATTTCTTTTTATATTTTCCCTGGACAGTGTGTTAAACTTTAATTTGCTTTTCCAGATAACAAATTTGTTCTTCAGAAAGGTCTCTTCTACTTTTTACTTCCTCAATTAAAATTTGTCATGTTTGAAGAATTTCCCAGTATCATATTTTGTTCTGTTTATGTTTTGCATTCAGTATCATATAAAAATACTGTAACCACGCAAACCTGATTTATTTTAGAAATGTGAAGCTATTGCAATGTGAGTAAATAGTAATGTAATACATCACGTTGGTAAATCAAAGGAGAAGACCATAAGGTCATTTCCACAGACATTGTATAGGTATTTGATAATCAGTACCCATTCTTGATTTTAAAAAGAGAAACAAAAAATAGCTCTAAGTAATCCAGGAAATGAAGAACACTTTCTCGATAACCATTGTCATACTTAACATTGGAATACTTATGCAACATTTCCCAAATGTATCCCTCTGAAATGTGGATCTAGTGTTTTATATATAAAAAAAAGAGTATCTTGGTGTACTGCTTAACCAAAAGCAAGTTACTATAACAAACACTAACATTGTAGCAACTTTATACAATAGAAATTTATTTCTCCCTCATGCAATAGTCATTGTGGATGTTTCTGACTGCTAGACAGTTGTTCTTTCTCAGGTGATTCAGAAACTCAGGTTCCTTGCATCATGTGGCTCTCCCTTTCCCTCCAGTCTTGAAATCTGTTTCCAGCTGATAGAAAAACAAAGAAAGTAGAAAATACGCGCTGTCTTCTCAGTTTCTTCGGCCTGAATATGACACATATGTCTGTTCATATCCCTTATTCTGTTGACCNGGGGGGGGGGGTGGGTGGGTGTGGGTGTGTGTGTGTGTGTGGTGGGGGAGGAGAATGGAAAACAGTATCTTGCTGGGCAGCCACAGGTAGGGAAATAAGTAGGACCATCTGAATGGAGAATACTGTGGTAATGTCTATGAAACTAAAAATGTACATGTCCTTTGACCTTAAAACTCCACTTCAGATATAGTCACAAATGTGTGCATATTTGCATTTTAAGGATACATGTAGCATTACTGTTGAAGAAGGAAATGGCAACCCACTCCAGTGTTCTTGCCTGGAGAATCCCAGGGACGGGGACGCCTGGTGGGCTGCTGTCTCTGGGATCTCACAGAGTCAGACACGACTGAAGCAACTTAGCAGCAGCAGCAGTATTACTATACTAACAAGAGGTTGGAAGTATTCTGAATATCCTTCAAAGTGTACTGGATGAATAAGGTATTGTATATAAGTACAGTGGAACACTCTGCAGCCACTAAGAGGAACAAGGCAATGATATGTGTACTGCCTGGGGGATAGAAGCAAGGTACAAAACTGTGCACTACTACCATTTATTTAAAAAGAGAAATATACACACACATGCTCATATAGTCATAGACTACTTGTGGAACAATCACAAGAAACTGGTCAAAGTGGTTGCTTCTGTTTAAAAGTGTAAGGTAATGGAGGGTAGAAGGGAGAAGGCTTTTGCTGTGTACTCTTTTTGTGATATGCTCCTCTTAAAATATAGAAGTCAGTTGTAGAAGTATAGTAAATAATGTGGAAAGATGGTTGTTAATACAGTGTTGCCTGAAAAGCTGCTTACTGAAAAAAATGTAAAATGTTATTATTTTTATACATAAATAAAATTTAAATGGCATATACCAAAATGTAGTGATTTGTAGTTTTTTGCTTATCTGTATTTTTTCATAATGAACGTATATCACCTTTGTAATTAAAAAATTGTAAAACTAAAATAAACACAATTAAAACTTTTCGTAGGAGTCCCAGTTAACCCTGCCATGAAATCTTCCTCCATTTTTCCTGTTGAGATTAATGAGTACTTCTTTTTTGCTTTCATGCTACATTTTTCATACATTTATCACAGCCTGAATTGCATTATCGTGTACGCATTTGGCTTACCTTTTCTGTGTATTCTTTAAGGGTCTGGATCATACCAAATTCATCCAGGTATCCCTGTCAATGCAAAGAAGAGTGTCTTTGCCCTAACAGGTGTGCATTCAGTATCAAGTTGGCATGTAAAGCAGGGGACACAATCAGTACAGTGGTTGTAAATTTTGTTCTTGCACGATGTAGCCTGTATGTAACACTGTATCATTCACTGACTCTCTAGTAATGCCAGTGGCTTACTGGGTGAAGTGCAAAGTATGTAAGTCAAAAGGTTTTCTTTCTAAAATGATGCGATTGCTTTCAGTGTTTGCTGTCTCTGCATCATAAATTGGTGTGAGTTCATTACACAAATTTATGTAGTTAAAAAAGAACTAAGTTTAATAAATGTAAGAACAGTCAAACTGCTGATGACATGGGCCCTGCTCTGATACAGGTGAGACTCTCCTATCTGCTTAGTGTTTTAATTTTAGAGCAGTTTCATCCTACTTTTCATACTATTTTACTTTTCCCATTTCTATCCTTTTGCTACAATCCCTCTTTGTATGCATTGCTGTATTTTTGATGTGGTCATTATGGGTTGGTTATGAGTGAATGAAAAGAAATGCAAATCGAAGAATTGGGAGAGGATAACATTACTTGGGCAGCAGTAACTTTTCTTTTTTTTTATGGGCAGCAGTAACTTTTCTTTTTTTTTAATGGAAAGTTGTTTGAAAATAGATTTGATGATCTTGATTCTTTGCAGTTCCCAGTTTTATTGTCGCAGTGACCTTATCCTCCCTGTTTCCTATGTTCTAGTCATAGAAGTTTACTTATTATACTCCAAAGTTTTCTTCTAGAGCCTTTCCTCAAACCTTTTCTTATTGGGAGGTACACGTGTGTGTGTTCACCGATCCAAGCATTCAGTTCAGTTCAGTTCAGTTGCTCAGTCGTGTCTGACTCTTTGCAACCCCATGAATCGCAGCACACCAGTCTTCCCTGTCCATCACCAACTCCCGGAGTTTACTCAAACTCATGTCTGTTGAGTTGGTGATGCCATCCAGCCATGTCATCCTCTGTCTCCCTTTCTCCTCCTGCCCCCAATCCCTCCCAGCATCAGAGTCTTTTCCAATGAGTCAACTCTTCGCACGAGGTGGCCAAAGTATTGGACTTTGAGCTTTAGCATCAGTCCTTCCAATGAACACCCAGGACTGATCTCCTTTAGAATGGACTGGTTGGATCTCCTTGCAGTCCAAGGGACTCTCAAGAGTCTTCTCCCACACCACAGTTCAAAAGCATCAATTCTTTGGCGCTCGGCTTTCTTCACAGTTCAACTCTCACCTCCATACATGGCTACTGGAACGGACCTTTGTTGGCAAAGTAATGTCTCTGCTTTTGAATATGCTATCTAGGTTGGTCATAACTTTCCTTCCCAGGAGTAAGCGTCTTTTAATTTCATGGCTGCAGTCACCATCTGCAGTGATTTTGGAGCTCCCCAAAATAAAGTCTGACACTGTTTCCACTGTTTCCCCATCTATTTCCCATGAAGTGATGGGACTGGATGCCATGATCTTCGTTTTCTGAATGTTGAGCTTTAAGCCAACTTTTTCACTCTCTTTCATTTTCATCAAGAGGCTTTTTAGTTCCTCTTCACTTTCTGCCATAAGGGTGGTGTCATCTGCATATCTGAGGTTATTGATATTTTTCCCAGCAATCTTGATTGCAGCTTGTGCTTGTTCCAGCCCAGCGTTTCTTATGATGTACTCTGCGTGTAAGTTAAATAAGCACGGTGACAATATACAGCCTTGACATACTCCTTTTCCTATTTGGAACCAGTCTGCTGTTCCATGTCCAGTTCTAACTGTTGCTTCCTGACCTGCTTATAGGTTTCTCAAGGGGCAGGTCAGGTGGTCTGGTCTTCCCATCTCTTTTAGAATTTTCCACAGTTTATTGTGATCCACACAGTCAAAGGCTTTGGCATAGTTGATAAAGCAGAAATAGATGTTTTTCTGGAACTCTCTTGCTTTTTCGATGATCCAGTGGATGCTGGCAGTCTGATCTCTGGTTCCTCTGCCTTTTCTAAAACCAGCTTGAACATCTGGAAGTTCACGGTTCACATATTGCTGAGCCTGGCTTGGAGAATTTTGAGCATTACCTTCCCATAAAGAGCCAAGTCAGATGCTGCCTCTTCAGAGAAGTTGTTGCAGACCCTCCCAGTCAGTCTTTACTCATCCTGCCAGTAAATTGTTGTAACTCCATTAGAACTCTAATTAGAATTAATTAATGTGTTCATTCTGTATACATTCATTGAATGTCTGCTGTGCGTATGTTGTTCTGGGAGCTAGGATGGGAGACTACTGCAGCAGACTGTCCTCAAGCTTACAGCGTAGTGGAGGAGGCAGATAAACAGGACTTTGAATATAGCATGAGAAAAACAACCAATGTGTGCAGGATTCTGTGGGAGCCCAGACAGGGAGCATCTCACCTAGCAGGGGACAGATTTGAGTTGAACAGCATGTTGTAGGTCATGGAGATAATGAAATATCTTGCACCTCTGAAGAATGAGAAGTAACTCAGTCTGGAGTGTGGATGGGGAAAGTGGTAGGAGATGAGACTGGAGAGGCAAGAAGGAATAGAGTCCTGATGGGTCTTTTGTGCCTCTGTTATGGGGCTTTGTGTGGGGATTTGCTAGACATTTTTATTTAAAGGATTGATTTATCTGAAATAGTAATAAAATTGAACACTTTTTGCACTCCATGAAGTCTGCACGCATTGTCTTAACCTAATCTTTACAACTGTCTAAGGTAGGTATAGTGGCTTAGAGCGTTTAAGTGAGGCCACTGTACAGTAGTAGTTAAAATGGCTTAGGTTTGAATTTCAGCTCCTCAGTTTACTAGTTTGGGACCTGGAAGTTACACATTTGCCTCAGTGTCTTTATCTGATAACTATATATATAACTTTATCTGATAACTATATATATAACTTTATCTGATAACTATAATAATGATACCTACCTCTACCTCATGGGGCTTCCCAGGTGCCTCAGTGGTAAAGAATCTGCCAGCAATGCAGGAGATGTGGGTTGAAGGAGAAGGAAATGGCAACCTATTCCAGTATTCTTGCTTGAAAAGTCCTATGGACAGAGGAGCCTGCCCCGCTACAGTCCCTGGGGCTACATGACATGGTAACTAAGCATGCATGCATGCAGATACATGTAAAGTACTTAGCTCTGTAGTTGGTAAGTGACTGCATGCTCAATAAATGTGATTCTTGATTATTAAAAACCATACCTCAGGGACTTCCCTGATGGTCCAGTAGTTAAGACTCCGTGCTCCTAATGTAGGGGCCTGGGTTCTATCCCCAATCAGGGAATTAGATCCCACATGCCATAACCGAGACCTGACACAGCCAAATAAATAAGATAAATTGAAAAAGCATTCTCCAAAATCACATAAGCAGTTAGTGGTGAAGCCCAGGGTAAACAAGGCAATCTGATTTCAGAATCTTTGTTGTAACTGCTTTTGTGGTTACAGAGATGATTAAAGATAGGTTCTAAGCAGTAGAATCAATGAAGAATTTCAGTCAACACAGGAAATACCTCTTAGGGTAGAAAATTCTTAAGAGCTCTTCACATTATCCCCACTTTAAGAACTCTTCTTTGCTGCCCAGTCTGCATATAGGGACTTACATGAGAAATGCATCTCTGTAATTTAGGCTAATGACATGAATTCCACATTTATAATGCACATGAGTAATGAACCTGGGGAATATCTTACAAATATCTCCCTCTAGGACTTGGTCTACTAGTGCTGACACCTGGGATACTGTGTCAAGTCCTGTTTCTGTTCATCTCCATATTCTCTCTATTTTTCCAACTTTAGGACCCAAGTGGGAGTCTTATGTTGGAGGATGTTGTGCAAACCACATGCATAAAGAAAATAATTTACATTTTTCCTTTCTTAGCTTCTGGAACATCAGTGATTCCATCCTCCCACTTCCATTGGGCAGAAATTGAGGTATTCTCCTTATGCTTCCTCATTTTCTCCAAAACCCACCACACATACATAAACTCTCTCCCCCATAAGAGAGAGGGATCCAGCATAGCTACTTTTTTCTGATTCAAGGATCCAGGAATATACAAAGTCTTTGGTAATACAAGAGCACACCAGCACTCTACCTTCTCCATTCCTACTCTTTCCACTCACAACTGTCTTGTCACTTTCTTTTCTCTCTCTCTTTGCTCACTGTTGTATCCCTCTGTCTCTTGCACAATGTCTGGCATGTAGTAGGCATTCAGTAAACAGGTTTTGAAAGATGCATTCCATCTTCACTATCTTAATGATACTCAATTAATGAAAAATGTGCAAAAATATTGGCTTGCTTTAAATTGTTTTATGAGAGTGGATTGTTCTTAGCGAGCAGGCCCCATTTTCACCTCCACTGCCACATTGGAGTCCCACAACCACATTGGAGTCCCACAACTTCTAGTTTTTTTCAGTTATCCTGAATATAGCTGTGGTGGTAAAGGAGCTGAATGAATGCCCCATAAATCCAGGGAGAAGATCTCCAGATTGAAGGCAGGTCCATCTCATGGAATTGGTTATTTTTCCAGGGTCTTTGGAATTTCATAACTTCACAATGGACAAGTTTCCACAGATTTAAGTTTCATAAAGGAAACAAATAGATCATAGGAGACGCATACTGTTACAAAGGGCTAGGAGCAAATAATCTGAGCAAAGTAGAAGATATCTAGAAGGCCCAAGTTCATTATTTTAACTTATTTTTTAGGTTTGAAGCCTCCTTGGAATTCACTGGCTTCTACAGACTTCCAGCCCAGAGAGCAGCAGATCTAATTCTCTTAGTTTCCAGTTTTTGAACCTTTTGCATACATCATCAGTTATATTTGAAATTGTAGTAATCTTCTCTCATTTTCTTTCAACTTCAACCCTCTGGTATAACTTTTCTCCCACCAACTCTGATAACCTTTTAAGAATTTTTACTTAGTTCAAATTGGTTAACATCACTTGTTTATCACAGTGCCAAAACCTGCAAAATTATAGCTATGGATATCTGGGGCCTCAGTCCAGAATAGATAACCTTCATAATTCTGGTACCTATAAGAACTCAAATTTGTGTAGACAGTGTTGCTGGTGCAACTCTCATTTACCTGAGTTCCTAGGAAAACCTTTAGAAACATGAAAAAGAAGCTTAAACTTTAGGACTTTATGCTTGCCTGAAAGTTCATACTCATGTTAATCTTAGGGCCATGATGATGTACCGGTAGACTGTCCAGACATGTTCAAAGCAGTGAACCTGGGCCTTCAGGACCTTGATTGGTCCTGATTACAAAAATGTACTGCAGTATGCAGAAACACTCAACCTGTGTCCAAAGATGAAGAACTTATGTCATTATTAGAGCCCACCTGTTGTGTGTGTCTGTCTACCACTTGAAGGTCGTCTCTAAGACTTCAAGAGAAAGTGATACCCAGGCTTGAATTTGGTGTCCTTCATACATAAGTCTTGTTCATAGCCTGCTCTGTTTCCAAACCTCCAGAAGAAATTAGAAAAAAGAGGACCAATTAAACCCAAAAGAAGTCAATAAAGCACAGAAGTCAGAAATAGAAAAATAAAAAAGAGACAATTAATGGAGAAAATTAACAAAGCCAAAAGATTGTCCTTTGAAAGTAAAATAAAATTGAGGAACTCTTACCATCACTGATAAGGAGAGAAAACAGAAATTACCATAATTATGAACGAAAGAGGAATAAATCATACTGACATTAAAAGATTAATAAATATTATGGAAACTTTATGCCAATAAATTCAAGAAATGAGATGTTTTCAAATTCCTTTAAAACACAACTTACTAAAGCTAATACAGGATGGAATAGAAAATCTGAATAGCCCTATATTTAAAATTTTGAATTTGTGATTAAAAAACTCCTGTGAAGAAAGCTATAAGTCCAGATGGTCTCTCTGGTGAATACTATCAAACAGTAAGCAGTAATATGAATGTTAAACAAATCAGAGAATAGAGAAGGAGGGAACGTTTCCTAACTCATTTTATGAGCATTATCCAGATATCAAAACCTATACTTCAAAAGAAGAAAATTGCTGATCAATATTCCTGAGATCATAGACACTGCAATAGACAATGTTTGTGCCCTCCAAAATTCATATGTTGAAGTCCTAACCCTTAATATGATGAAGTCAGCAGTCTGCAACCTGGAAGAGGGCACACACTGAATCTGCTGGTGTCTTGATCTTGGACTTCACAGGATTCAGAACTGTGAGAAATAAATGTTTGTTGCTTAAAGTCACCAGTATATGGTATTCTTTTATAACAGCTGTGACTAAGAAATAAAAATCCTTAAAGGAATATCATCAGGTTGAATTCAGGACTGTATGAAAAGGTTAATGTATCATGGTCGAGTGGGGTTTAGTCCCAGGAAACAAAATTGCTTAACCCCAAAATTATATCACCTTTTAACATAACAAGACAACCCATAAAACCCTTTCAATAAATATAAAAAGGATATTTCACAAGATTCAGTAATTTTAAATTTAGCAAATCAGGAATTGAAATTTCTTTAACTCGATAAAGAGCATCTGTAAAACTCCTGTAGCAACATCACATTTAACACTGAAATATTGAAAGCCTTCCCCCATGATTGAGAATAAAGTATGGATGTCTTTCCTTACTGCTTCTTTTTATTGATAATACTTCACTGAAGCTGCTGGCCATTGCAATGAGGCAAGAAAGAGAAGTATAAGATACAAAGCCTGCAAAGGGTGTAATTTTGTACATAGAAAATATTAAGGGATCTGCAAAATAACTACTGATACTTAAAAATGAATTTAGAAAGACCACAGAAAAAAGTCATATTTTTATAGATCAGTTGTAAGCAATTGGAAAATGCAATTAAGAATAAAACTCTATCAGATAACACCAAAAATCAAAATACTTAAGTAGATCATCAATACAAATGTAAAATCAAAACTATAAAGTTTTTAGAAGAAAACACATGCTTGGGTTAGACAAAGATTTCCTGGAGAGAGCATAAATAGCATTAAACAGAAAGGAAAAAGATCTATTGGAACTCAAAACTTTTGCTCATTAAAAGTTACCACAATAAAAAATGAAGAGAGAAGACACAGACTAGGAGAAAATGTTTATAATAAACATATCTCCTGCAAATCAATAGACAAGTGATCTAATATAAAACGGGCAAAGGACTTGAGCAGGTAGTTCACAAAGGAATGTGTACAAATAGCTAATAAGCACATTAAATTGCTTATTACCATTAATCTGAGAAAATGCTAATTAAAATTACAGTGAGATACTGTTTTATATTCATTATAATGGCTAACTTTAAAAGATAACTATAACTGTTGGTGAAAATGTGGGAAAAATGCTGATAGAGTGCAAAATCACAATCGTTTTGGGAAAAAATTGACAGTTTCTTGAAAAATTAATCATATATCTGTGCCGTGGCTCAGAAATTCCACTTCTAGGTATTGCTCCAGAAGAAATGAAAATGTATGCCCACAAAATGGCATGCAAAAGAATGTTCACAACAACTTTATGCTAGTCCCAAGCTGGAAAGAACCCAAATATCCATCCAGGATAAATTATGGTATAATTCAGATAAAAGAATACTGCTCAGCAAGTAAAAAGAATGGACTACTGATATATCCAGTAATAAGAACAAATGCCCCCAAAGATCATGTTGAGTGAAAGGAGCCAGACACAAAATAACATACTGAATTATTCTCTTTATATAAAGTTATAGAGGGGAAAATTTTATGGTTTTAGAAATAAGAACAGCAGCTGCCTGGGAGGGTATATGGTAACTTTCTGGAGTGATAGAAATCCTCAATATCTTGACTGGTGTGGTAGTTACATGGATATCCATTTATCAAGACTCATCAAGTTAAGGTTAAGCATTTCATTATATGTATATTTTACTGCTGTGAAACCCAGATCAATAATTAACTAACTATATGCCATTATAGCAGTGAGCAAAATAAAGAATATTTTTAATACCCCAGAATGTTCCCCCATGTGCTTTTTCAGTCCATAGCCCCATCTGTAAGTCCCATCACAGATAGTTACTATTTTGAGCTAGTTTGGATTTGGTTTTGC
This sequence comes from Eudorcas thomsonii, assembly GCA_006408755.1. NCBI lineage: Eukaryota > Metazoa > Chordata > Mammalia > Artiodactyla > Bovidae > Eudorcas > Eudorcas thomsonii. Next base: position 334,374 of record SJYE01014733.1, on the reverse strand, counting down.
TCTTTCTTAAACTTCTTATAAGTGGAATAACCAGTATTAGCTTTTGGGTCTAGATTGTTTTGCTGAACATAATATTTTTGAGATTCACTCATATTGTATGTATTAGTAAGTTTCCTTTAAATTCCTGGGTAATATTCTATTTTATGACCATCCCACAATTTATCTATTTTATTGTGTTAGGCATTTGAGTTATTTACAGTTTTGCTGTAAAATAAAGTGGATCTGAATAACCTTCCATGATTTTTTCAGTGGTCCTGTTATCCAATTCTCTTGGGTGTATACCTAGGAAAAGGATTACAGGATATGTGCATCATTAACTCTTCCAGATTTTTTCCAAGTTTCTCTTCAGAGTGGTTGCATGGATTTGCATCTCAATGAGCACTGCTTGAGAGCTGCCCATTCTCTTATCCTTCTACCACCATAAAGTAAAAAACAAGGCAGACTTTTTTAATGGGAAGACCAAAGCTAAGCCTGGAGGAATGTGACAAAACCAACTTGCGTGTGATCCGGTGTCCAATCCAGGAGTAACATAAAGAAAGCAACAACAGATCTTTGGGTCAATAATTGTGCTTGGTGTCTATGTGTCTGAGTTAAAAGCCCGGGAGGAGTGTGGGAGATGTTGAGAGGTGTAGAAAACCAGTCTCAGGAAAGGGTCAAGTCAGGCTCCCCCACTGAACTGGTTAGGTCTGCAGCTCCTGAAGGAAACCAGAGGATCTTGGGTAGCATGGGTAGATTCCTGAACCAGCTGTGTGCTGAATGTTTGGGTGATTCAGGTTTCATTTGAAGTTTACACCAGCATCAAGATTGCTGTTGCTTTGCCTTTCTGGGCATAGAGGGTAGGAATCTCTTCATGTGCCACTCAATCTGGGCTGACTTCAACCTGTAAGTAGAAGTACTTACAGGCAGATGAAGCAGAGCTCATCTGCCTCAGACAAGGATGCCAGTACCCCAAATCCAGTGTCTGATTAAACCTAATCCTGTAATGTCGTCTGTGTATCAGCTTCCTAGTTAGGAAGCTGTCCGAGTGCCTGGGGGAAGTTGGGTCTATAAATGTGTGAGCCAGGTAGGTGCTGCTTGGCAAGACAAGTGGGGCCATCTGAACTAAGTAGCTGCTGCTGGGCACAGTGACAGAGGCCAAGTGTACAAGTATAACCCCTGACCCCCGCATCCCCTGGCAAGTAGGTTACTCACCTTGGTATGTTTCATAGTCAGAAATTTGTTATTGATGACCCAGATGACAGAGTTCAGCTTATCCTGACTGTACTTCCAACATACATCTTGAATCCTTGTGCTTCTTTCCGCTTTTATTGCCTTCAGTTTAGTTGAAGCCACCAAGATAGATACGTCTTTGTTATATTCTAACAACCTCTTTCCTGGTCTCCTATCAAATTCTGCCCCACTGAAAGTCATTCCATGTAGCATTACTCTTCTGATCATGTTATTCCTTTTATTAAAATCATGTCGAAAGTTCAGGAGCATGTGTTTGAAGGTAGATAATGTGAATACTAAAAAATGTGCCCGTTTGGGAGGTAGAGGGCTCAGGTTTTAATCTTGACACAACTGCTAATTAGCTGTGTGGCTTAGCATTCCTCTCCCTATCCTAGGTCTCAGTTTTTTTCATCTGTAAATTAAAAGATTGGAGCAAGCTAGGAAGTTTTATGGGCCATTGTTAAGTCTAACGTTCGGTGATACTTTGTGGGACTGATTCAGAGGATTTTTCTTGAGTTCTTGCTTGGGGTGGAGAAAAGTAAGACATTGGGGTGGTATTTCAGTCAGCTTTCCTATTTTTCTTCTCAGAGATGGCTGGCATTTTTGAAGTTGTTGGACAGTTCCCTTTACACTGAGTATAAATCACTTGAAAATGTTTCAAGAGAATTTTCTCATTTCAGCAGGTATGCCTAGCGGACTGAGAGTTCCCTGTTGTTTCACTTTGCTGATGTAGGCCCTTGTCAAGTTCTCTGTGCTTCACTGCATATGTTATCTTAGAGGTTATGTAGATTCTTAGAAGTCATCCAACTCAGGCCTGTTGCTAGGTGAGTACTTAAGTCCCATGAAGTGCTGCTGACATTTTGTAGGATTCTGACTGAGTGGTGGACACAGACATACCCATTTGTCTAGTTATGTTTTTAAAATGTAAGTTTCATGGTAGAGAACTATAAACACACGTTGCACAAATGTCAGTTTCCTGGTTTTGGTATTAAACTGTAATTATGTAAGATACAACCCCTAGGGGAAACTGGGTGATGGGTTCAGTGTACTTCGCTGTTCCATCTGTGTAACATCCTATGAATATTTAATTATTTCAAAATTAAAAAATAAGTCTTTATGAGGTGGTTAATAGGACTCTGTAGGACTAATTTCCTTATATAATGTCTTCCATAATTGTCTGAGTTGGGTTTTTTTTTTTTCCCTAAAGCAAAATGCAGATTTCCTAACGGAAAATGTAAATGTAGATTACCTGCCAATGCAACGGTTTTCATAATTTTGACCACAAAGTCTGTCTCCAAGGAATTTTCAGTTGAAGGCTCAACCCACACACTCAGTGCCTTGTGTGTTTATGTTGTGTTTGCTCAGCACCAAGGCCATGCTTAGTAATAGCACTGTGTGTGCTGGTCTCCCTGGGTTCTTGGATTCCATGCCAGGTCCTTATCTTCTCCATCTAGGCTCAGCCCTCTGTAGCTGTGGGGACGGAGTGTTGTAGAGTACAACGCCGTAGCCAGGTGGGTGTCAGTGTCCCTCCCAGGTCTCTGAGGAAAGGATCCCCAAATGACCACTGGGCACATCTCACCCTACATGCTTCAGTAATCATTTGGGGACTCAGTCAATTTAGACTCCATTTTTCTCTATATCAGCTGAGGGGTGTCAAGGGATAAGAAGAAGGTGCTGAAGGGAAGAGGAAATATTAATGATCCCTCAAAGATGTTCATGTCCTTTATCCTAGAACCCATGAATATGTTAGGTTATGTGGCAAAGGGGAATTAGAGTTGTAGATGGAATTCAGGTTACTAATCAGCTGACCTTGAAAAGGAAGGGTTATCCTGTGCTATTCTGATTAGCCCAGTGCAATCACAGTTGTCCTTAAAAGTGGAGGAGGTGGGAAGAAGAGGGGAGTCAGGGAAAGAGAAACGATGATGGAAGCAGGATCAGAGGTACTACGTTGCTGACTTTGAAGATGGAGGAGGAATCCATGAGTTGGTGAATGTGGGAGACTTCTAGAAGATGGAAAAAGCCAGTAAACAAATTCTCTCCAAAACTTTCAGAAGAGAATGCACCTTGAATTCAATTCAGTGAGACCCATGTCAGAATGCCTGACCCATACTACTCTACCATAATAGATCTGTGTTGTTTTAAATCGTTGATTTTGCAATAATCTGTTATATCACAACAGAATATCAATAGAAAATGAATATACTCTTTTCAGGATACAAGGTCTCAGAGTAAGAATTGATTAAAGGATGCCTGGGCTTAGGAATTAGAAAAGAGAGTCCTGGGACTTGGTGGAGTGAAATCTGGAACAGGAGGCAGTCTTTGGAAAAGACAAGTAGACCAAGGTTTAGGGGCATGGTCATAGGGAAAGGACAGTGTTACTAAGAGGGCTTGAGTTGAGAATCGAAAGAAGAGGTTCAGCTCGAGTAGTCACAGAAGCAGTTTTGGAGACTTGGAGTACCTGGGTTGTAGCATAGAGGTGAGACTTGGATGGGGAAAGTGTTTGTGAGAACAGTGGGTTTTTATTAGGCTTGGTAACAGAAAAAAGGAATGGAAAGAGCCCAGGGCTAGGAATCAAGGATGCCTAGATTGTAGTATTTTGCTATCTGAGTTGTTTGACACAAATATCCTGGGCCTCAGTCTTCCCTTATGTAAGATGAGGGACTGAGAGTCTCAGGGTTGCTTCCTAGATTCAAATAAAAATCACATGATTTGGTGAAGGACCTTAGTGAGCTCTCTAGGAGTAACCTAACTGTGGTTATGACATTTCAGCTTGTTGTGTCACTAAGTCAATGTCCCTAGACACAGCTCAATGCAGTGCATGTAAATGACAGCAGGCTATGGTATCTCTGAGTCTTCATCATGTTACTTCAACATAGAAATGGTGACCTTGTCACACACAAGTCTCCTCATGATTGAAATACTTGTATTTACAGAGTTCTATGTATGTGATGCCTCTTACAGGGGATGTTCAAAGTCTTTGCAAACTGCCATCTATTATTCCTTTTAGGGTCAGCAGGGAGTAGCCATTTTGGAGTTGATCAAATAGAGAATCACAGGGTATTGATCCCCAGATATGTCTTAATTCTTAAGCATTAAGTATTCCAGAATCCTGAATTCAGTAAAAATGTCTTTGCATTCTGTTTGATTTTGTACACTTTTCAGTTTCACACAAACCTTTTACTGACAGAGCATCGTAGCATCTGCCAGTGATAGGGCAACCAGAGGGTTTGGCAGCTTGTGGGTGGGAGTTTCAGGGTTTGGGGACTTGGCGGCAGTTAGATTGGGCTGTTGGTGTGGGAGGATGGAACTGTGTATTGATGATGGTCTTGGCTTTTTCTAAATCACAATTGCATCATATGAGATAGCTGAATTTATGTTGAGCTTTACAAAAGCCTCCTGGGAAAAGGGCAAAACTGGTTTTAGTGCGTAAGAAATTTATTTATGGCAGTTATGGTACCAAACTGAGATTGGAGACTGCTGAGAATCTGGACCACTTTCTGGTGGAGGAAAAAAAAAAAACTATTTTATTTTTTAAAGTAGGAATCATATAGTGGAAGCAGTTTGTAGTTACAGTGATTTTTGAAAGTCTTCTTATCCTTTCCATAGGGTGACAGGCTGGTTATTCTTGTCACATTAATTCAGATAAAGATGGCTTCTGGGAAGAAATATGGTGGAGGGGTAGGGTGGGAAGAGAGTGGAAATAAAATGGCCAGCTCCCAGGGAGGTAGCTTGAGGATGTCAGAGTATGGTTAGCCAGGTTTCTTATGACTCATCTGCACAGCAGAGCTGCATGACTGGTCCTGCTGGAAACACAAGGTCACAGCTTTCTGTAGTATTAAAATGACTCACAGAGAAGGGGGCTGAAGGTCCCATCTCAGGTTTATCTGATGTGTAAAAATGTGACTTATGTCTTTAACATGATTTTTTTTAACTTCTGGTGCCCTGATAGAATGCCATGGGAGGCAAATTGTGTTAAGTGATTGTTTTTTTTAAACAAGAAGTTTGAAAAAATAGTGTTAGGTACTGGAGTCCCTCAGTCATCATGCATATTGTATTCTCAAATGGTAAGGAGCAGACAGTTCTTCCGGTACAGCATGAGGTAAGATGATCTATTCATCAATGATACAGGTAGGATATATTAAGCACTTTACCTGTTTTCATCAGTTCTTTCTACTAAACTCTGTAGAAACCTTTTTTACCCTTCCATGACATCTTAGGTAAGTATCAAAACATTATGATAATTTTTGATGCATAAGCTTAGTTCAGTACAGTTTAGAACTGTAATGTCATGTCCAATTTAAAACTTTCCCCCAACCATTGCTTAAGGAACCCAAGAAGTGGGCTGGAAGGGGGATTTGAGAAAGAGAGAGGTAGAGAAGGCAAAGGGCAGAGAGAGAGAGAGAGAGACAGACAGAGAGAGAGAGAGAGAGAGAGAGAGAGAGAGAGAAAGTTTCTTCTTTTTTTTTCTCTCTGTCATGTGGACCATCTAGGATTAGGGCAAGTGGTTTTGGATAGAGGTAACAATAGTTCTGTATACTTGACCACCTGCCAGTTGTGGGAAGGTGTGTATGCTCACTCTGATCCCTTTGATCTTACCGCTTCTGGCAACTTCTGCTGCTGTAATGTTCTCTACATGATGGTTTCTTGTTTAGGCCAGCCTGGTCCACTTTGTCAACTAGGACTTCCTTAGAGAGGCTAGCCCTCCTGTAGACCCTATTTCCGGTCCTCTCTCTGGTAGTGTGCTCAGTCACTCAGTGTTTTTGATTCTTTGCAACTCCATGGACTGTAGCCCGCCAGGGTCCTCTGTCCCTGACACTCAAGAATACTGGAGCAGGTTGCTACAGGTTCCTGCAGGTTGCTGCAGGTTCCTACTCTGCAGCTCCCTGGTAGAGTGTCAAGTCATTCGTTCTGGTTAGTCCTTTTAGTCTCTTTGTTTCTCATCTGTTCTATAGTTCTTCTGTGGACCAATGGAAACCACTGAGCTTTTCTTCCACACATTCTGTCATGAACCTGGGGTGGAGGTGCCACATGTCCTTTCTTCCCAGGATTGCTACTCCACTTCTCAGTGTGCTGTTACAGTGCTACTCCAGGAAGCCTTTTGCCTTCATAAATCTACAGTGAGAAGTGAGTGCAAGTCTGTGTTCAATTACACACACTTGTCTTCAGGCGAAGTCCTCCCCAAAATTCTCTCGCCAGGCTTCCCTCTGCTCTACTCATGGCACAGTGAGATGCCAGCCGTCTCCCTTTCTGCAAGATACTCTCCACTCTGCTTGGAGTTCTCTTGCAGCAGCACATGCCCCTCCCTCTGACAAACTTAATTAGTGTTGTAAGATAGGGAAAAGACAGTTTCCTCACTGAGTACTGTCCTCTCTGCAAGGCTGGGAACTCTGATCACTCCTCTCCTTGCATAGGCTTCTTACAGGAGCTGGGAAGAATGTGAGGGTTGGTGGATGGCTCTCAGTTGTAGTGTGCATTTTGTCTGTTAGGAAGCATCGAGGAAAGGTTTCTGCCCCTTTCAATATGGAGAGTCAGTGCCTGTAGATTTCATCTGTAGATGCGTGTCGGTTCTGGGCCACAGGAAAAGTTCCGCTCAACATCCTGGCATACTAATACCTGATTTTATGTAAATACAGAATTGTATTTTCCTGTTAATCAGTGCTTTTCAGTGTTACGTGATGGTATGATGGGGGTTTTGGTTTGTTTTTATATCTGTCAATTCATATTACTAGAAAAGTCATAGAAAATAATGGCTTCTAAAAAATGATATCAGGCTCTGTTTACTTCAGTAGTGACTTGTTTCCCAGGAAGTGCTTGATTTCCCTGGCTAGCTGCCACAAATACAGTAGGACTTTGAACTTACGTTGTTTATTATAATAGGGATTTATTCTGTAGGTCAAATCACAGTCTTCACGATGTGTTCTACGTAATAAAAGGCCCAGGGAAGCAGTAGAGTGTGTGTTGGAGTCATATCAACTTGGCTGGAATCAGCAGCTTTGTGAGGCTGGTGAGTCACTTAACATCTCCCTCACAGGCAAAATAAAAATACTACTACCCACCCACATAAGAGGTTATGAGGTCTCAATTGAATTATGTATGTAAAGTATGTAAAGCACTTATGATTGCCTGGATTGTAGGAAGCATATAGCGAAGTTAGCTACTTTCATTATCTTTATGGTATAGATAATGCCATATCATCTTTATATGATTCCACTGTAATTTGAATAAAAACATATCATCTTGGGCTGAGGGGGCTGAGAGTGGGAATTCTGCTAAATACAAAGAACTTTAACATATATCATGTCAGAAGGAAGCAGAGTCAAGTTCAGAAGAATCAACAGCAGAGCTTAGGGACTTCATGTAAAATATGGGGAGATACGACATCTGGGAATAAGGGCAAAGAGTGTGGAGAACTAAAGTTTAGGCGTAACACAGCAACAATAAAGCTTGGTAGTTACAGATTTGAAAGATATAGTCCAGAACACATTTTAATGGAGGAGAGCGACCTGGCACTGTGGGTTGAACAGACCGGCTTGGGGTATGAGAAAAGGTAATTCCCTGTGGCAGTTTTTCTGTTTGCCAGAGAAATCCCTTAACTATTTTCCCCTATGATCATATAATCAAGTCTCATTCTTCTGTTAATTTGTTTTCTACTAACTCTGGTAGGAGTGAAGTAGAGCATTAAAAAAATTATTACTAAGTGGATAGGGAAAAAACATCTCAAATTTCTACTGTTTGATCATAAGTGGAATTTAACATATAACCCCTTGTATTTTAGTCTTTTGCATTTCTGCTTTTGTGAATTAAATATCCATGCCATTTATTATCTGTGTATTGAAATTTTAGGGTTTTTCTTATTAATCTATGTATGCTCTTGATATACTGACTCATCAGTCATATTTGCATATTTTTTTATTTTGCTATGAGTATTTTCTCTACTTGTATTTATCTTCTAATTTTTAAAAACTTAAAAAAACTAAACTTTTTATTAAGGTAAATTTCAAATACATGTTAAAAAAACAGACTATAATGACCCCCCTTATGTACCCATCTCCCAGCTTCAATACTTGTCAATTTCTGCCATTTTTGCTTATCTGACTCCACCTACTTCTCATTTACTTCCACCCACTCCTCTCCACTTGAGGTTGTTGTTGTTGTTTTATAGTTTTAAATTTCTAGGTATAGGTTACACACATATGCACAGATCTTATCTGTACAATTTGCATGAATGAACAGACTTGAGTAAAACACTGACAGGGCTAAGAACCACACCCAGAGACTATGGGGGAAAAGGGATAGCCCCCACTGCTTACACCCACAGACAGAACAGACAGAGCCAAGCAGGTGTCTCGTATCCTAAGTCTCAGAGCCACTGAGCCAGAGCTACATAAAGTCACACTGGACCCAAGGAAGCAGAAAATCAAGACTTGGATTTGTCTTGGCTGGGATAGGGCCTGCGTCAAGAAACAGGTTCTTAAGTAAACCGGATTTTGACTAGAGGCCTTGGACTCAGAAGAGGCCATCTTCTGCTCACCCCTCACCTGTAGGTTCATTTCCTTCTTCTTTCACTGTCTCTGAAAAGAAGATCTGTTTGGGAGAATGTCAGTATGGGGTAGGGAAGGCCAGGCAAACACTCTTAGCATGGTACAGTGGGGCCAGTTTGCACTTTTAGGTTATATGGAATCAGCAAAATGAAAAAGCAGCCAATGGAATGGAAGAAAATATTTGCAAACCATATATCTGATAAGGGGTTAATAACCCAGTGTATAAGGAACTCTTTATAATTCAATAGCAAAAACCAAATAACCTCATTAGAATATGGTTCTATCGCAGTGCTATATGATATATCCTTATTAATTATCTATTTTATATATGAAAGTAAAAGTGAAAGTGCAAGTCACATCTGACTCTTTGAGAACCCATGGATTATACAGTCCATGGAATTCTCCAGGCCAGAATACTAGAGTGGGTAGCCTTTCCCTTCTCCTGGGGCTCTTCCCTACCCAGGGATCAAACCCAGGTCTCCCACATTGCTGGTGGATTCTTTACCAGCTTAGCCACAAGGGAAGCCCAAGAATACTGGAGTGGGTAGCCTTTCCCTTCTCCTGCGGATCTTCCCTACCCAGGAATGAAACCGGGGTCTTCTGCATTGTAGGTGGATTCTTTACCAAAAATCTGGTTTACTTAAGAACCTGTTTCTTGTCCCCTTCCCAAAGAAGACATATAAATGGCCCATATGTACATGAAAAGATGCTCAATATCACTAATTATCTGGACAATACAAATCAAAACCACAATGAGATACTATCTTACACCTGTTAGGATGTATTAAAATAATAAAGATAAGTATGTGTTAAGATAAGTTAAAAGATAGCAAGTGTTTACAAGAATGTAGGGGGAAAGGAATCCTTTTCTAAGCTAATTTTTATTAGAGTATAGTTGATTTACAGTGTTGTGTTAGTTTCTGCTGTACAGCAAAGTGAATCAATCCTGAATATTCACTGGAAGGACTGATGCTGAAGCTGAAACACTAATACTTTGGCTACCTTAATGCAAAAAGTCACCTCATTAGAAAAGACCCTGATATGCTGGGAAAGACTGAAGGCAGGGGGAGAAAGGGATGACAGAGGACGAGATGGTTGGATGGCATCACCGACTCAGTGGACCTGAGTTTTAGCAAGATCCGAGAAATGGTGAAAGACAGGGAAGCCTGGCGTGCTGCAGTCCATGGGGTCACAAAGAGTTGGACACAACTGAGCGACTGAACAACAACAACAAAGTGAATCAGTTATACATATATCCACTCTTTCTAGATTTTTCCCCATGTAGATCATTATAGAATATTGAGGTCCTGGTGCTATACAATAGATCTTATTAGTTATCTGTTTTATATATAGTAGTGTATATATGTCAATCCCAGTCTCCCAATTTATCCCTCTCTCCTTCTCCCTTGGCAACTGTAAGTTTGTGGGAAAGGTAATCCTTGTACATTGTTGGTAGGAATATAAATTGGTGCAGTCACTATGGAAAACAGTATAAAATTTCTTCAAAAAATTAAAAATAGAACTACGATATGGTTTACAATTCCATTTAGGTGTATAACCAAAGGAAATGAAATTCGTATCTCTAAGGGTGTTCTTTGGAAGGACTGATGCTAAAGTGGAAACTCCAGTACTTTGGCCACCTCATGCGAAGAGTTGACTCGTTGGAAAAGACTCTGATGCTGGGAGGGTTTGGGGGCAGGAGGAAAAGGGGAGGACAGAGGATGAGATGGCTGGATGGCATCACCGACTCGATGGACTTGAGTTTCGGTGAACTCCAGGAGTTGGTGATGGACAGGGAGGCCTGGTGTGCTGCAATTCATGGGGTCGCAAAGAGTCAGACACGCCTGAGCAACTGAACTGAACTGAACTGAACTGGACTGAAGAGAGATCTGCACTCTCATGTTCTTTGTAGCATTATTCACAAGAGCTAAGTTATGGAAACAATCAAATGCTTGTTGACTGATGAATGGATTAAGAAAATGTGATATATATATATATATATATATATATATATATATGGCTTCCCTGGTGGCTCAGTCAATAAAGAATTCACCGGCAATGCAGAAGATGCAGATACAATACCTGGATCAAGAAGATCCCCTGGAGAAGGGCGTGGCAACCCACTCTGGTATTCTTGCCTGGAGAATATCATGAACTGAAGAGCCTGGCGGGCTGCAGTCCTTGGGATCACAGAGTCAGACATGACTGAAGCTACTGAGCATGCACAATGGAATATTATTCAGCCTTAAGAAAGAAGGAAATTCTGTCATTTACAACAACATGGATGAAACTGGAGGATATTATGCTAAGTGAAACAAGCCAGACACATAAAGACAAATCTTGCATGGTCTCACTTACATGAGGAGTCAAAAAAACAAAAAGCCAACAACAAACACAAAAAGCTGAACTTATACTAACCGAGAATAGTGTGGTGGTTGCTGCTGCTGCTGCTGCTGCTGCTAAGTCGCTTACCAGAAGCTAAAGGGTGAGGGAGATTTGGAAAAAAAAAAGTAAAATTGTTCTTGCCAAGGGCTATGGAGAGGGAGGCATGGGCAGTTATTGTATAATGTTGTAGGGCAGTTAAAGAATTGCAAAATGAAAAGAGTTTGGGAGATAGATGATGGTAATGGTTGTACCTAGTACCACTGAAACTCTATACTTAAAAGTAGTTAAGATAATAAGCTTTGTTGTATATGTATATATATTTTACAACAATAAAAATTTGAAAAAAATGTGTTGAAACATAAAAAACAGGCACCTATGTTCCCAGATGGCTCAGTGGTAAAGAATCTACTATTTTTGCTGGGAAAATCCCATGGACAGAGGAACCTGGCAGGCTACATTCCATGGGGTCACAAAGAGTTGGACATGACTGAGTATGCATGCATGCATGTTCAGACATTGCAGAGATTAAACAGATAATAGAAAGACATTATGGTGAAAAAATAGTTGGTGGTTCCTCAAAAAGTTAAACGTAGAGTTACCTACCATATGAGCTAGCAATTCCACTCCCAGATATATACCAGAAATAATTAAAAGAGGGACTCAGGACTTCCCAGAGTTCCTGCTCCCAATGCAGAGGTCTAGGTCAATTCTCTGGTCAGGGAACTAGATCCTGCATGCCACAACTAAAGATCCTGCATGCTGCAACAAAGATCAAAGATCCTGTGTGCCACAACTAAGACCCAACACAGCCAAATAAATAAATTTATTAAAAAATAAAAAACCCAGGGACTCAAATAGTTGTACGTACACTGATGTATAGCAGCATTATTCACAGTAGCCAAAAGGTGTAAACAACTCAAATGTCCATCAACAGATGAATAAATAAACAAAATTCGAAATGTACATAATATGGAATATTATTCAGCTATAAAATGAATGAAATTCTGACATATACTCTAACATGGATGAACCTTGAAAACAACATGCTCAGTGAAATAAGCCAGACAAAAAAGTAAATATTATATGATTTCACATATATAAGCTAGATAGAATAAGCAGATTCATAGAGGCAAAAGTATCAAATAGAGGTTACCAGGGACTGCAATGAGAGAAAAAAAGGGCAGTTGTTGCTTAATGAGTAGTTTCTATTTGAGATAATGAGAAAGTTCTGGAACAGCGGTGATATTTACATAACATTGTGAATGTACTCAATTCCACTGACTTGTACACTTGAAAATGATTAAAATGGTAAATTTCATGTTATTTATATTTTACTGTGCTGAGTTTTTTAAAAAAGAAAAAGGATGTAACAATCTATTCCTTGAAAAACTCTCTCATGATTTTCAATATGACTTCCATGACTTTTTCCCAATGTACATTTTTTACTTATAATATTTTCCTCTGGGCATTATAATGTTCATTTTATGCATATAACCCTGTTATCCATTTGACATTTATTTATGAGATACAGATACAAATTTATCACACTGTTATTTATTGTGTATTATTTCTTTTCTGGGCTGATTAATGGTCTTTATTATATATTAAACATATATAATAAGCCCTGTTTATGTGTAAATTCTGTTATTGATTTCAAGACTATCAAAGGGACTTTTGCCTCATTGTGCTTTTGAGTATGGAAATGTGCATACTGAGCTTCTGGTTGTATATTTACCTAAGACATCTCTTTTGGGGATCATGGTTATCTCATGTTGGTATAATCTTAGTGTTTTTAGATGTCTTTATCAAGTGACGCTCACTCAAATTTACTTATTAGTCTTTTTGCATATGGCAAAAACAGCATCAGTGGTGTTGACAAGAAACAATACATATCATCTTCAGTTTCATTAGCAGGGAGAGATGAATTAAAAAAGAAAATCTGTTTCTATACCATTTGTAGAGCCATTAGTTGTTATTATGTCATATTTGTTCTTATAAGTAATGCCCTTCTACACTATGCTTCCAATGGGCTGGTGGCTGTTAATTCAGCAAATTTAATTTTCCAAGTGAGAAAAGTCGCTACCACATCAATCTCATGAATATAATGCCTAGTGGTGAATATAATTCTTCCATTATCAGCCTCATTCATCACACTAAGGCAAGTGGTCAGAACTGTGAGCTTGAACATGGCTGCTGCTGCTGCTGCTGCTGCTGCTAAGTCACTTCAGTCGTGTCTGACTCTTAGCGACCCCATGGACTGCAGCCTACCAGGCTCCTCCATCTGTGGGATTTTCCAGGCAAGAGTACTGGAGTGGGGTGCCATTGCCTTCTCCACTGAACATGGCAAATACTGGTAAAGATTCCTTAGCTTAATATCACTAATCGATTTCTTCACTTTAACAATGGTATGTCTTATCTACATATAGGACTACATTTAGAGGGTGTATATTTTCAATATTAAGCCACTTCACATCTTTTTAGAATACTTTAATTGAAATCATTCATTGATTATTCGTTTGAAATGTTGATCTCTGGGCTGCTTGCTCAATGATACTGCATCTGAATTTAGTAACTGTTAGATCTTTCTGGGGGGTTCAGGCTCATAGAATGGGGAGATCTAGTACTATCATGTCTTTTTTGGGATTTGACCATCCTAGACAATTTCTCCTTCCATGTGGATTCATGCTCTCTTACATCTAAGGGATCCAAAGAAACATAGTTCCGTTATTGCTACTCAGTAGAGCATCAAATCTTAGTTGATTGTTTCTTAAAAATTTCTGAGCTTCCTTATGTTTGTGATGTGTATTGATTTTTCTGAACTTGACCAACTGACCAAAACATTCTACCTCCTCTTTCATTCCAGTGAAAAAAGCATATTTCCAGACAGAAGCAGGCATTCTAGCTCCTGTGGGTTAGGAAATCTGGCTGAGGCTTGATTCATGGATTCTGTGGAGAAAGGATATTTTATTGGAGTCAGTGCCTGCAGATTTGGTAGGTTACAGGAAAAGCAACAGAAGGTATCTGTGGGAAAAAGGCAGATTTTTTATGGACTTTAAGAATTATACAGAATTGGTATTTGAGATAGAGCCATTGAATGTTCAGGGATTTAAGGAGAAATAGGCACACATTTCTGGAGCTTGGGCTATTTTCTAAGATTCATGGAGCAGAGAGGTTTTTATAAGCTCATCTATGCATCAAAGGCTCCTTTTAGTAGGTTCACAACAGGGATGGAGGAAACAGAATATGTTGCATAGACTAGCGACAAGGGTATGAGCACTACTGTCCAAAAAAGCCTAGGAGGAAAGTTTCCCAGCTCTTTGGGATATAACTGTGATGGGGTTCCTAGGTTCTGATAAAGAAATGGCTAGAAGGGAGGGTAAGCAAGTAATGCTTCATAAGTTCAAATGTTGCAATGATATGATCTGGTAAAGAAGAGGGATTTTGTTTTGTTTTCTCATTTGTTAAGGGCTTACTCACCATTCTGTTCCATTGAAAGAGTCACTAGATGAGGCTGAAAGAATCAGGTCTCAATGGGGTCAAATCCCCCCCCCCAAAAAAAAACAAAAAAAACCAGTAGGGATATGGAATGCCAGGATTAGAGACTGAAGAATAAAGGTTTGAAGTAGAAAGGACTGCCGTACTTATGTTAAAGAGGGACAGTCAGATAGCAGAATTAAGCAAGGCTATGGAATCAAGATTGCCAAGACAAATATCAATAACCTCAGATATGCAGATGCCACCACCCTTATGGCAGAAAGTGAAGAAGAACTAAAGAGCCTCTTGATGAACGTGAAAGAGGAGAGTAAAAAAGTTGGCTTAAAGCTCAACATTCAGAAAACTAAGATCATGGCATCCAGTCCCATCACTTCATGGCAAATGGATGGGGAAATAGTGGAAGCAGTGGCTGACTTTATTTTTCTGGGCTCCAAAATCACTGCAGATGGTGACTGGAGCCATGAAATTAAAAGACGCTTACTCCTTGGAAGGAAAGTTATGACCAACCTAGATAGCATGTTAAAAAGCAGAGACATTACTTTGCCAACAAAGGTCCATCTAGTCAAGGCTATGGTTTTTCCAGTGGTCATGTATGGATGTGAGAGTTGGACTGTGAAGAAAGCTGAGTGCCAAAGAATTGATGCTTTGGAACTGTGGTGTTGGAGAAGACTCTTGAGAGTCCCTTGGGACTGAGAGAAGATCCAACCAGTTCATCCTAAAGGAGATCAGTCCTGGGTGTTCATTGGAAAGACTGATGTTGAAGCTGAAACTCCAAAACTTGAGCCACCTGATGTGAAGAGCTGACTCATTTGAAAAGACCCTGATGCTGGGAGGGATTAGGGGCAGGAGGAGAAGGGGACGACAGAGGATGAGATGCTTGGATGGCATCACCGACATGATGGACATGGGTTTGGGTGGACTCTAGGAGTTGGTGATAGACAGGGAGGCCTGGCATGCTGTGGTTCATGGGGTTGCAAAGAGTCGAACATGACTGAGTGACTGAACTGAACTGATGCCTAATTGGGCTTCCCTGGTGGCTCAGATGGTAAAGAATGTCCTGCAATGTAGGAAACCCAGGTTCGATCCCTGGGTCGGAAAGGTACCCTGGAGAAGGGAATGGCTACCCACTCCAGTATTCTTGCCTGGAGAAACCCATGAATAGAAGAGCCTGGCAGGCTATAGTCCATGGAGTTGCAAGGAGTTGGACATGACTGAGTGAGTTAAAGTTATGCAGAATATGCATAGTGTAGTGGCAACAAGAAAACAGGACTTTGGGAGGCATGGATTGTGTTCAAGATTTTAATTTTTAGAAGAAATGAGTAGTATGTACGAAATAATATATAACCCCAAAGATTCCTCTAATGGATAATTTAAAGTAAAATTCTGTCTGTATTCAGGCAATAGCAATCCTGTTCCTATAGGGGGAAAAAATGGTCTCTAGTAGATTTAAATATTAATAATGAAGAAAAAACCCCACTAATATCATATTTGTGAATATTGCAAAAATTTATAAAATTATACATACATATTACATACTTAAGATACAATATATCTTATCTATGTATCTAACCATCTATATATGTATACACGTATGTTTATATGTATATATATATGTATCTAGCTATTTATAATACAAAATTAACTTGATTCCTTTCCTGGTGTTGTGCTTTTATTTTTGGTTTGCTATTTGCACTAAATGACTCAGAAACGGAAGTGAAAAATCATTTTACATTCTGGCTAGATTTTTTTTCTGTTAGAGTTGTTGTAATTCTTACATAATAGTGATACAGACCTCTGAATGTTTATTAGATGTGTGGTGCTAGGTTTCTATGTAGAACAACAATACCAGCCCCCTAACTTCCATGCCTCTCTAATTATATGTAAACTAGTTTAAGATCATCAAGTACAATGACTCATCACTCCAAGGTGCTCTGCAAAAGCCTACATTGTTACAAGACTATTGTTCCCTACTGAATATATTTATTTTGAGCTTTAGTTAATTTTTTATTTTTAACATAAGCTCCAGATCTTTATCTGTGTTATGTAAGAAATAATAAACACTTGAATGTAGTTATCTACTTAAAATTTTTACTTCTTATGATAAAAACAGAAAGCTACTACATTCTTAGAAATGTCTGTTTAGATTTCTTATTATCATAATCAGCAGCATCATAATTACCATTATTGTCATTGTATGTTAATATTGGTTGCTAAACATTTAGTTCATGGATTATTGTAAGTTGTAATAGTATTTGCAAATAGTATGTATCAAATAACCAAGCTTTTTCCTTAGAAAAATATAGATAAAAATGAATATTGGTCAAAATTATAAGAAATTCCTAACTTTCAAATGGGTTGGTTGCCAAATTTTGTTTTTAAGGTAGTTTGTTTGAACTGAGAGTTCTTTTGTTGATTGATTAGTAAACAGTGTTATATATGGGATGTGTGCATGCTAAGTCACTTCAGTCGTGTCTGACTCTTTGTGACCCCCATGGATTGCAGCACGCCAGGCTTCCCTCTTCTTCACCATCTCCCAGAGCTTACTCAAACTCATGTCCATTGAGTCAGTGATGCCATCCAACTGGCGTCCCCAACTGATGTCATCTTCTGTCATCCCCTTCTCCTGCCTTCAATCTTTCCCAACATCAGGGTCTTTTCTAATAGTCAACTCTTTGCATCAGGGGGTCAAAGTATTGGAGCTTCAGCTTCAGAATCAGTCCTTCCAATGAATATTCAGGGCTGATTTCCTTTAGGATTGACTGGTTTGATCTCCTAACTCAATGAAACTATGAGCCATGCTGTGTAGGGCCACCCAAGATGGACAGGTCTTGTTGGAGAATTCTGACAAAATGTGGTCTACTGGAGAAGGGAATAGTGAACCACTTCTGCATTCTTGCTTTGAGAACCCCATGAACTGTATGAAAAGGGTCTTTGTAGATGTAATCACTTTAAGGTGAGGTCATATTGGATTAAGATGAGCTATAGTCCACTGACTGATGTCCTTATAACAAGGGAGAATTTGGACACAGAGACAGAAAGAATGCATGTGACAATGGAGGCAGAGATTGGAGTGAAGCATCTACAAGCCATAGAATGACAAAGATTGCCATCAACCACTGGACACGAGGAAGAGGCAAGGAAAGAATCTTCCCTAGAACCTTCGGAGAGCACATAGCCCTGCTGACACCATGATTTTGGATGTCTAACCTCCAAAACTGTGGGACAATTATGTTTCTGCTGTTTTTGTTGTTCAGTTGCTCAGTCATGTCCGATTTTTTGCGACCCCATGGACTACAGCATGCTAGGCTTCCCTGTCCTTCACCATCTCCTGGAGTTTGCTCAAACTAATGTCCATTGAGTCGGTGATACCATCCAACCATCTCGTCCTCTGGCATCCCCTTCTCCTCCTGCCTTCAATCTTTGGCAGTATCAGGGTCTTTTCTAGTGAGTCGGCTCTTTGCATTAGGTGGCCAAAGTATTGGAGCTTCAGCTTCAGCATCAGTCTTTCCAATGAATATTCAGGATTGATTTCCTTTAGGATTGACTGGTTTGATCTCCTTACAGTCCAAGAGACTCTCAAGAGTCTTCTCCAACACCACAGTTCAAAAGCATCAATATTTTTGGTGCTCAGCCTTCTTTATGGTCCAACTCTCACATCCATAAATGACTACTAGAAAGCCATAGCTTTGACTATACAGACCTTTGTAGGCAAAATGATGTCTTTTCTCTTTAATATGCTGTGTAGGTTGATAGCTATAGGGAACAAAAATACAACTTCCAAATAAATAAATCTTGATCACTGAAATTTCTCATATGTCTTCCTGCTCCACAATAAATCTGAGAATGGACTTACTACTAAAACAAAACTTGGCATGTGTTATGGACTGAGTGTTTGTGTCTCCCCAACATTCTTGTGAAAAAATCATAACCTCCAATATGATGGCATTAGGAGGTGTAGCCTTCAGAAAGTAATATATCATGAGAATGGAGCCATCAGGAATGGGTTCTATTCCCCTATAAAGGGACCCCAGAGAGCTTTCTCTCCCTCTTTCCACCAAATGAGAGTACAGGACAAGGCAGCTGTTTATGAACAAGAAAGTAGGTCCCCACCACACTCTGTATCTGCTAGTACTTTGATCTTGGACTTCCAACCTTCAGAACCATGAGACATAAATGTTTGTTGTGTATCTACCCAGTCTATGGTATTTTTGTTATAACAACCTGAACAGACTAGGCATGGTTAAGTTTGGTGTGTATGTATGTGTTTTTAATTTTAATTAGAGTATAGTTGATTTACAATGTTGTGTTAGCTTCAAGTGTACATCACTGTAAATCAGTTATACATACACATATATCCACTGTTATTTTCCTATATAGATATTATAGAGTATTGAGTAGAGTTTCCTCTACTATGTATACAGTAGGTCTTTATTAGTTAGCTATTTTATATTGATCCCAATCTCCCAATTTATCCATGTCCTGCTTTCCCCTCAGGTAACCATAAGTTTATTTTCTGCATCTGTGACTCTATTTCCTCTATTTCTGTTTTTGTAAATAGGTTCATTTGTACCATTTTTTTTTAAG
Organism: Eudorcas thomsonii; assembly: GCA_006408755.1. NCBI lineage: Eukaryota > Metazoa > Chordata > Mammalia > Artiodactyla > Bovidae > Eudorcas > Eudorcas thomsonii. The sequence goes on along the minus strand of SJYE01014733.1, from coordinate 315,160 downwards.
TTTCCACATACATGTGCTATCATATGATATGTGTCTTTCTCTGTCTGACTTAATTAACTTAGTATGACAGTCTCTGGGTCCATCCACATTTCTATAAATGGCATTATTTCATTCTTTTTATGGCAGCATAATATTCTATTGTACATATGTTCCACATCATCTTTATCCATTTGGTATGGGGTTTAGTTCAGATCAGTTCAGTTGCCCAGTCATATCTGACCCTTTGCAACTCCATGGAATGCAGCACACCAGGCCTCCCTGTCCATCACCAACTCCCGGAGTTTACCCAAACACTTGTCCATTGAGTCAGTGATGCCATCCAACACCTCATCCTCTGTTGTCCCCTTCTCCTCCTGCCTTCAGTCTTTCCTAGCATCAGGGTCTTTTCCAGTGAGTCAGCTCTTCACATCAGGTGGCCAAAGTTTTGGAGTTTCAGCTTCAACATCAGTCCTTCCAATGAACACCCAGGACTGATCTCCTTTAGGATGGACTGATTGAATCTCCTTGCAGTCCCAAGTGACTCTCAAGAATCTTCTCCAACACCACAGTTCAAAAGCATCAATTTTTCGGTGCTCAGCTTTCCTTATAGTCCAACTCTCACATCCATACATGACCACTGGAAAAACCATAGCCTTGACTAGATGGACCTTTGTTGGCAAAGTAATGTCTCTGTTTTTCAATATGCTGTCTAGGTTGGTCATAACTTTCCTTCCAAGGAGTAAGTGTCTTTTAATTTCATGGCGGCAGTCACCATCTGCAGTGATTTTGGAGCCCCCCCAAATAAAGTCTGACACTGTTTCCACTGTTTCCCCATCCATTTGCCATGAAGTGATGGGACTGGATGCCATGATCTTCGTTTCCTGAATGTTTAGCTCTAAGCCAAGTTTTTCACTCTCCTCTTTCACTTTCATCAAGAGGCTCTTTAGTTCTTCACTTTCTATAAAGGTGGTGTCATTTACATATCTGAGGTTATTGATATTTCTCCTGGCAATCTTGATTCCAGCTTGTGCTTCTTCCAGCGCAGCATTTCTCATGATGTACTCTGCATAGAAGTTAAATAAGCAGGGTGACAATATATAGCCTTGACGTACCGCTTTCCCTGGTTGGAACCAGTCCGTTGTTCCATGTCCAGTTCAAACTGTTGCTTCCTGACCTGCATGCAGATTTCTCAAGAGGCAGGTCAGGTGGTCTGGTCTTCCCATCTCTTTCAGAATTTTCCACAGTTTATTGTGATTCATGCAGTCAAAGGCTTTGGTGTAGTCAGTAAAGCAGAAATGTTTTTCTGGAACTCTCTTGCTTTTTCAATGATCCAGCAGATGTTGGCAATTTGATCTCTGGTTCTTCTGCCTTTTCTAAAGCCAGCTTGAACATCTTGAATTTCATGGTTCATGTATTGCTGAAGCCTGGGTTGGAGAGTTTTGTGCATTACTTTACTAGTGTATGAGATGAGTGCAATTGTGCGGTAGTTTGAGCATTCTTTGGCATTGCCTTTCTTTGGGATTGGAATGAAGATGGACCTTTTCCAGTCCTCTGGCCCCTCCTGAGTTTTCCAAGTTTGCTGGCATATTGAGCACAGCACTTTCATAGCATCATCTTTCAGGATTTGAAATAGCTCCACTGGAATTCCATCACCTCTCCTAGCTTTGTTCATAGTGATGCTTCCTAAGGCCCACTTGACTTTACATTCCAGGATGTCTGGCTCTAGGTGAGTGATCACACCATTGTGATTATCTGGGTCGTGAAGATCTTTTTTGTACAGTTCTTCTGTGTATTCTGCCACCTCTTCTTAATATCTTCTGCTTCTGTTAGGTCCAAAGACCATTTCTGTCCTTTATCGAACCCATCTTTGCATGAAATGTTCCCTTGGTATCTCTAATTTTCTTGAAGAAATCTCTAATCTTTCCCATTCTGTTGTTTTCCTCTATTGCTTTGTACTGAACACTGAGGAAAGCGTTCTTATCTCTCCTTGGTTTTCTTTGGAACTCTGCATTCAAATGGGTATGTCTTTCCTTTTCTACTTTGCTTTTTGCTTTTCTTCTTCTTTACAAATAGGGGGCTATTTGTAAGGCCTCTCAGACAGCCATTTTGCTTTTTTTGCATTTCTTTTTCTTGGGGATGGTCTTGATCCCTATCTCCTGTAGAATGTCCCGAACCTCTGCCATCTTAATACATAGTTGCAATGATGACATTTAATTACTGTATTGTTAGTGCTTTTAAAATATAATTTACTTAGTTCATTAAGAATTTTAAGATATGGATAATACATAGTGAGTACTATACTTTGTAGAGTATACTTTGAAATACTTTGTAGAGTATACTTTGAAATACTTTGTAGAGTATACTTTGAAATACTTTATAGAGTATACTTTGAAATACTTTGTAGAGTATACTTTGAAATACTTTATAGAGTATACTTTGAAATACTTTGTAGAGTATACTTTGAAATACTTTGTAGAGTATACTTTGAGATACTTTGTAGAGTATAGTACTCACCATGTATTATCCATATCTTAAAATTCTTAATGAACTAAGTAAATTATATTTTAAAAGCACTAACAATACAGTAATTAAATATCATCATCACAACTATGTATTAAGATGGCAGAGGTTCGGGACATTCTACAGGAGATAGGGATCAAGACCATCCCCAAGAAAAAAAAATGCAAAAAAGCAAAATGGCTGTCTGGGAGGCCTGGGCTTCCCTGGTGGCTCAGACGGTAAAGCGTCTGCCTGCAGTGCAGGAGACCCGGGTTCGATTCCTGGGTCGAGAAGATCCCCTGGAGAAGGAAATGGCAATCCACTCCAGCACTCTTGCCTGGAAAATCCCATGGACGAAGGAGCCTGGAAGGCTGCAATCCATGGGGTCGCTGAGGGTCGGACACGACTGAGCGACTTCACTTCACTTCATACTTTGTAGAGTTAGTATGACAAGGCGTGACTAGATGAAGAATGCTACATCTACAGCAGAAGCCTATACATGTCAGTTCTTGCTTTAATTAGAGAACACAGGAGGTTCTTAGGAAATTCTTATGGTTACTCTTCAGTCTTTTTTTCACTTGAAATCTCCCTATACTTCAAATTTCCAGAGTAGAAGGAGGCCATTATATCTCTAGGTCTTCCCCTCCCTCCAACATGATCTGAGAATCTAGGGGCCTTAATAAGTTCAAAGAGGCCAGTCATCTTTTGAAATACTTAACAGGGAAACAAAAAGAATTGGAAAATTTGATCAATCTTCTGTTGGGTTCCAATTTTCATCTGTTGTTGTTTCTATTGTTTGCAAGTTACCGGTAACAACAGTTCCTTATGGTCTGATGCATCCTTTCCTACCCCTGTGATGTTGCACTTTCTGGTCAGTAACCCAGTGCAGCAGTGTTGTGTTTCACACTTGGACCGCAGTTCTTTAGTTTACACTCCTTGGTTAAGAGCATGGGCTTAAACGTCTGACAGTTCTCTGTGTGAGTCTCAGATCTGCCACTTACTTATTGTGTGTCCTTGGAAAATTTACTCATTAGGCCTCCATTTTCAGAACCAGAAAGTGGTTATACTATTATATCTTCTTCATAGACTAGTTGTGAGAATTGAATGAAAAAATTGCCCATAAAGTACTTAGGAAATTGCCAGGCACACAGCAATGTTGATAATAGTAAAACAGTGACTAAATAACAGGGTCATATTTATGTGTTTATGAAGAGATTTAAGGATGTGCAAAAATGCTTATAATTTTAAGCACAAAGAGAGGAATAACCTTATGTATAGAGTGTGATTTTTTTTTTTCTGCCATTCCAAGAGGCGCACGGGATTTTAGTTTCCTGACCAAGGATTGAACCCATGCCCTCTGCAATGGAAGCATGAGTCCCAACCACTGGACAGCCAAGAATGTCTCCTATAGTGTGTGATTTTTTAATGTGACAAGGAGAGTAGTGGCCACCAAACATTCTACTTTATGTCTTTGACATTCCTATCCTTCTACCTGTAGTTATGTAACTTGTTCTAGACTGTGGGCTTTGGTTAAAATTTATGTGCCACTTCTGGGCTAAAGTAGAGAAGATGTGATGTAATAGCCTCCAGCTGTTGCTTCTTCTTTCAAGGTGACTGAAGAACTCATATGTTCTAAGTATAAATAAAGAATGGTGGAGTTTCTTGATGAGCCCAGGTTCGTTGATGGACAAAGGTTCCCGATGACCTATGATGGGCAGGTAGGATGAATGAGAAATAAGCCTTAGTTGAGTTAGGCCACTGGGATTTGGTGGGGGTAATTTGTTACCATAGTGTAATCAGGCATATCCTACCCAGTACTCTTATCTTTGTTAAAAATTAAATGTTTAAATATTAAAATATAAAAGACTTGAAGACAGTTCATCAAAATTGTAAAAGTGATTAATGTTAGATAGTATGATTTCTAGTGGGTGATTTAAATTTTCTTTAAAATTCTTTTCTGTATAAACAATATTTTTAAAGGGAGGCAGTGATGTATTTAGTTCATATTAGAAAATTTTTGATCAAAACTGGTTAAATTAGAGCCATTGACTCAAGGGTAGGCTTTAGTTATTTAGAAACCACTTAATCACTCTCTAGCATTGACAATAAGAATGTGGATTTAGTATAAATTAGGGGTTAGCAAGCAACAGCCTATGGGATAAATAAGGTCTGCAGCCTTTTGTTTAAAATCAAATTTTATTGGAAGACAGTCACAGTTATTCTTTTAAGAACTATTATCCATGGTATTTTAGCTCTAGAATTGCAGAATTGAATAGTTGTGACAGAAAACTCGAGCCCACAGAGACTAAAATATTTACTATCTGATCCTTTTCAGAAAAAATTTTCAACCATTTGTGTGGTTGTAAACTCTGAATGGGGCCAAAACTAGGATGAAAATAGTGAAAAACTTGTCTAAGGTGCAAAATTAAAAGGGGCACCAAAAAAGTCAGTTCAGTTCAGTTCATTCGCTCAGTCGTGTCCGACTGTTTCCGACCCCATGAACCACAGCATGCTAGGCCTCCCTGTCCATCACCAACTACCAGAGCTTACTCAAATTCATGTCCATTGAGTCGGTGATGCTATCCAACCATCTCATCCTCTGTCATCCCATTCTCTTGCCTTCAATCTTTCCTAGCATCAGGGTCTTTTCCAGTAAGTCAGCTCTTCACATCAGGTGGTCAAAGTATTGGAGTTTCAGCTTCAACGTCAATCCTTCCAGTGAATATTTAGGACTGATTTCCTTTAGGATTGACTGGTTGGATCTACTTGCTGTCCAAGGGATTCTCAAGAGTCTTCTCCAACACCACAGTTCAAAGCATCAGAAAAGTCAGTAATCAAAATTAAATTACATTTTAATGCAATATTTTAAAATATTAATGTGAAAAATCCATGATGAACAAAAAGTCAAAATTTCATCAAAAGTAGAATTGATAACAGAGCTGTACCATCTCCAGTTATTGATGACTGGAGCTGAGACAGTATTGTACTGTAAGTCATTCAGTCGTGTCTGACTCTTTGCAACCCTGTGCACTGAGGCTTGCCAGGCTCCTTTATCCATGGGATTTCCTAGGAAAGAATACTAGAGTGGGTTGCCATGCCCTCTTCCAGGGGATCTTCCTGATCCAGGGATTGAACCTGCATCTCCTGCATTGGCAGGTGGATTCTTTACCACTAGTGCTGCCTGGGAAGCAATACTAATCCTGTCTTTATTTAGAATTTTGATATTTTTGTCCAATGTGTAGGGCAAAGTGGTGCCCTAAATTCCCTAGCACAAAGCTTAGCATACAGTGGGCTTGTGGTAAGTATTTTCAGTGATTATGAATTCATTAGCCCATGATGTTGTGAAGAAAGAATTAGGAAAACTGTGTTGAGTGGGAAACACTTAAACTAGTGGTTTTTGTTTTTATATACTTATATGCTAAGGCTGTTCAGCAGTCTGGTGTACCAGCAAATATTGGCTGATAGGTTTTACTTTAGTCCTAGGCCTACCATCCTAATTTATATGACAGTTTTTAAGGCTGTATTTTGGGGATTTGATATGTTTTAAGCATAATCTTGAACAGACTCTTTTGAAATTTAGATTGTCTATAAAGGCTTGTACAATCCAAATGCTTGATATACTACTTTTTAGCCAATGATTTCTGGCATTTTTTTCCATTTCTTTGTTGATATTCATCAAAGATAGACAAATCTCATCCACTCCTTCCAGGGTTTTCTTATAATATCTTCATTCTGACTAGAAAATGGAATGTCCATTCCAAAAACCAGATTTGTTGGGATTCTAAACCACATTTTTCAGACATCAAAGGTTTATGTACTATGTAGACTTGAACTTTTCTCAATACACTATTTGGATAGAGCTGCTCTATCCAATATTACAGTAATCCAATATCACAGTAATCCAAGTCTATGCCCCAACCAGTAACGCTGAAGAAGCTGAAGTAGAACGGTTCTGTGAAGACCTACAAGACCTTTTAGAACTAACATCCCCAAAATATGTCCTTTTCTTTATAGGGGACTGGAATGCAAAAGTAGGAAGTCAAGAGACAGCCTGGGGTAACAGGTAAATTTAGCCTTGGAATGCAGAATGAAGCAGGGCAAAGGCTAATAGAATTTTGCCAAGAAAACACACTGGTCATAGCAAATACACTCTTCCAACAACACAAGAGAAGACTCTACACATGGACATCACCAGATGGTCAACACTGAAATCAGATTGATTATATTCTTTGCAGCCAAAGATGGAGAAGCTCTATACAGTCAGCAAATACAAGACTGGGAGCTGACTGTGGCTCAGATCATGAACTCCTTATTGCCAAATTCAGACTCAAATTGAAGAAAGTAGGGAAAACCACTATACCGTTCAGGTATACCTAAATCAAATCCCTTATGATTATACAGTGGAAGTGAGAAATAGATTTAAGGGACTAGATCTGATAGATAGAGTGCCTGATGAACTATGGATGGAGGTTCGTGACATTGTACAGGAGACAGGGATCAAGACCATCCCCATGGAAAAGAAATGCAAAAAAGCAAAATGGCTGTCTGGGGAGGGCTTACAAATAGCTGTGAAAAGAAGGGAAGTGAAAAGCAAAGGAGTAAGGGAAAGATATAAGCATCTGAATGCAGAGTTCCAAAGAATAGCAAGGAGAGATAAGAAAGCCTTCCTCAGCGATCATGCAAAGAAATAGAGGAAAACAACGGAATGGGAAAGATTAGAGATTTCTTCAAGAAAATTAGAGATACCAAGGGAACATTTCAAGCAAAGATGGGCTTGATAAAGGACAGAAACAGTATGGACCTAACAGAAGCAGAAGATATTAAGGAGAGGTGGCAAGAATACACAGAAGAACTGTACGAAAAAGATCTTCATGTCCCAGATAGTCACAATGGTGTGATCACTCACCTAGAGCCAGACATCCTGGAATGTAAAGTCAAGTGGGCCTTAGAAAGCATCACCATGAACAAAGCTAGGAGAGGTGATGGAATTCCAGTGGAGCTATTTCAAATCCTGGAAGATGATGCTTTGAAAATGCTGCACTCAATATGCCAGCAAATTTGAAAAACTCAGGAGGGGCCAGAGGACTGGAAAAGGTCCATCTTCATTCCAATCCCAAAGAAAGGCAATGCCAAAGAATGCTCACACTACCACACAATTGCACTCATTTCACACGCTAGTAAAGTAATGCACAAAATTCTCCAACCCAGGCTTCAGCAATATGTGAACCATGAACTTACAGATGTTCAAGATAGCTTTAGAAAAGGCAGAGGAACCAGAGATCAGATTGCCAACATCTGCTGGAACATCGAAAAAGGAAGAGAGTTTCAGAAAAATATCTACTTTATTGACTATGCCAAAGCCTTTGACTACATGAATCACAATAAACTGTGGAAAATTCTGAAAGAGTTGGGAAGACCAGACCACCTGACCTGCCTCTTGAGAAACCTGTATGCAGATCAGGAAGCAACAGTTAGAACTGGACATGGGACAACAGACTGGTTCCAAATAGGAAAAGGAGTACATCAAGGCTATATATTGTCACCCTGCTTTTTTAACTTCTATGCAGAGTACATCATGAGAAACACTGGACTGGAAGAAACACAAGCTGGAATCAAGATTGCTGGGAGAAATATTAATAACCTCAGATAGGCAGATGATACCACCCGTATGGCAGAAAGTGAAGAGGAACTAAAAAGCCTCTTGATGAACGTGAAAGAGGAGAGTGAAAAAGTTGGCTTAAAGCTTAACATTCAGAAAACGAAGATCATGGCATCCAGTCCCATCACTTCATGGGAAGTAGATGGGGAAACAGTGGAAACAGTGTCAGACTTTATTTTGGGGGGCTCCAAAATCACTGTAGATGGTGATTGGAGCCATGAAATTAAAAGACGCTTACTCCTTGAAAGGAAAGTTGTGACCAACCTAGATAGCCCGTTCAAAAGCAGAGATATTACTTTGCCAACAAAGGTCCGTCTAGTCAAGGCTATGGTTTTTTCTGTGGTCATGTATGGATGTGAGAATTGGACTGGGAAGAAAGCTAAGCACTGAAGAACTGATGCTTTTGAACTGTGGTGTTTTAGAAGACTCTTGAGAGTCCCTTGGACTGCAAGGAGATCCAACCAGTCCATTCTGAAGGAGATCAACCCTGGGATTTCTTTGGAAGGAATGATGCTGAAGCTGAAACTCCAGTACTTTGGCCACCTCATTCGAAGAGTTGACTCATTGGAAAAGACTCTGATGCTGGGAGGGATTCGGGGCAGGAGGAGAAAGGGAGGACAGAGGATGAGATGGCTGGATGGCATCACCGACTCAATGGACATGGGTTTGAGTGAACTCTGGGAGTTGGTGATGGACAAGGAGGCCTGGTGTGCTGCAATTCATGGGGTTGAAAAGAGTTGGACATGACTGAGCAACTGAACTGAACTGAGCTGAACTGAACTACCAATGAATCAACATTATATGTTTACTCTTTGACACAGAAACCCATGTTGATCAATACAGAGCCTTGAACTAGGATAGGTGATGTTCAGCAAATACCTACTATTTGGGAATGAGGGGTTGATTTTGGTAAAGATTGCGGATGTAAGCAGTATGTCAGTAGACACTAAAGTTACATAATGATCATTGCACAAAATATTTTAAAGGGGATATAATCTATCACTCCAGATGGTGACTGCAGCCATGAAATTAATAGATGCTTACTCCTTGGAAGAAAAGTTATGACCAACCTAGATAGTATATTCAAAAGCAGAGACATTACTTTGCCAACTAAGGTCCGTCTAGTCAAGGCTATGGTTTTTCCCGTGGTCATGTATGGATGTGAGAGTTGGACTTTAAAGAGTCCGAAGAATTGATGCTTTTGAACTGTGGTGTTGGAGAAGACTCTTGAGAGTCCCTTGGACTGCAAGGAGATCCAACCAGTCCATTCTGAAGGAGATCAACCCTGGGATTTCTTTGGAAGGAATGATGCTGAAGCTGAAACTCCAGTACTTTGGCCACCTCATTCGAAGAGTTGACTCATTGGAAAAGACTCTGATGCTGGGAGGGATTCGGGGCAGGAGGAGAAAGGGAGGACAGAGGATGAGATGGCTGGATGGCATCACCGACTCAATGGACATGGGTTTGAGTGAACTCTGGGAGTTGGTGATGGACAAGGAGGCCTGGTGTGCTGCAATTCATGGGGTTGAAAAGAGTTGGACATGACTGAGCAACTGAACTGAACTGAGCTGAACTGAACTACCAATGAATCAACATTATATGTTTACTCTTTGACACAGAAACCCATGTTGATCAATACAGAGCCTTGAACTAGGATAGGTGATGTTCAGCAAATACCTACTATTTGGGAATGAGGGGTTGATTTTGGTAAAGATTGCGGATGTAAGCAGTATGTCAGTAGACACTAAAGTTACATAATGATCATTGCACAAAATATTTTAAAGGGGATATAATCTATCACTCCAGATGGTGACTGCAGCCATGAAATTAATAGATGCTTACTCCTTGGAAGAAAAGTTATGACCAACCTAGATAGTATATTCAAAAGCAGAGACATTACTTTGCCAACTAAGGTCCGTCTAGTCAAGGCTATGGTTTTTCCCGTGGTCATGTATGGATGTGAGAGTTGGACTTTAAAGAGTCCGAAGAATTGATGCTTTTGAACTGTGGTGTTGGAGAAGACTCTTGAGAGTCCCTTGGACTGCAAGGAGATCCAACCAGTCCATTCTGAAGGAGATCAACCCTGGGATTTCTTCGGAAGGACTGATGCTAAAACTGAAACTCCAGTACTTTGGCTACCTCATGGGAAGAGTTGAGTCATTGGAAAAGACTCTGATGCTGGGAGGGATTGGGGGCAGGAGGAGAAGGGGATGACAGAGGATGAGATGGCTGGATGGCATCATGGACTCAGTGAACGGGAGTCTGAGTGAACTCCGGGAGATGGTGATTGACAGGAGGGCCTGTCGTGCTGCAATTCATGGGGTCACAAAGAGTTGGACATGACTGAGCGCCTGAACTGAACTGAATAAATGTAGAAATAGAGGGGACAGTTGTACATTTAGCTTACCTTTGGAAATCAAAATAAATAAATGGACTGTCACTCAAATGCAAAGAGATGATTACTCATGAAATTATGATAAACTTACAAATACTTTATCTGAATTATACTTAAAATATTAGCTGCCATTTTGATATCTATAAAATATCTTCGATATTAACGTCAAAAATGTTAGATATCTTTGTTACCAGACTTCTATTACCTAAAGGGTAAAATTTGTGGTTCTTCAAGTACGGAAACAGAGGAAGACCTGTTTCCTTTCTCACTTTAGTTCTTTTATGTGAATGGGGGAAGGGGAGGGGAGAGTGGCATGAGAGATAGGAAAGTGAAAGTGGAAGTGTTCTTGGCTAAGTCACGTCTGACTCTTTGCATCCCCAAGGGTGGTAGGCCACCAGGCTTCTCTGTCCATGGAATTATCCAGGCAAGATTCTGGAGTGGGTTGCTATTTCCGTCTCCAGGGTGTCTTCCAAACCCAGGAATCAGTCCTGAGTCTCCTGCATTGGCAGGTGGATTCTTTACCACTAGTGCTGCCTGGGGAGTAGTACTAATCCTGTCTTTATTTAGAATTTCGGTATTTTTGTCGAACATGTAGGGTAGAGAGGTGCCCTAAATTCCCTAGCACAAAGCCTTATACATAATGGGCTTGTAGTAAGTTTTTTTTTTTTTTTAATTGACGATCAATTCGTTAGCCCATGATACTATGAAAGAATTAGGAAAACTGTGTCAAGTAGGAGATATTTAGCCCAGTTCTTCTGGTCTTTACTGTCTGAGCCACTGGGAATCTAAGAGAGAGAGGGAAAACCCAGAAACGAAGTTTGAGGAAAGGAAGAAGTAGAGCGTGAGAGTGAGAGATTAAAGGAGAAATATGGAGTAGAAAGGAAGTGGAGCTTAGAGAAAGGTGTGAGGAGGGGGCAAGAGATAGGAGTCTGAGTGTAATAGCTCATTTTGATTACTAGTTAGAGATGGTGGAAGCAGAGCCTTAATACATTTGCCAGTGGAGACTCACCTGGTTTACTCTACTGTACAAGTGTCCTTTTGAACTGTGGTGTTGGAGAAGACTCTTGAGAGTCCCCTGGACTGCAAGGAGATCCAACCAGTCCATCCTAAAGGAGATCAGTCCTGGATGTTCGTTGGAAGGACTGATGTTGAAGCTGAAATGCCAATACTTTGGCCACCTGATGCGAAGAGCTGACTCATTTGAAAAGGCCCTGAAGCTGGGAAAGATTGAGGGCAGGAGGAGAAGGGGACAACAGAGGATGAGATGGTCGGATGGCATCACCGACTCAATGGATATGAGTTTGGGTAGACTCTGGCTGTTGGTGATGGACAGGGAGGCCTGGTGTGCTGTGGTTCATGGGGTCGCAGGGTCAGACACAACTGAGCGACTGAACTGAACAAGTGTCCTGCAAATTAGAAGAGGGGGAATAATTCAGATCTAGTGCCATAATGATGATTTCTTCTAAAGTTACTAATAATAGTCTGAGGTTTGAGAAAATTCCTGGTCTTATAATAAAGTGAACTGAGAAGAACTACTTATCAAGGACACATAGTAAGAACTGTGAGAGAGATGCCTTAGAACTAAGACTTCTAATATTAAAATTGTTCCTCCTATCCTAATTTTCCTTTTACTTTTCCAATTTTCTGATCTATGTTTGCTGAGGACTGCCTATAACATGTTCTTTGGTATGTGGAAAAGTGGAAGAGTTTTTCTGAAAAATAAAATCACTGCTCTTTTAAACTTTGCCTTATAGATCTTCATTTTTCCCTATTTTTAATTTTTTTAGAGAAAACTTGATCTCTTCTGCAGAGGAAGTTTTCTAGCATTCTGTAGCTGAGTCATGTGGAGAGAATATTTCTACTGTTGACATTATTTGTTTTCTTTACTATGATTACTATTCAGAGAATGAAAAGATTATTTCTTAGTACATCCTATAGCATCTAGTTACATTGTTTACATAGGGTTCTCAGTAAGAATTCACAAAATTATAAATTTTACAGTCCTTATAGACAATAGTATATACCAGAAGGATTATTTTTCTACCTAAAGTTTATAAGAATTATTTGTACTTTAACCAACTTGTATATCCACTATATTTTTATATCTGAATCTTACTGCTGGTTTTATCTTTTAAATTTGTATCATAAAGGGAATCTTCTCTGCCCAGAGTCCAGCTCCTAGGAGTGCCAAGTTGTCTCTGAACCTGTTAGCCTGCCTTGTGACTAGTTCATATCTGATTGGAATTGATGGGCATCTGATCCAAGTGTAGACAGTCTATAGGTTTTTCTATGGTATACCAGTGATCCAGCCTGGAAAGATGGACTAGGTCATTTGGATTCTCTAGGATTTGGAACTGGGAAATCAAAAGACTGAACCACTTAGCAGTGGGAACAGAGGGTGGAGAGAGTTGCCAAGGTTTAGAAGGTATTGGGAGTGGTCATGGCTTCCCAGGCGGTGCTAGTGGTAAAGAACGCACCTGCCAATGCAGGAGATGAAAGAGATGCAGGTTTGATGCCTGGGTCAGGAAGATCACCTGGAGGAGGACGTGCAGCCCACTCTGGGCTACAGTCCATAGGGTTGCAAAGAGTCAGACAGACTGAAGCAACTTAGCATATGTGCACGCATGGGAGTGGTCATGTTGTGCTGTATGCTAGCTGAATCTGTGATGGAATGGAAACCGTGAATAACCAGAGGAAGTAGACAGAGAGAAGGGAAACTGAAAAGAGAAGCAGAGGCACTGATAGAAAGAGAGAGTGGTTCAGTTTTAGAGATTTCTTGTTTTCTGATAACTCTCAGTTGATCAGTGAGTATTCTTTAAAATGTTTTCTTTTCTTGAAATAACTTGAGTAGATCTCTAGTCTTTCAAGCATATAGGTATTTTGAAGGCCTTATTATGAAGAGCTTTGGATGCTAAGGCAAGGCCGAGGCTACATATTAACTATTTTTGAGATCCAGAGTAGTGCCATTAAGTGAAGTGAAGTTGCTGAGTCGTGCCCGACTCAGCGACCCCATGGATAGTAGCCTGCACCAAGTTCCTCTGTCCATGGGATTTTCAAGGCAAGAGTACTGGAGTGGGTTGCCATTTCCTTCTCCAGGATATCTTCCCAATCCAGGAATTGAACCCAGGTTTCTCACATTGTAGACAGATGCTTTACCGTCTGAGCCACCAGGGAAGTCTGAGTAGTGCCATTAGGAGTGTGTTAAATGAAGGTTAATCTGGAAGGAATATGTAGGAGAGATGGAGAAACTGAGTTGGGAAGCTATTACAGTAAGATATGTGGGAGGTAATTAAGGTCTTGGATTGAAGGTATGACAGAAAGAAGCTAAATGTATAGACAGGTATAAAAACATAACAAAGGAAGAATCATAACACATGGTAATTTACTAGCTATAAGGGGCAAGGAGAAAGAACCTGTCGGAGTTGAAACTGAGATTTTTAAGGATTGGAGGTTATAAGTGGGTAATGTTATTAAAGGAAACTGGGAAGTTAGGTTTGGTTGTTTTGGGTTGTGGAGGGCCAGACAGCTGTTTAGTTTTGTGTCTGTCCATTCAGTTTCAGAAGTTTGTGGGAAATACTGTTTAGTTCAGCTTAAGTAACTTTCACTGAGTTTCCTCCCGCTCCCCTATTCCTGGCACTGATAGTGAAGGTGGGGAATTGATGTTCAAGAGTGAATAAAACATAGTTTGTACCTTTGAGGAGTTCCTAGTGCTATGAATGAGATTGTCTGTCAGGTGAAAATATGTGACCCAGATGTCAAAAAAGCCCCAAAGAACTAGATTATCAAAGGATAGGATGAGAGGATGCAAAGAGGTGGTCCAAAGGTAAAACCATGGGGAATACCTGGTGTCGTAGGACAGGAGAAGGAAGAACACAGGGGAGGCATGGTCAGGAGATTTTTAGGAGAAACAGGATAGTACAGGGTTTCAGGAGACAGTCATTCACAGTTAAATACTGCAAAAACTTTAGAGAATGAAGTTGAATTTGACATGTAAGAGGTCACTGTTATCCTAGAAGGCATTTGTGGGTAAAGGCTAGTGAAGAAAAATACGAAGAAATATAGACCTCTTTTCTAATAATTTGAGTACTGATGAGGTGATAAGAAGAGGAAACTTTGGGGGAAGGGCAAGGTCTATAGAATAATTTTATTTATTTTTAAAGACTGGGTCTATCTGGTAGACAGGATAAGGCTGGTCAGGAGAGATGAAAAAATTCAAGGAAGAGAAGTGAAGGAGTAAGGGCATAAGGAAATGGCCTGGCGGTGGTGGAGGCAGAGGGTAGTTGGGATCAAGTGTAAAGGTAAAGAGGAAAACACTTATCACACAGAGAGACATTTCACCCTGGAGCCAAAGATTAAAAGGAGGAATACAATTTCCAATATAGAAGAGTTAAGACAGGGAGAGAAAGGAAATAACAAGAAAGATACCTCAGCTGTCTATTTTCTCAGAATATTAGCAGGCTAGAAATAGAGTCTTGTGATTGGGGATTTTAGGAACATAGAGGAATAGAAAGTTTTTGAAAGGCCACTGAAGAGTTTGGAACAAGGAATTAATACGAGGTGAGTGAGAAGATTTTTGAGTGGTAATAAAGAGACAAATAAGGACGAGGAGGTGAGAGATGAATCAAGAAAATGAAAACTATTTCAAGTAGTAGTACTCAAAGAATTTCAAAGAGTTCCTCCTTCCCCCACCCACACTATTTTACAAATAAAGAATTTAATTCCAAGCAACTTACTCATGGATCTGTTGGAGTTCCAACCTCCACCCCTTCTTTCTACATGAAAGAGATGTGATAGTTGATTATAAGGTTAATTTAGAAAATCAGTTAAATCTGAAATCTGACTTAATCTGGAAAAAGTATAAAATTGATTAAAGATCAGTGCTTATGTATGTTGAACAAATATGATAGCTGGTCAATGAGTCACAGGAAGTGACTCAGGAATATTCCTTAAACTATAGTGTCTGTGCTGGGTAAGAATATTTTTTCAAAACTCTAAATAATTCTAATTTTGCATATAAATATTTAAATGTTTGATTTGTACAAAATGACTGCCAATTAACTTATTATTTAAAAGAAACTCAGCTATAGTGCCTATTCTATAATGAAAGAAACAGTTTTCAGTGTGAAGGTTACAGTTGTGGAAGATAGTCTGGGAAAGTATGATACATTCAGGAGTAATCAGTCATCTTAAGCAATGGAATGAGAACATTATTTAAAACATTTTTTAAAGTATTTAATTTATTCCAGATCTCAAGACTTAGTTCCTTAAGTTTTTATAAATCATCTTATTAAGATGAAACTGAATTTCTGAGGACTCAGGTTTTTTAGCAGATCCCCAAGAAAAGTTGAATTCCCTGAAGGGTAGTAGTGAAGTAATATTCTTATTTGTCTTTTGGGACAGGATCAAATAATAACTTTATATTGAATTTCAGTAATCATTATTAGAGGCCTAATAAAAGGATCACAAGTCTTCTGTATCATTTCCATGTGTAATTTTAACAGCCACAGACAGAACAGACAGAATTGCCTCAGCTATAGGCAGATTATTTTTATTATTCCAGACTAGAAATTCTCTAGACATTTTTTTTTTTTTAGTTGTTGAAACTAAAAATGACCTTAGAAAATGGTGGACGTTTTATTAGATGTTTTGTGTTTCAGAGCATGTTGTGATGGTTGGTTATCCTTTTTCCCGCTGTGACAGCAGATGGGAATGCTATCAGTGATGTCCATAGGCTTCAGTGTAAAGTGGGGTCAGTGATCGTTCTGGCCTCTTGCCCAGGAGATGGAATGGAATGACTGTTTTCTTGGTTGAATTCCAAGGAGGCCTCAGAAGAGCCCTTCACACTGAACTGGTATTAAAACCTCTAATACTTTTCTCAGTTGGTAGAACTTATCCTTGGGGTGAAATCTAAGCCAGTCATACACCTCTCTCTACTGATGTGTGTGTGTGTGTCCACAGCTGTTGGTGATCCATATTCATAACCTGCAAGGAGATGGCTGGCCTCTGACCTTTGCTGTCTCTTAGGTCTAAGGAAGGGGTGTCTTGCATTTCAGAGGTATTCGTACACAAAGAATCTTGCATCTATGATGAAGTATTGGGTGGTTCTGTGGATGAAGACTTGGTTTGGTAGGTCAGACTTCTTATCTGACTTAAAAACTTAGACACTGTCCATGGATATCCTTTTGGGGCCACATTCTAAAAAGAATGACCCCCTTAAACTGTCTGAAGTGTAAGCCAAGAGTGCCTGGAAGTTACTTTTCACTGGATCACAAGTTACTTTATTGAAGCGAGAGTGTTAGTTGTTCAGTCATATCTGTCTCTTCCATGACCCCGTGGACTGTAGCCCACCAGGTTCCTCTGTCCATGGAGTTCTTCAGACAGGAATACTGGAGTGGGTAGTCATTCCCTTCTCCAGGGTATCTTCCTGACTCAGGGATTGAATATGGGTCTCCTGCATTGCAGGCAGGTTCTTTACCACTGATCCACCAGGGAAACCCAAGTTACTTTAACTTCTCCCCATATCTGCTTCAGATACCTTTTAGTTCACTTCAAATTTCTGCCATCAACATTTCCTTGGTACCTGGCCAGGTGCCATCCTATTTGCTACCTCTATTCTGAGGATTCAGAACAACTTTACAATGTGCTTGTAAGAACTCTTAAATGGGAAGACAGTGAGCTACCCCGACTCTCATGCTCTGTGCTCATCACCAGGATTGCACGTGGTGGAGCTGGAACTTTGAATTTCTACTGCCACAGAACCAAACATGTTCTTTCTTTTCAACCCAAAGCTAAAGTTCTTTTTGAGAACTAAATAGGCATTTCTCCAAAGAAGACATACGGATGGCTAACAAACACATGAAAAGATGCTCAACATCACTTATTATCAGAGAAATGCAAATCAAGACCACAATGAGGTACCATTTCACACCAGTCAGAATGGCTGCGATCCAAAAGTCTATAAGCAATAAATGCTGGAGAGGATGTGGAGAAAAGGGAACCCTCTTACACTGCTGGTGGGAATGCAAACTAGTACAGCCACTATGGAAAACAGTGTGGAGATTCCTTAAAAAATTGCAAATAGAACTGCCTTATGATCCAGCAATCCCACTGCTGGGCATACACACCGAGGAAACCAGAATTGAAAGAGACACATGTACCCCAATGTTCATTGCAGCACTGTTTATAATAGCCAGGACATGGAAACAACCTAGATGTCCATCAGCAGATGAATGGATAAGAAAGCTGTGGTACATATACACAATGGAGTATTACTCAGCCCTTAAAAAGAATAAATTTGACTCAGTTCTAATGAGATGGATGAAATTGGAGCCGATTATACAGAGTGAAGTAAGCCAGAAAGAAAAACATCAATACAGTGTACTGACACATATATATGGAATTTAGAAGGATAGTAATGATGACCCTCTATGTGAGACAACAAAAGAGACTCAGAGGTATAGAATGGACTTTTGGACTCTGAGGGAGAGGGAGGGGGGGGATGATTTGGGAGAATGGCATTGAAACATGTATACTATCTTGTAAGAACGAAGCGCCAGTCTATGTTCAATACAGGATGCAGGACGCATGGGGCTGGTGCACGGGATGATTCAGGGAGATGATATGGGGTGGGAGGTGGGAGGGGGTTTCGGCATTGGGAAATCGTGGACACCTGTGGCTGATTCATGTCAATGTATGGCAAAACAAATACAGTATTGTAATAAAGAATAAAATATTAAAAAATAAAAATAAAAAATAAAACAAAAAATAAAGTTCTTTTTGAGTATGACAGCAGTTATGGTGGTAGATTTATCAGCTTTGCACACCTCCTGCAGGAGCTATCTTTAATGGGAAAAAGACTGGTATTTACCTTTTCTAGAATGACAGTTGTCACTCTAGCATGCTTATATATACAACCTGTAACAGCTGTCAGTAGAAGAGGCAATATAGCATAGAGCAAAAACTACCACAGATAGGCACTGAAATCAGTAAGATCTAGCTTTGACTTCTGGCTCTAACACTTTCTAACTATGTGATCTTTAAGAAGTTGCCATAAGCATTTTAACCCACCATAGGTCTGTTGTGAGAATTTAATGAACTAATTGTTGTTGTTCAGTCTCTAAGCTGTGTCTGGCTCTTTGTGACCCCATGGAATGCAGCATGTCAGGCTTCCCTGTCCTTCACTATCTCCTGGAGTTTGCTCAAACTTATGTCCATTGAGTCGGTGATGCCATCCAACCATCTCATCCTCTGTTGTCCCCTTCTTTTCCTGCCCTCAATCTTTCCCAGCATTAGGCCTTTTCCAGTGAGTCAGCTCTTCTTATCGGGTGGCCAAAGTATTGGAGCTTCAGCTTCAGCATGAGTCTTTCCAATGAATATTCAGGGTTGATTTCCTTTAGGATTGACTGGTTTGATCTCCTTGCAGTCCCAGGGACTCTCAAGAGTCTTCTCTAGCACCACAGTTCAAAAGCATCAATTCTTTGGGACTCAGCCTTCTTTATGGTCCAACTCTCACATCCGTATATGACTACTGGAAAAACCATAGCTTTGACTGTACGTACCTTAGTTGGCAAAGTGACATCTCTTCTTTTTAATATATTGTCTAGGTTTTTCATAGCTCTCCTTTCAAGGAGCAAGTGTCTTTTAATTTCATGGCTGCAGTCACTGTCCACAGTGATTTTCAGTTTAGTTCAGTTCAGTCGCTCAGTCGTGTCTGACTCTTTGCGACCCCATGAATCGCAGCACGCCAGGCTTCCCTGTTCATCACCATCTCCCGGAGTTCACTCAGACTCACGTCCATTGAGTCCGTGATGCCATCCAGCCATCTCATTCTCTGTTGTCCCCTTCTCCTCCTGCCCCCAATCCCTCCCAGCATCAGAGTTTTTTCCAATGAGTCACCTCTTCTCATGAGGTGGCCAAAGTACTGGAGTTTCAGCTTTAGCATCATTCCTTCCGAAGAAATCCCAGGGTTGATCTCCTTCAGAATGGACTGGTTGGATCTCCTTGCAGTCCAGGGGACACTCAAGAGTCTTCTCCAACACCACAGTTCAAAATCATCAATTCTTTGGTGCTCAGCCTTCTTCACAGTCCAACTCTCACATCCATACATGACCACAGGAAAAACCATAGCCTTGACTAGACAGACCTTTGTCGGCAAAGTAATGTCTCTGCTTTTGAATATACTCTCTAGGTTGGTCATAACTTTTCTTCCAAGGAGTAACTGATTTTGGAGCCCCCCAAATTAAAATCTATCACTGTTTCCACTTTCCCCCATATATTTGCCATGAAGTGGTGAGATGGGATGCCATAACCTTAATTGAACTAATACATGTACAGTTCTTAGCATAGGGCCTGGCACATGATAAGTAGTCAATAAGTGGTATTTATTATTATCATTACAGTTGATCTTCCTGAACATAGGGTGTAAGTCTTTATGAAATTTGACAGCCAGGACAGTTATAACTTTGGTTTTTGGAAAGTGGCAAGTAAACACTATCCTTCCAGTGTTATTCTGGAGAGTCTGAATATATTGCAAGGCTATTTGGCATCTGTGCTCTTTGGCCATCTTCTAGCACCCAATGAACAGCATCTTGGATGACTGCTGGGACTGAGAAATCAGTTTTCTTGGGGGACATGTTATACTTCTATGATTTATTGTCACATAAGTCCCATCTTTGGATAGTTTTTATAAGCCTCCTGTAGTATTTCTAGGTCAACTCTGAAATATGTGTATTTGAGAGCACAAGGGTGAGACTCATTTTTCCCTTCAGAGATTTTCTGGGTCAGAGGTATAAGGGTGGTTGGCTTTATGTCCTTACCCAAATGTTACAACTATATAATGTAAACAAGTCTGTCATCGAAGCCATTGATATCAGTCCACAGAAAGTTTTGGGACCTACTATTTTTACTGCTATAGAATTCTCATGCCAGAGTTTGTTATTCTCTATGATATTCAGTTCCATAGTAGCTGTTACTTGCACCTCTGCTACTTCAGTTCACTGCAGCTCTCACATCATGGATGTCTTCCATGACCTGGGCAAAATGCAGGCCATTCAGAAGGGCCTTCAGGACACTCTTGAGCTATCAAAGAACTAGTACAAGAAGTATTCAAGATAGCCCTTGGTCTTCAGGAAGAATATCTGTGTGGGTTAATGCCATTTGTCTATTCCTATACTCACTGCCCACTTGAGCTGAAAGTGAAATGTTTCCACTCAGGGTCCTTTGAAGGGGGTTGCTCTATGGAATGTCATCACTCCTCTCTAAGTAAATCAACCATATTGCATATATATATATATATATACACACACATACATACACATATATACATACATATATATAACGTTTAGCTATTTATATTTTTCATGTAAAAAATTGTCTCTTTGTTAGTGGTGGGCAGGGAAGCCTGGTTGCAGAGTTGGACATGACTGAGCAACTGAACTGAACTGACTTATGTCCTATGCCAATTTTTCAACCAATATGCAATTTTTCTTTAATTTTTATAAACAAGTGTATTTTATAATTGAGAAGCAGGCTAAAGTAAAAACAAGTTGACTACCATCTAGGCTTCTGTCCTAGGGACTTCTCTTTTTTATTCTGTTAAGTCCCCTAGATTATGTCATCCAGTTTTATGGCTTGAATGACCACCTTTTTGCTCATAGTTTCAAATGTCTTTCTCTAGCTCAGGCCTCTGTCCCAGATGATGGGCATACAACTTTGCATCCAGGGCAGCTTCTCCTGAATTTACCACAGGAAACATGCCATGTCCTAAACTGGGCTCATTATTGCCCATTAGAAACATTCTTCTATATTCTTGATCTTGAACTGTGGCACCAACATTCTTTCAGCTGGGAATTCAGTAGTACCACTAGTCTCTGCCCTTTCCCTTATTTCCAAGCTTCAAATGCTATTATTTCTTATGATGAAACACTTTTGAAATGTCTCAATTTGGACCATTTATTATTTATTCCATGAATTGATATAATATTCACCCATAATGGTTCTCCTAAGCTTCTGGCCTAGATCTCTTCAATTTATCTCCTTCATGCTTTCAGCATGGTTACTATAAAACAGAAAAACTGCAAATACAATAATTTTTCTTCTCCCTCACTCATTCCCAACTAAAAAGTCTTCAGAGTCTTCCAGTATTTTCAGAATGAAAATCTAATTAGTTAACAAGCCCTTTATGATTCACACTCTGCCAACTTTTCTTACTGCATCTCTCACCACTTTCCCATTTGTATTCTCTATTCTTCTAATAGTTAACTAGTTGGCATTTTCCTGCTTCTTCAGACCTCTGTGACTGCACATATTCTTCCCTTATCTACAGTTCCTTTACTTATCCCTTCCCCTTAGTGAAATCATGCTGCTCTTCTTGTTGCTGTTCAGTTGCTAAGTTGTGTCTGACTCTTTGCAACCCCATGGACTGCAGCATTCCAGGCTCCCCTGTCCTCCGCTATCTCCAGGAGTTTGTTCAAACTTATGTCCTTTCAATCAGTGATGCCATCCAACCATCTCATCTTCTGTCACCCTCTTCTCCTCTGATCCTCCTCTTCACATTAGGTGGCTAAAGTATTGGAGCTTCAGCTTCAGCATCAGCCCTTCCAGTGAATATTCTGGGTTGATTTCCTTTAGGATTGACTGGTTTGATCTCCTTTCAGTCCAAGGGACTCTCAGGAGTCTATTCCAGCACCACAATTTGAAACCATCAATTCTTTGGCCTACTTTATGCCTTCTTTATGGTCCAACTCTCACAGCTATCCATGACTGTTAGGAAAATCATAGCTTTGACTATACAGACCTTTGTCATTAAAGTGATGTCTCTGCCTTTTATCTAGGTTTGTCATAGCTTTTCTTCCAAGGAGCAAGCATCTTTTAATTTCATGGCTGCAGTCACCATCTGGAGCCCTAGAAAATAAAATCTGTCACTGTTTCTGCCTTTTCCACATCTATTTGCCATGAAGTGATAGGACTAGATGCCATGATCTTAGTTTTTTGAATGCTGAGTTTTAAGCCAGCTTTTTTACTCTCCTCTTTCACATTCATCAAAGAGGCTCTTTAGTTCTTTGCTTTCTGCCATTACAATGGTATCATCTGCGTATCTGAGGTTATTGATATTTCTCCTGGCAATCTTGATTCCAGCTTGTGATTCATCCAGCCTGGCATTTCACATGACGTACTCTGCATAGAAGTTAAATAAGCAGGATGACAATATACAGCCTTGATGTACTCCTTTCCCAATTTTGAACCAGGCTGCTTTTCTTGATCTCCTTCCTAAAGGAAGAGTTAAGTTTTTCTTTCTTTCTGTACCTATGGGTGTTGTATTATTTATATAATAAGCATTAATTGAGGGTTTATGATATAGGATATATACATGAATAGATTTATTTTGGATTAAAATTTAGTCCAACTACTTAAGAGTGGGATAGATTATTAAGTTTTAGCCAAAATACCTATCTAATTACTGTGTGACTGAACTATTCCTATATTTTCCCTCCAAATCATTTATGATATGTTGGTATTATTGAGAAATAAATGCAACTCATCTATAAGGTAGTTATTTTTTCTTAAGCAAATAATGATTTAAACTTGTGACTAACTTTCATACTTTTACTTACTTTTTTTCAGAAAGTGGGGGGTTGAGCTTCTTAGACTAGACAAAATCTTGTATGGCATTTTGGCATATTAGTTGAAGAGAAGAAGCACATGAATAGACCAGAATGAAGGAGTAGGATTTGGCCTGTATTGTTAGGCATGGGAAGTGAAGAACTGGGACATTTTGGTATTAGTATTACATATCTAAAAGAGGTTCTCTAGAAGAAGGCAGAGGAAAGAAAACTCTTTCCATACAAAATAAGATTTTGCTTTCATGATTCCACAGTAAGAGTTTTCCCTTAATCTTTCTCTTCTTTTCAGCCTCTTTCTCTTCCTTCACCTGAATAAGTATTTTGAGGCTCAGGATATACTATTGTAGTAAATCTCTGTTATTTTGTCTGCCCACCAGGTTTTTCTTTTCTTCTGGGAACATCATCCATTCTTTCTGGGACACACTTGTTTTTACACCCTAAGCATTGATTTGAATGTGAGCTGCTGTGTTCTTACAGACCTTGCACCTGGTCACAGTTGATGGGTAATGGATGCTCAGAACTCATCATTTGGATTTTTGAACTAGGAACTAGTGAAGGTGTGGGCTACTCTTTTCTCTTTTCATAAAAAGCTGAAGTATGGTAGCTGCTGGCAGCCACTTTTCTCATCATGTGCTTGCAGCTAGTTTAGAAGAATAAAATAAACTTGCAGAAAAAGCAATTATGAGACAGAAAATCCTGGTGGTACCCAAGCTTCTGGTTCCAAAGATGCTTATATTCAAGTCTCTTTGTGGTCCAGTTGTATCTTGCCCTTATTGTAGTACCTGAACCAATATATCTCTTCTTTTGCCTAATCTAATTCAAGCTGAATTTTTGTTGGCTTGAAACTTAAAGAGGCTCAACTTTTCTCATCTCTTCCTCTGTATAGTCTATTCTGTGCATTTTGTTAATATTATTTTATTAAGCTGGACTGGAAGAAACATAAGCTGGAATCAAGATTGCTGGGAGAAATATCAATAACCTTAGATATGCAGATGACACCACTCTTATGGCAGAAAGTGAAGAGGAACTAAAAAGCCTCTTGATGAAAGTGGAAGTGGAGAGTGAAAAAGTTGGCCTAAAGCTCAACATTCAGAAAATGAAGATCATGGCATCTGGTCCCATCACTTCATTGGAAATAGATGGGAAACAGTGTCAGACTTTATTTTTTTGGGCTACCAAATCACTGCAGATGGTGACTGCAGCCATGAAATTAAAAGACGCTTACTCCTTGGAAGAAAAGTTATGACCAACCTAGATAGCCCATTCAAAAGCAGAGACATTACTTTGCTGACTAAGGTCTGTCTAGTAAAGGCTATGGTTTTTCCAGTGGTCATGTATGGATGTGAGAGTTGGACTGTGAAGAAGGCTGAGCGCCGAAGAATTGATGCTTTTGAACTGTGGTGTTGGAGAAGACTCTTGAGAGTCCCTTGGACTGCAGGGAGATCCAACCAGTTCATTCTGAAGGAGATCAGCCCTGGGATTTCTTTGGAAGGAATGATGCTAAAGCTGAAACTCCAATACTTTGGCCACCTCATGTGAAGAGTGGACTCTTTGGAAAAGACTCTGATGCTGGGAGGGATTGGGGGCAGGAGGAGAAGGGGACGACAGAGGATGAGATGGCTGGATGTCATCACTGACTCGATGGACGTGAGTCTGAGTGAACTCCGGGAGTTGGTGATGGACAGGGTGGCCTGGCGTGCTGTGATACATGGGGTCACAAAGAGTCGGACACGACTGAGCGACTGAACTGAACTGAAGATATTAGATGAGTTACATTGATAACACTTTTGTTGAGTGTACAATGAGTAGTCCAAGTTAACAATGTCATTAGAAAATCAGAGCACATGAGATGGTTTTTAAAAGAAGCATTTATTTATTTGACTGCATCAGGTCTTAGTTTCAGCTTGCAGGATCTTTGCTGCATCATGTGGCATCTTTTGTTGCAATACATGGACTCTCTAGTTGTGTCACATGTGTTCCAAAGCACCTGGGCTCAGTAGTTGTGACTGGCTGGCTTAGCTGCTCCACGGCATGTCGGATCTTAGTTTCTCAACCAGGGATTGAACCTGTGTCCCCTGAATTGAAGGACTGATTCTTTAAACACTGGACTATTGGGAAAATCCCAAGAGAAATGATTTAAGCATAGCTAGCAGAGTCACGTCCATCGAGTCAGTGATGCCATCCAGCCATCTCATCCTCTTTCATCCCCTTCTCCTCCTGCCCCCAATCCCTCCTAGCATCAGAGTCTTTTCCAATGAGTCACCTCTTCACATGAGGTGGCCAAAGTATTGGAGTTTCAGCTTTAGCACCATTCCTTCCAAAGAAATCCCAGGGCTGATCTCCTTCAGAATGAACTGGTTGGATCTCCTTGCAGTCCAAGGGACTCTCGAGAGTCTTCTCCAACACCACAGCTCAAAAGCATCAATTCTTCAGCGCTCAGCCTTCCTCACAGTCCAACTCTCACATCCATACATGACTACTGGAAAAACCATAGCCTTGACTAGACAGACCTTAGTCGGCAAAGTAATGTCTCTGCTTTTGAATATGCTATCTAGGTTGGTCATAACTTTTCTTCCAAGGAGTAAGCATCTTTTAATTTCATGGCTGCAGTCACCATCTGCAGTGATTTTGGAGCCCAAAATAATAAAGTCTGACACTCTTTCCACTGTTTCCCCATCTATTTCCCATGAAGTAATGGGACTGGATGGCATGATCTTCGTTTTCTGAATGTTGAGCTTTAAGGCTGGATGACATCACTGACTTGATGGACATGAATCTGAGTGAACTCCAGGAGTTGGTGATGGACAGGGAGGCCTGGCGTGCTGTGATTCATGGGGTCACAAAGAGTTAGACACAACTGAGTGACTGAACTGAACTGACTGAGAAGATTGGTAAGGAGAGCTGATTCACATCTAAGGCTGGTCAAAACTTGTTCTCTAGAAGACAGTAGACCACAATCTTGCCTAGAAAAGAAATGAAAAGACCTGGGGTTTGAACTCTGAAGTTGAGAGAAGTGAAGTGAAGTGAAGTGAAGTGAAGTGAAGTCACTCAGTCATGCACTGATTTAGAATATGGGGAAGTGGTATGTTTTGTTTTATAGAAATGTTTAACTAGACCAGGGGGTTTTACATTTACCTAGGAATTCAACATTTGTGTATACTAACTGCATATATTCTGTATCTATGGTTCAACATAAGGAAGCATTTTTAATTTCTATTTTATAAAGAATTTAGTGAAAAATTGGGTTTCAGTTTTTTTTAGTGGAGAATTAAAAGTTTAAAAAATTAATCTAAGTACTAATATAATAACTGAAAATGTGACTTAGGCAGAACAGTTCATGTATCTTGCTTTTTGTACTTGAAAGGGTTCTTTTAACTTCGATCTTGTAAAAGACATCATCATAATAAAAAAGAAAAGCAACCTAATAAAAATGAGCAAAAGAATTGAACAGATATTTCACAAAGGAAGGTATACAAATGGCCAGTGATAAGAACATGATAATATGCTCAACATCATTAGTCATCAGGAAAGTACAACTTAAAAGCACAATAAGGTAACATTTAATACCCACTAGAATGAATAAAATTAAAAAGTCTTCAATTTGAAGAGGATGTAGATCCACTAGGACATTTTCATGGTTGATAGGTTGGTGTGTGAAATGGCTTCATCACTTGGAAAATAGTCTGAACAATTTTTATTTTATGTATTTATTTTTAATTTTTTTTTAATTTTTAAAGTCAGACAGTAAATGGTTTTAATTTACAGCAAATGAAGCAGTTTTATTAGCACATTACGGTATTTCCAAATCGACTTCTGTATTATACTTTGATAGCTTTCCTTCAGAAAACTCTGAAAGTGTATTTGCAATAATAATGAAGCCAGCATTTAGTACCAGCACATGGTTCACATGCAAATAATACTTTCCTGATTTCCAAGTAGCAATTTTTAAATAGTTAAGTAGATACTTCTTTGTGTCCCAGCAATTTCACTCATAAGTATTTAACCAAGAAAAATGAGAGATATCTCTAAAGCACGTGCACAAGGTTAATGTACAGCATTGTTCATAATAAATAAAAACTTCAAACAACTTAGGAGTCCATCTGCATGAGAATGGATAAAGGTACTATGGTCTATTTAAACAATGAATACTGCTCAGGACTAAAAATGGCAAATTACTCTTATACACAACATGAAAACAATCTAAAAACAAATCCCTCAAACTCTAAAAAACTATACAGAGTGAAAGAAGTATACAAAAGAATAAAGATTTTATATTTCCATTTATATAAAATTCTAGAACAATCACAATATATGTTGGATATATAATATACACAATATAATATATACAATATATAATATATACCATATATAATATATGTTGAAAAAAACAGAACAGTGTTTGCCTCTGGTAAAGTATGGGCTGAGATTGACGGAAAGAATAAGAGGAAGATTTCTAGTGGTTTATATGGGTATACATTTGTTGAACTCATCAGTTATCACACTATTTATGAATTTAACTGTACATAAATTTATCTCAAAAACAGCTAAAACAAATACTAAAATCCAGTTAATTACATATATGCAAAAGTGTTTTGGGGGAAAGTGTTCTGATACTGCAGGTTATCTCAAAATGCATTAAAAATTAACATGGAATGATGAACAGGTGGAAAGATAATATAGTTATATAGCTATGTGATAAAGCAAATATGGCAATATGTTAATTATAAAATCTAGTCAGTGGGTGTATATGTGTGTGTATGTGTGTGCATGTATATATATATATATATATATATGTTCACCAAAGATTTCTTTCAACTTTTCTCTATGTTTAAAAATTTTCATACTAAGATATTGGAAAAAATAAATAGCAAAGTGGAAAGAAATGTCATCAAATATATTAGTTAATAAGAAGTGATGCTATATTATTTAATGGATTATATATAGTTCGTCAAAGAACCAGCTTAAGCACAAATATACTACCACTATATAATCAGTTATAATAAATACATAGATACACCTCATTTAGGACCACTCTTAAACAGTGTTGATTTGAAGTAGTGAGGATTATCTCAGAAATATTTTTATGTTAAAATACACATCTTCTTTAATGCATGTGAATTCACTTAGTCTAAAAATTAAATAATTCTCTAACATGTAATTTAGGTAATGCGGCATGTACTCTCTAAGATCTCTTTGCTCTCAGACCCATTCCTTGTCCTTGCCCTGATCTACTCTGTGTCCCATGGGGCCTGATACTGCAGGCACCTTTCTCAGGCTCCTCCATCATCTGGGGTACAGAAGTCAGGCATGGCAGACACTGACAAGAGGCTGGAAAAGAAGAGGAAAGGAGAAAAAGGGATGTTTCTCCCCCTTTCTACCATGGGCAGCCTTTACAGTAGTAGCTGCAGCTTCTCTGTGACTCCAGCTCTCAACAGACATGCCTGCAATGGACCCTCCACCCTGGGCTCCGGTGTCACCACCTCTCTTCTTTGTCCCTCCAGTCTAGAAGTGGTAGTGTCTTCCCTTTGTTGCTAAGCTCTGAGTTGTTTCACTGTCCTCTGGCGAATTGACTCATCTGTCACTTGTATAACCAATTCACTGCATTGCCTTCCCTCTTCTTTAAGTACTTAGAGTAATTCTGTTTTCCTGTTTGAGCCCTGCCTTATATATGTAATATTAATGGAGAGCAATCATGGGCAGAAAATTTTTGCTCTTTAAACTGAGAATGGCCATTTTCTGAAAGAATCTAGCCAATTCAGAAGCTGAGATTTGCCTGGAAGTTGCGGGCATGTGGCAGGGGGATGACCCCAAGATTTCCTGGCCCTGAAATGAACAGGTTGAGGTCAAGGATGCCCAGGGGACAGAGTGCAATGGAACAAAATGTATGTACATTCATTACAGCATCAAGCACTAAGGTCATGCAGTCGTCTCACAGTATCAAGGGGGATTGGTTCCAGGAGCCCCCTCCCCGTGGACATCAAAATCTGTGGATGCTCAAGTCCCTTATAGAAAATGGTTTATTATTTGCATTTAATTTTTGCATATCCTCCCATATACTTTAAATCATCTTTAGATTACTTACTTTTAACTAATGCTACATAAATTCTGTGTAAATAGTTGTAAATACAAAGTCAATGCTATGTAAACAGTTGTTGATGTGCAGCAAATTCAAATTTTGCCTTTTGGAACTTTCTGGAATTTTTTCTTAAATATTTGTGATCCAAAGATGATTGTGTCTGAGGGTACAAAACTCACAGATGTGGTTGGCTGACTGTTTGATCCTTTTAAATGTATAGTTCAAGTGCAGCAGATTGAGATCCATCAAAAGCCAGAGCTAGTGAGGGACCCATCACTCTGTTTGCTTGTTCTTTCTGTGATGATTTCTCATTTCAACATTGTTTCCTTTTTTTTTCTTTTTTTCTGATAAATAGGCTTGATCCATAAGGGTTGATAGAGGTATACAAATAGAAGTATTGGAATTGCCACAAAATTAATATGCTTCATGTGTAAAATGCTAATTCTCTGTAGTGGCTGATCTGATCAAGGAAATAAATGGTATAAGTCAGCCATCCAGTAAGATTTGCTGGAAATCCTCTCAAAGGGAGACGGTGAAGAGGGCAGGTTCTGTAGCCAGCCTGCCTGATTCCAGCCTTGGCCCTGCTTCTTTCCTGCTGTCCTTGGGCAAATTAGCTGACCTCTCTGCCTCACTTTCTGTATCCATAAAATGAATATAATCATAGTACCTACTTTATAAAGTAATTGTGAGAATAAAATAACTTAGTACCCCCTTAGCTAGAAGGTTCTCAGACTGTAGTTCTATAGTAAATATATATCTTTTCTTTGTTACCTAGCATTCAAATCAACTTTCTGTGTTTGTGGAATCTTGTGTAGACTTGGGGAGAAGCAGGGTCCACCTATGTGGAGGCCAAAAGTATCATTTATTTTCTTCTGTCTTGCAGGGGGGAAAAAAAAAGCTGGCTAACTTTAGCCATAATCTCCTGCTCAAGAATTTCAATCTGTGGTGAATTACCTAAAGAAATGGACATTTAAAATTTCTTGTGGTGGTGGTGGTGGTGGTGGCTGTTGTACCTGGTGATGGTTGTGTAGGCAGTTTTAGTGGAGTTCCCTTTAGCTGTAGGTGATGGCAGTCCAGCCATGCCACCAGAGTTCAGTGGTGATGACTGAGCGCCTAACCAGGCTATTCCTGGCAGGTGGCCTTGTCGGTGGTTCTGGTTACCTATATTTTCCCGATTTTTGCTTGTATTTTGACCTTAGTTCTTCAGTCTTTGTGTTGATTCTGTGAAGTACCCAGTAGTTTTCGATGAATTCTCTCTGTCTCTTTTAATCCCAGTAGCCAGTGTCAGTCTTATTGTTTGCATCATGAAAGTCTGCCTAATGTACTGATTTTCTGTGATCCACTGACAGATACCTGTAACTACAGTGGCTGTTTCTTTATGTCAGAGCCAACATGTTGATACGTAGGAAAGTCTAACCTTTATCTGTTGCATTAAATCTCAATTTTTAACGTATAGGCTTTGTATACCTAGACATAATCAACTGTATTTCTTGTCAGAAATTTGCTGTGGTACTACAATATTCATTATATTTATCCAACTCACTTTAATTTATGAAGCACCTACTGAACATTTACTTTGTGCTAAGTGATAGTTAGGCTTTGGAGACACAAAGTCAAATATAACAAGGTCCCTCCTGCACATATTTAGAAACCTGGCTGTTTAATGTGTTATATCATGGTGAGGTCTGGGCAAACCAATTTAGCTACATTCAAATGGGGAAACAAAGAAAGAATGGGTAAGAGTAAAGCAGTGTGACATGGTGGTAAATCTTGGTATAGAGGTTGACCAGCCTTGGTTCATATCCAGGCATTTATTTGCTATGTTATGTAGGACAAACTACTTAACCTATCTAAACCTCAGTCTCTTTGTCTGTAGGGATGAAAGTGAAAAGTAAAAGTGAAGTCACTCAGTCGTGTCTGACTCTTTGTGACCCCATGGACTGTAGCCTACCAAGCTCCTCCATCCATAGGATTCTCCAGGCAAGAATACTGGAGTGAGTTGCCATTTCCTTCTCTAGGGGATCTTCCCGACCCAGGAATCGAACTCAGGTTTCCTGCCTTGGAGGAAGATGCTTTAACCTCTGAGCCACCAGGGAAGCCCATATTCCTCATATTATTTTGAAGTTTAAATGAGATAATGAGATAAAGTGATTACCACAGTGCTGTAATGCATGAATCTCCCCTCTAGCAATTTTTTTCCCCACTCTTCCCCACATGAAGAGTGATTCATTTACTCAACTGCTATCTGATCTTTTCCCTTGAGTGAACCTCTTTCAGACACTGATCATTAAATTGTTACAGAGTCTTCAGCTCACTTTAAAAGGTGTATTAGAGGTATTTTATTGCCTTTGGAGTCCTTTCCAAAGTATTTTTCAAATTATATTTGGTCTAGTTTTCAGTTTATAGCTAACCTGCTCTGTTTTGTGTGCTTCTTTGCTTTCTTTAAAAGGGCTAATTTTCTACTATTAAAAACTGTTGTTGCTGTTGGTTTTTTTCCCCCCTAAACCTCTGTAATTGTTGTTTTGGCCATCAATCAGACAAGGTGGGAGTTTTGTTTGTTTATTTTTGGAGGAGTTTTTAATTAAAAAATTTTTTGGCATACTCCCTTCCCAATCTTTGGGCTTTCCAGGTAGCTCAGATGGTAAAGAATCTGCCTGCAATGAGGGAGACCCAGGCTCGATCCCTGAATCAGGAAGATCCCCTGGAGAAGGGAATGGCTACCCACTCAAGTGTTCTCACATGGAGAATTCCATGGACAGAGAAGCCTGGTGGGCTACAGTCCATGGGGTTGCAAAGAGTTAGACACAACTGAGCGACTAACACTAACTTCCCAATCTTACAGATATTTTTATTTTTGGCTTCTGATGAGATGTTTTAAAATAGTCTCAAGGCTTCTATTTTATTTTCACTTTTCATTCACTTCATCTCCACCTCAACATTTGCATTTGCTTATGTTGAAATCAGCAAAAATGATACCAAACCAAGGGTTACAGACTAAAGTTCTAAGTGCTGTTCACTTCAGTTCAGTCACTGTCGTGTCCAACTCTTTGAGACCTCATGAATTGCAGCAAGCCAGCCTCCCTGTCCATCAACTCCCGGAGTTCATCCAAACTCACGTCCACTGAGTCGGTGATGCCATCCAACCATGTCATCCTCTGTCGTCCCCTTCTCCTCCTGCCCCCAATCCTACCCAGCATCACAGTCTTTTCCAAAGAGTCCACTCTTTGCATGAGATGGCCGAAGTATTGGAGTTTCATCTTTAGCATCAGTCCTTCCAAAGAACACCCAGGACTGATCTCCTTCAGAATGGACTGGTTGGATCGCCTTGTAGTCCAAGGGACTCTCAAGAGTCTTCTCCAACACCACAGTTCAGAATCAATTCTTTGGTGCTCAGCTTTCTTCACAGTCCAACTCTCACATCCATACATGACCACTGGAAAAACCATAGCCTTGACTAGATGGACCTTTGTTGGCAAAGTAATGTCTCCGCTTTTGAATGGGCTATCTAGGTTGGTCATAACTTTCCTTCCAAGGAGTAAGCGTTTTTTAATTTCATGGCTGCAGTCACCATCTGCAGTGATCTTGGAGCCCACAAAAATAAAGTCTGACACTGTTTCCACTGTTTCCCCATCTATTTCCCATGAAATGATGGGACCAGATGCCATGATCTTCGTTTTCTGAATGTTGAGCTTTAAGCCAACTTTTTCACTCTCCTCTTTCACTTTCATCAAGAGGCTTTTTAGTTCTTCTTCACTTTCTGCCATGAGGGTGGTGTCATCTGCATAACTGAGGTTATTGGTATTTCTCCCGGCAATCTTGATTCCAGCTTGTGTTTCTTCCAGTCAAGCGTTTCTCATGATGTACTCTGCATATAAGTTAAATAAGCAGGGTGACAATATACAGCCTTGATGTACTCCTTTTCCTATTTGGAACCAGTCTGCGGTTCCATGTCCAGTTCTAACTGTTGCTTCCTGACCTGCATACAGGCGGGTCAGGTCTTCCTATCTCTTTCAGAGTTTTCCACAGTTTATTGTGATCCACAGAGTCAAAGGCTTTGGCATAGTCAATAAAGCAGAAATAGATGGTTTTCTGGAACTCTTTTGCTTTTCGATGTTCCAGCGGATGCTGGCAATCTGATCTCTGGTTCCTCTACCTTTTCTAAATCCAGCTTGAACATCTGGAAGTTCATGGTTCACATATTGCTGAAGCCTGGCTTGGAGAATTTTGAGCATTACTTTACTAGCGTGTGAGGTGAGTACAATTGTGCAGTAGTTTGAGCATTCTTTGGCATTGCCTTTCTTTGGGATTGGAATGAAAACTGACCTTTTCCAGTCCTGTGGCCACTGCTGAGTCTTCCAAATTTGCTGGCATACTGAGTGCAGCACTTTCACAGCATCATCTTTCAGGATTT